>OZ037753.1:2407500-3007500 GCA_964035475.1 Salix caprea | reverse complement strand
CATTATTTTGTTCCATCAACTGAAGCTAGAGTCTCCACGTAATCATACACGTCATCACTTAATATTGGAACATCAATGATTTCTTGGCTAAATGGATCATACAAGAAAAAACTCTTTTCTCCCATCAGATTCTTCAGGATTATTTTGCATCGCCATGCTGATATAGGCCGACCAATTTTTGGCAATGTCCCAACAGTAAGAAACCTAGTCCAACAACACCTGATATTGCCACCAGTTCTACTCTCATTCAGAACCCAGAAATCAAAACATGAGTTCGAACTATATTCGAGAAAGACAAAGAGTCCAAGTGAACCCTTGAATTCAGTGATAGTCGTCGTATAGCTCGGACTCGATTGATTGATCAAACCCGGCAACTCTATCCTTCTAAAAACATCATTGGAAGAATCGAATGCAAGGACTAGTTCTTCATTGGCCAGGTAATTCCTTTCTCCACTTACCTTCCAGTACAAGTCACCCTTCACAGTGACAGAATCGCTGAAGCTGCCGCCAAGCAGCGCACCATCTTCAACTGTTCTCCAAGAATCTGTTTTCCAGGAGAACACCAGAGCTCGAACAACTGAGTCCACTCGCCTTCGATCATAACGCGTTCTTCGAGTGGCAGGGTACAGGAAATACCCAGTTCTGACTAACTTATAGTCATTAATCTTACTGCTATGGCAAAACCCTTCAGAAAGAAGGTTTATACACTGTTGGGGCTCTTCAATTTTCTTGAATTGTCTGGTAGCAGGATTCCACAAACCATAATGAAACACACAGCAACCAAAAAACAATTCCATATATAGCAGACCGCCACAGGAACCCTTGATATGTATACGTGGTTTGAAAGAGTAATCCTTCATCGATGATGGTATATGCACAGCATGGAGAGTGGTGGGTTCAGTGTAGTAGAGCATTGCTATGGGGAACTCATTGTGTGAGAAATGAAATACCAGGGAGGAGTTTTTGGTAGATTGTCGGAGATGGGAGGAGATAAATTTAGGGTTCGTGATGAGGGAAAGCAAGGGTTTAGAGACAGATTTGAAACGGAGGAGGGTTTTGACCGGTAGTCTGGCAAGAATATCTACGACCATGTCGTTGTTGAAGGAGGAGCAGATGGTAGCCGCCATGGTTTTGGAATTAGAGCCGGTGGGAACAGTCGCTCAAGGGCAATAGACCTAGCTAGGGTTTTAGTGAGTGAGTTCTACTGTCAATCTATGCTGGGTATATATATATTAATAATTTAGTAACAGCAAATTAATGTTTGACGTTTTTAAAATTTTCTACTAGAAATGTCTTACTACATTCTAATTTTTACTATATATTTTCAATCTGATATCTAGTTGGAATGGATAATTAGGGAGCTAGGGTTTCCATTCAGCTTATATCGATTTCTTTTTACAGGTAGATGAGTGGTTTCTTGGGACATCGGATCGCCACATCTCCCTGCCAACCTTGTAATCTTCTCCAGCATTTATTACAAGGTTTTCAAAAACCAAATTATAAAAAAAAAACATTAATTTAATATTTTTAAAACACACTTGTCGATACAGTTTTAATTGCAATATTGCTAAAGACCTTTGAATTCTTAAAACCAGTAACGTCGAAACAATTAAGGATGAGCATGTGCCACTGATCAGGCAACATAAGATCCTTCCTTGAAGAACCCAAAAGAAGAATTTGTTTGAGGAAGGAATGATAGATATTTTGTTTCGAATTTTTATATTTAAAAAAGATATATAGTATATTATAATAATAATGATGGGATTTAATGATTCCTGAAAATGGATTCGTCCATGAATTGTCAATGATGCTGTGGTATCTTACATTCAATAAAGATAATATATATTACCATAATACAAAATAGAAAAAAATTAATCACTTGGATCATGTACAAGGGAAAGAAGCCTTTCATCATCTTACTGTTATAGCCAAACGTCGCTACAGAATGAATGTCCATAGCCAGCTGGGGCCAGTTGACGCACTTGAACTCTCCAGCAGCTCCACAAAACATACTCTGTGTCTCCCTTGAGGGGGTGTGTGGGAGTTCATTTTAGAAGTGTTTTTGAAAAAAGTTATTTATTTTTTATTTTAAATTAAATTTTTTTAGTGTTTTTAGATTATTTTCATGGGTTGATATCAAAAATGATTTTTAAAAAATAAAAAAAAAATATCATTTTGATGTATTTCTGAATGAAAAACACTTTAAAAAATAATATCAATAATACTCCCAAACAGGCACAGAAACCACCGCGATAACCTATAGGGAAATCTCTGATGTGGATCGATCATATCCTCAATCACCTCTTCTTCCTCATCAGGAAAAATCCATGTCCTCATCCTTACAGGGTCAAGGCCAAGATGCGCAGGAAGAGAATGATGCAATGAAATGGGATCTAAAAAATAACATAAATCCCACGGCATTTCTAAACATATACAACATGGATAATTATATTTTCCGTAATTTAACTGGTTAATACAACATGAAGTAAATTTAAAGCAATGACTTGGATTGAATATTCCCGATCTCAAGTGAATTATCACCCCAATATGTCTTCAAGAAAATAATTGTTTTTTGGAAAATATGAAATTGTTTAGAAAGCACCATTAAATATATATAGACAGAAATAATTTTTTTTTTTATTATTATTAAAGAAGAGGCTCGGACTCTAAGATACACATTAACAAGTGCCTCACCAAGTTATTTTGCCAAAAAATAGAAAGGTCCACGCTTGATCTTAGGGCATGCACCGCAAAATAAATTATTCAACTGGCCTTGTTCATTAGAGTGGCTCAAGCTCAAGATAAAACTAAGGACCATATTCCCTTAATTAGTCTACCGTCTATCCATATAGCTTGCTAATTTCCCGATATGATTTCCACCAAGAGTTTAAACCTTTCACATGAGGAAAAAAAAATCAAAAATCAAAACGCCATTCAACCTCAAATGCTCTCAAGCAATCGTTTTAAGATGGTGTTTGGATTTTTGTAGATCATGATTTGGAAATATTTGACAATTCAGAACCACAATGGTTAATTTCCTTAATTTAACGTGAAAAGATTTGAACTCCAAATGCATGAAAAATGAAACGATAAGTGTATATGTTTGGTTCATCTACCATACTATATCTATATATACGTATAGACTGATCAAATGTCAATCAAGTAGAGTCCCAACCCGTAGCAATAATTAACTGGAAATTAATTAATCGAAGTCACCAAGTCTGTAACCTACAAGAAGAGCGTCTGGCAGTACTGGACCAGCAATTCTCCTTTAATTCCTTAACGAAGAAGAAGAAGGATGGAGGCCATTGATCCCATTCAAAAATCTATATAAAGGGCATTCATTCGGAAGCTAAAGCACCAAAAACAAAGAGAATCATCCTCAAGAAAGAGCATCTCCATCACCTGCATATATAATAACAAGATGAGTTCTGCCATGAAGTCAGCCATATCCCTCCTCCTTCTGGCTATGGTGGTCACTGAGAATGGTGCCACAGTCGTTCTCCCAGCCATAGATCCCAGGTGCCCACCTCTCACTGCAAATCTCGATGCATGCTTTAATGCTGAGAACGTTGCAGCAATCACAGTCGCCACCTCCCCAGTGCTGCCAGGGACTTCAAAACATTGTAGCAGGTAACGCAACCGTTAGCCTCAGCCAGGCCGCGATTTGCCGGTGTTTCACCGATTTTGTGGCGGCCCGAATCCCTACAGTACAGGCTTCACTACGGGTCTCTGTTTTAGCCAGTCTCCAGACAAGGTGCAACGTCAACATTGGAGTCAATGCCACCACCTGTGTTGCTTGATCCCAGCCAACAAGCAGCAAGAACAGCAGTTCTAGCTAGCTGCTCAATAAGTAGATGAATAATTAGCTCTGAGCCTTCAGTAGCTCTAATACACACACACACACACACACACACACACACACACACACACACACATGTTGGCTAGAAGAAGAAGAAGAAGTTGTAATATGCCAAGTGCTAAATGAATAAAATTATATATTTCATTTCCAGTGAATAATCTCCTATATAGAGATGCGATTTGTGATCGAAACCTCCCCTCATCGTGGATAATTTATTTGAGAGGTAATCGGGCATTTACCTATAAGACGATTTAAATATTGGTTCGGCTTTCTCAATACTAATTAATGGTGAAGCAAGTGGCAGTAGATTAACATAAAAACATAAAATCTGCATGCAGTCCAAAGCATAGTTGTCAATTTCGTTCTATTTGACTGAAATATTCAAAACATTTCGTACCAGTTAAAAAACGAGACAAAACGGCGTCGTTTTTATCTTTGTTTAAATCATGGTTTGTTTCAGAATTTTTGGTTAGATACCGGCCGAAATGTACTGGTTTCGTTCTGCCCCTTCCGTTTCAGCCAAATAATGTTTTTTTTAAATAAAAAATAATTTTACAAAATCAATCATATCTCTTAATCCGACCGTTAGATTAAGATGCAATTTTACGAGGAGTTTCTTGATATATTTATATATATTCTGTTAAAATTTCAGAATAATCAGAGAATGTAATGATATTGCGAGATTGATGATGATATTCTCGTAATATTATACATGTTCATAATTTTATTCAGAAAAATAATTTTATTCTGTCTTTTTTTAGATTAAATTGCAAAATTATAAATAATTTTATTTTAGGATTTGAACTATTTTTTTTTAAATTAATATATTTAATTATATATATGCACACTTAAACAGTACAACACCGAAATAGTACGCCAAAATATTCTAAAACCAAAATATTTCATTCCAATTGAAAAAAAAGCACCAACTACTTAGCTCCAATGTATCTCTGCAAGAGACGTAACTTTCTACCGATGCATTTTTCTCTATAACAAATCTTATGTATAGTACATGATAATTTAGGCTTACCCGGTACATCTTAGCAAGAGTACAAATCTTATTTGTTTTTATGTTTTAAAAACATTATTAAAAAATATTTTTTTTTCAAGTTAATTGTTTTGGTGTTTTCATATCATTTTTATACGTTGATTTCAAAAAATAAAAAATATATTATTTTGATGTATTTTAAATACTTTAAAAAACAACTGAAATCACAATGTCAAACTGTTTATAATTTATTTATTTAATATTAATTAATTATCAAATTCAATTTAATCTATAATCTTTAGTAAACTTGATATTTTTAATACATTACCCAAATATTTAATTTAATACCAATAATTAAGTTAAATATATTTTATTTGTATTAATTTAATTCTTGTAATATTTTTTTTAAATAATATTTACTTAAAGACATGTACTTATATTCCTTTGAAATCAAAGTGTTTTGATTCTAAAACTTAAAGTACCCGATTCCAAACATAACATGACCCAATTGGACTTGTCGCACCCTCCGCATTTGCACGGTGTCCCGGCGACTCTCCCTGCGAGCTTGAGAATTCATGTCGGGGTTTTATCTTTATTTTTATGAAAAAAAAGGAGTCGCCACCTAGTATTATGGTTACTAGGAAACCTAAACTGGTTTTTCAGAGATTCTAAGGCAAGAGACTGGTTGCGTAAAGGGAAGGTTTTAGCACCCCTAGTACGTTTTATCTCAGGTAAGCTGCTTGGTGTTTTTGTTTGCCTTATGATTGCTATGGTATTGATCTTTCAAAAATACGTTGGTTAAATGATGATAACGTATTATTCCCGTCAAAATATTTTGGATATTTACCACTTTAAGGTTTCTTTATCCAAATATTTACGGTGAATAACAATGAATTATCCCCGCTAATATTTTGGATATTAACCCCTTTAGGATTTATTTACCCAAATATTAATAGTGAATAATAATGAATTATCCCCTCCAATATTTTGGATATTAACCATTTTAGGATTTCTGTACCCAAATATTAACAGTGAATAATATGAATCGCCAAAAATAAGATTTTGAAATTTTTGGAATATTGGCCAATACCCTTTGGATTTTACAAACATGTTGTAAAATCCAAAAATACGAGAAAAACAATTTTTGTGTTTACGAAATCCATGCTAAAACACATTTTTCTTTGAACTCCGAAATAATATTTTATTTTTAAAAGAAATATTCAAAATATGTTAGCGTAGTGGCCATATGCACGAAAATAATACATTTTTGTCTTTTTTAACAAAAATATTTTATGCAAATTTTGTATTTTTATTTTTTATTTATATATTTTTTGTGGGCCAGCTGCCAGCCTCGGGTGGGCCTAACGACCCACCCATTTTAATGGCCTGGCTGGGCCTCGTCCTGGACCCAGCCAGCCCACTGTTCTGCATAATGCAGAAAAGTGGTACGAGTGGCACGGGGAGTGAATTAATTCACTCCCCGTGCATGAAGATGATGGTCATGCACAGTAACATGGGGATTTTGGAGTGTGACGAATGACATACCTATTAATATCGTTGGGTAAAGGAGATCGAGGTGGTTCTTCCGGTCATGGTGGTGTAAGAAATAGTGGCCTGTGGTGGCTGGAGGAGGTGTCGAAAGCTAGCCGGGCCGCGTTACTGCAACGGCTGCTATTGCCTTCGCCCGAGACCGTGGTTGGGTCGCCGATGTGGAGGGGTAGCTGCTGGTGATCAACGAGGTGGTGCTAGGTGGTCAGAGATGGCGGCCGGAGCTGCTGACCAAGAGGGAGAAAGGGCGCTGTAACTGATGGTTTTTTAGAGAGAGAGAGAATTGACCGAAAGAGACGAAGGAAGAGAGAGAGCTCACGCCCGTGGTGGGTGGCTGCCACTGCGTGTGTATGATTTTGTTCTACAAATTTTTACCGCATCTTCGTCTCTGAACTGTCAAATTTTCAAATATCCATATGCAGAGGCGTGCCCTGCACTATTCAGGTGTCAGAATAGTGCAGCACGCTGCTGTGATTTGGGAAGGTGAAAGTACGATTTGGTCCCTTAATTTTGCAATTGTTCTAATTGCATCCCCAATTGGTTTTAAACTTTTAATTTTATACAATTTATCCTCGACAGAATTTCAAGAGCAACCTTAGCTTTGCATGCCTTTTTTTTTTTTTTTTTTTTTGGTCAATGATTTCTGATTTGCGCGATTTAACCTTTAATTGACCATTAGAGTCTCAATTCGTTCAATTTGGACTCTGATTTTGCATAAGAGCAACCTTAGCTTTGCACGCCTTTTTTTTATTTTGATCATTGATTTTTGATTTGCGTGATTTAACACTCAATTGACCATTAGACTCTCAATTCGTTCAATTTGGCCCCTGATTTCGCATAATTGGCTTGAAAAAAATTCAATTCGGTCTCTAAAAATTTCAATCTCATCAATTGAACCCAAATTAAATTCAAGAACTTGATTTCTCATAGACTAAGACCTTAATAAAATTAATTTGACCAATTTAAAGTATAATTAATTCATTGCACTTAATTAAATCCTTCAATTGGACCCTAAATTATTTATCAAACATAATTACATTTAAAAATTGGCCAACGATTAAATTAAATTGGCCCATAAAAATATAATTACATCTTTCAACTTAATTTTTCCATAGATTTATCCAATAATAAATTATTTTACCTTTGAATCTGCACTTTCCTTCATTTCTGGGCACAAAAGAGGTACGATTGAGCTCTCGAAAATATCTAAAATTTTCACCTTGATTTTCCTACCGACACCGGCCCTTTTTATTTTATTTTTGTTATTTTTGGGTAGACTTTTGCAAGAGTATTTTGTATTGCATTACCAAACACAAATTTAGTCTCTACTAGTGTTGAAACCTAGCTTGGATCATATCCCGGGTCTTATGTCCAGGCCTTAGGACCCGGGTCAATGGGTTGGTTTGGATAAATGATTTTTTAAAAGTTTTGTCCAAAATAAAGTCATTTTAGATAATTTTTTTCTCACAAAAACAAAACAAATGTTTTTCATTTGAGACTATGATAACCCCATCAAAAGCAAATATATATAAATTATAAAACCTAATTCTCAATCAAACCAACATTGAAGGATGAAATTGAAAAAAAGTCAATTAAAAAGTACTTTAAAAAATAATTTGAGATAACAAATCAAATTCACGACACAAGTTATAAGACTAAGATAACATTATGTAAAGCAAGTTGATTAAAAATTAAATCAATAAAAGAAGAATATAAAAAATAACTCTATTCAATCTACCAAAACTATGACCCGAGTCATTAGAATAGAATAACTTTATAGAAAAAATAAAAAAATAACTTGATTTAACTCGAGTTAACCTACAAAATTTATAGCTTTGATCACGAGACTGAGATAAATCAATAGAAAGCAAATTTAAAAAAATTATAAAATTCAATCCTTCATCACCTTGTAGGATCCAAAATTGAATAATAAAAGTTATAATTTTTTCAATTAAATAAATGATAAAAATAAATCAAGTCAACTCAGGTTAACTCGTTAAATATTATTCTCAAGTCACATAACATTATTCTCAAATCCATACTATACCTATATATACGATTTGAACTCCAAATGCATGAAAAATGAAACGATTAGGTTCGGCAGCGTGCTAGCTGTAAATGGATCGGGATAAGCGTATATGTTTGGTTCATCTACCATACTATATCTATATATATATATACGTATAGACTGATCAAATGTCAATCAAGTAGAGTCCCTACCCGTAGCAATAATTAACTGGAAATTAATTAATCGAAGTCACCAAGTCTGTAACCTAGAAGAAGAGCGTCTGGCAGTGCTGGACCAGCAATTCTCCTTTAATTCCTTAAAGAAGAAGAAGAAGGATGGAGGCCATTGATCGATCCCATTCAAAAATCTATATAAAGGGCATTCATTCGGAAGCTAAAACACCAAAACAAAGAGAATCATCCTCAAGAAAGAGCATCTCCATCACCTGCATATATAATAACAAGATGAGTTCTGCCATGAAGTCAGCCATATCCCTCCTCCTTCTGGCTATGGTGGTCACTCAGAATGGTGCCACAGTTCTCCCAGCCCTAGATCCCAGGTGCCCATCTCTCACTGGAAATCTCGATGCATGCTTTAATGCTGAGAACGTTGCAGCAATCACAGTCGCCACCTCCCCAGTACCCCCCCAGTGCTGCCAGGGACTTCAAAACATCGTAGCAGGTAACGCAACCGTTAGCCTCAGCCAGGCCGCGATTTGCCGGTGTTTCACCGATTTTGTGGCGGCTCGAATTCCTACAGTACAGGCTTCACTACGGGTCTCTGTTTTAGCCAGTCTCCAGACAAGGTGCAACGTCAACATTGGAGTCAATGCCACCACCTGTGTTGCTTGATCCCAGAATAAATAAAACACAGCCAACAAGCAGCATGCAAGAACAGCAGTTCTAGCTAGCTGCTCAATAAGTAGATGAATAATGAGCTCTGAGCCTTCAGTAGCTCTAATATATATATATATATACATACATACATGTTGGCTAGAAGAAGAAGAAGAAGAATAAGAAGAAGAAGTTGTTGTATGCCACGTGCTAAATGAATAATATTATATATTTCATTTCCAGTGAATAATCTCCTATATAGAGATGCGATTTGTGATCGAAACCTCCCCTCATCGTGGATAATGTAGTTGAGACTTGAGAGGTAATCGGGCATTCACCTATAAGACGATTTAAATATTGATTCGGCTTTCTCAATACTAATTAATGGTGAAGCAAGTGGCAGTAGATCAACATAAAATCTGCATGCACTCCAAAGCATAGTTGTCAATTTCATTTTATTTGACTGAAATATTTAAAATATTTTGTACCAGTTAAAAAACGAGACAAAACGGCGTCGTTTTTATCTTGTTTCGGATTTTTTGGTTAGATATTGACCGAAACGTACTGGTTTCGTTCTGCCCGTTCTGTTTCAGCCAAATAATGTTTTTTTTTAAATAATAAATAATTTTACAAAATCAATCATATCTCTTAATCCGACCGTTAGATTAAGATGAAATTTTACGAGAAGTTTCTTGACATATTTATATATATTCTGTTAAAAGTTCAGAGTAATTACAGAATGTAATGATATTACGAGATTGATGATGATATTCTCATAATATTATACATGTTCATAATTTTATCCAGAAAAATGATTTTATTGTGTCTTTTTTTAGATTAAATTGCACAATTCTAAATAATTTTATTTTTGAATTTGAACTATTTTTTTAAATTAATATATTTAATTATATATATGCACACATAAACAGTAAAACATCAAAACGGTGCGCCGAAACGCTCTGAAACCAAAATATTTCATTCTAATTGAAAAAAAACACCAACTAAAACGGTATTGACAACTTTTGTCCAAAGTTGGATCAAAATATGAACCAAATTATAATAGACGTAACTTTCTACCGATGCATTTTTCTCTATAACAAATCTTCTATATAGTACATGATAATTTAGGTTTACCTGCTACATCTTAACAAGAGTACAAATCTTATTTGCTTTTATGTTTTAAAAACATTTTTAAAAAATATTTTTTTCAAGTTAATTGTTTTGGTGTTTTCACATCATTTTTATTTATTTTATATTAATTAATTATCAAATTCAATTTAATCTATAATCTTTAGTAAACTTGATATTTTTAATACATTACCCAAATATTTTAATTTAATTCTTGTAATTTTTTTAATAATATTTACTTAAAGACATGTACCCCAATTGGGCTTGTCGCACCCTCCGCATGAGCACAGCGTCCCGGTGACTCTCCCTGCGAGCTTGAGAATTCATGTCGGGGTTTTATCTTTATTTTTGTGAAAAAAAACGAGTCGCCACCTAGTATTATGGTTACTAGGAAACCTAAACTGGTCTTTCAGAGATTCTAAGGCAAGAGACTGGTTGCGTAAATGGAAGGTTTTAGCACCCCTAGTACGCCCTATCTAAGGTAAGCTGCTTGGTGTTTTGGTTTGCCTTATGATTGCTATGGTATTGATATTTCAAAAATACGTTGGTTAAATGATGATAACGTATTATTCCCGTAAAAATATTTTGGATATTTACCACCTTAAGGTTTCTTTATCCAAATATTTACGGTGAATAACAACGAATTATCCCCGCTAATATTTTGGATATTAACCCTTTTAGGATTTCTTTACCCAAATATTAATAGTGAATAATAGCGAATTATCCCCGCCAATATTTTGGATATTAACCCCTATAGGATTTCTGTACTCAAATATTAACAGTGAATAATATGAATCCCCAAAAATAAGATTTTGATATTTTTGGAATATTGGCCAATACCCTTTGGATTATACAAACATGTTGTAAAATCCAAAAATGCAAGAAAAACAATTTTTGTGTTTACGAAATCCATACTAAAACACATTTTTTCTTTGAACTCCGAAATAATATATTTTTTTTAAAATGGAATATTCAAAATATGTTAGCGTATTGGCCATATGCACGAAAACAATACATTTTTGTCTTTTTTAACAAAAATATTTTTATGCAAAATTTGTATTTTTATTTTGTATTTATATATTTTTTGTGGGCCATCAGCCAGCCTTGATGGGTCGAGAGGCCCATCATTTGGGGCTGGACTGCCAGCCTCGGGTGGGCCTAACGACCCACCCATTTTAATGGCCTGGCTGGGCCACGTCCCTGACCCAGCCAGCCCACTGTTCTGCATAATGCAGAAAAGTGGTACGAGTGGCACGGGGAGTGAATTAATTCACTCCCCCGTGCATGAAGATGATGATCATGCATAGTAACTGGGGGATTTTGGAGTGTGAAGAATGACATACTTGTTAATACCGTTGGGTAAAGGAGATCGAGGTGGTTCTTCCGGTCATGGTGACGTAAGAAATGGTGGCCTGTGGTGGCTGGAGGAGGCGTCGGAAGCTAGCCGCTTGCGCTACTACAACGGCTGCTATTGCCTTCGCCCGAGACCGTGGTTGGGTTGCCGGTGTGGAAGGGTAGCTGCTGGTGATCAACGAGGTGGTGCTAGGTGGTCGGAGATGGTGACCGAGAGGGAGAGAGGGCGCTGTAACTGCTGGTTTTTTAGAGAGAGAGAGAGAGAACTGACCGAAAGAGATGAAGGAAGAGAGAGAGCTCACGTCGGAGGTGGGTGGCTGCCGCTGCGTGTGTATGATTTTGTTCTTCAAATTTTTACTGCATCTTCGTCTCTGAACTGTCAAATTTTCAAATCTCCATATGCAGAGGCGTGCCCTACACTGTCCAGGTGTCAGAAACATTGCAGGCACACTGCAGTGATTTGGGAAGGTGAAAGTACGGTTTGGTCCCTTAATTTTGCAATTGTTCTAATTGCATCCCCAATTGGTTTTAAACTTTTAATTTTATACAATTTATCCTCGACAGAATTTCAAGAGCAACCTTAGCTTTGCATGCCTTTTTTTTTTTTATTTTGGTCAATGATTTCTGATTTGCGCGATTTAACCTTTAATTGACCATTAGAGTCTCAATTCGTTCAATTTGGACTCTGATTTTGCATAAGAGCAACCTTAGCTTTGCACGCCTTTTTTTTATTTTGATCATTGATTTTTGATTTGCGTGATTTAACACTCAATTGACCATTAGACTCTCAATTCGTTCAATTTGGCCCCTGATTTCGCATAATTGGCTTGAAAAAAATTCAATTCGGTCTCTAAAAATTTCAATCTCATCAATTGAACCCAAATTAAATTCAAGAACTTGATTTCTCATAGACTAAGACCTTAATAAAATTAATTTGACCAATTTAAAGTATAATTAATTCATTGCACTTAATTAAATCCTTCAATTGGACCCTAAATTATTTATCAAACATAATTACATTTAAAAATTGGCCAACGATTAAATTAAATTGGCCCATAAAAATATAATTACATCTTTCAACTTAATTTTTCCATAGATTTATCCAATAATAAATTATTTTACCTTTGAATCTGCACTTTCCTTCATTTCTGGGCACAAAAGAGGTACGATTGAGCTCTCGAAAATATCTAAAATTTTCACCTTGATTTTCCTACCGACACCGGCCCCTTTTATTTTATTTTTGTTATTTTTGGGTAGACTTTTGCAAGAGTATTTTGTATTGCATTACCAAACACAAATTTAGTCTCTACTAGTGTTGAAACCTAGCTTGGATCATATCCCGGGTCTTATGTCCAGGCCTTAGGACCCGGGTCAATGGGTTGGTTTGGATAAATGATTTTTTAAAAGTTTTGTCCAAAATAAAGTCATTTTAGATAATTTTTTTCTCACAAAAACAAAACAAATGTTTTTCATTTGAGACTATGATAACCCCATCAAAAGCAAATATATATAAATTATAAAACCTAATTCTCAATCAAACCAACATTGAAGGATGAAATTGAAAAAAAGTCAATTAAAAAGTACTTTAAAAAATAATTTGAGATAACAAATCAAATTCACGACACAAGTTATAAAACTAAGATAACCTTATGTAAAGCAAGTTGATTAAGTATTAAATCAATAAAAGAAGAATATAAAAAATAACTCTATTCAATCTACCAAAACTATGACCCAAGTCATTAGAATAGAATAACTTTATAGAAAAAAGTAAAAAAATAACTTGATTTAACTCGATGTAACCTACAAAATTTATAACTTTGATCACGAGACTGAGATAAATCAATAGAAAGCAAATTTAAAAAAATTACAAAATTCAATCCTTCATCACCTTGTAGGATCCAAAATTGAATAATAAAAGTTATAATTTTTTCAATTAAATAAATGATAAAAATAAATCAAGTCAACTGAGGTTCACTCGTTAAATATTATTCTCAAGTCACATAACATTATTCTCAAATCCATACTATATCTATATATACGATTTGAACTCCAAATGCATGAAAAATGAAACGATTAGGTTCGGCAGCGTGCTAGCTGTAAATGGATCGGGATAAGCGTATATGTTTGGTTCATCTACCATACTATATCTATATATATATATACGTATAGACTGATCAAATGTCAATCAAGTAGAGTCCCTACCCGTAGCAATAATTAACTGGAAATTAATTAATCGAAGTCACCAAGTCTGTAACCTAGAAGAAGAGCGTCTGGCAGTACTGGACCAGCAATTCTCCTTTAATTCCTTAAAGAAGAAGAAGAAGAAGGATGGAGGCCATTGATCGATCCCATTCAAAAATCTATATAAAGGGCATTCATTCGGAAGCTAAAACACCAAAACAAAGAGAATTATCCTCAAGAAAGAGCATCTCCATCACCTGCATATACAATAACAAGATGAGTTCTGCCATGAAATCAGCCATATCCCTCCTCCTTCTGGCTATGGTGGTCACTCAGAATGGTGCCACAGTCGTTCTCCCAGCCCTAGATCCCTCACTGGAAATCTCGATGCATGCTTTAATGCTGAGAACGTTGCAGCAATCACAGTCGCCACCTCCCCAGTACCCCCTCAGTGCTGCCAGGGACTTCAAAACATCGTAGCAGGTAACGCAACCGTTAGCCTCAGCCAGGCCGCGATTTGCCGGTGTTTCACCGATTTTGTGGCGGCTCGAATTCCTACAGTACAGGCTTCACTACGGGTCTCTGTTTTAGCCAGTCTCCAGACAAGGTGCAACGTCAACATTGGAGTCAATGCCACCACCTGTGTTGCTTGATCCCAGAATAAATAAAACACAGCCAACAAGCAGCATGCAAGAACAGCAGTTCTAGCTAGCTGCTCAATAAGTAGATGAATAATGAGCTCTGAGCCTTCAGTAGCTCTAATATATATATATATATATACACATACATGTTGGCTAGAAGAAGAAGAAGAAGAATAAGAAGAAGAAGTTGTTGTATGCCAAGTGCTAAATGAATAATATTATATATTTCATTTCCAGTGAATAATCTCCTATATAGAGATGCGATTTGTGATCGAAACCTCCCCTCATCGTGGATAATGTAGTTGAGAGGTAATCGGGCATTCACCTATAAGACGATTTAAATATTGATTCGGCTTTCTCAATACTAGTTAATGGTGAAGCAAGTGGCAGTAGATCAACATAGAATCTGTATGCAGTCCAAAGCATAGTTGTCAATTTCGTTCTATTTGACTGAAATATTCAAAATATTTCGTACCAGTTAAAAAACGAGACAAAACGACGTCGTTTTTATCTTTGTTTAAATCATGGCTTGTTTCGGATTTTTTGGTTAGATACCAGCTGAAAATTTTGCAAGAGTATTTTGTATTGCATTACCAAACACAAACTTAGTCTCTACTAGTGTTGAAACCTAGTTTGGATCATATCCCGGGTCTTATGTCCAGGCCTTAAGACCCGGGTCAATAGGTTGGTTTGGATCAATAATTTTTGCAAAGTTTTGTCCAAAATAAAGTCATTTTAAACTTTTTTTTCTCATAAAACCAAAACAATTTTTTTTTTTTTTTTGAGACTATGATAATCTCATAAAAAGCAAATCTATATAAATTATGAAACCTAATTCTCATTCAAACCAACATTGAGGATGTGATTGAAAAAAAAAGTTAATTAAAAAGTATTTAAAACAATAATTTGAGTTAACAAATCAAATTAGCAATCCGAGTTATAAGACTAAAATATCCTTCATGTAAAGCAAGTTGATTAAAAATTAATTCAATAAAAAAAAGAATATTAAAAATTGGCTCGAATTAATCTACCAAAACTTTGACTCGAGTCATTAGAATGGAATAACCTTATAGAAAAAAAAAACTTGATTTAACTCGAATTACCCTATCAAATTTATACTTTGATCACGAGACTAAGATAAATCAATAGAAAATAAATTATAGAATTATAGAATTCAATCTTCCATCACCCTTAGGATCCAATATGGAATAATAAAAGCTGTAATTTTTTCAATTAAATAAATGATACAAATAAATCAAGTCAACTAAAGATAACTCGTTAAGCATTATTCTCATGTCATGAGGCTGAGATAATCTAATAAAAATCAAATCAAAACAAATAATAAAACTTAATTCTCAATTAAACACAATGTTAAAAAAATAACTAGAAAAAAAAGTCAAGGTTAAAAGGTTATTTGGTCCCATTCCATCACTGGAGCTAACGTATTGCATCTTTACAGGAAGGAGAACAAGGGGCTCAAATTTTAGGATAAACAGCTAGGGAAGCAGATATTGCTGCTTTCCATGACTTCACGTCAGCTGAATTTGCAGATAGTAACCAATTTGAATCAAGGTTCATTGAATAAAAAGAAAATGCACAGTACACAAGCCAATATCAAAACATCATGCAGTGAAAGTTGAAGCTGAAAAGGGAAGGGCTCCAGGATTATATGATATGCAAGAAATATTACAGAAAAAGATGCAGAATTTGCTCCACAACTTGAATCTATAAACAAAAATTACTTCACAAATTTCTCTCAAAGAACTCCCAAATTCTCTCTTCCATGTAAATTCGGTCCATTTGCCGACGGGGCATGTGTCGCTCATCTGGAAAAATCAATAGTTCATAGGGTTTTCCAGCAGCCACGAGTGCATTGACAAGCCTTGCAGTGTGTCTAAAATGCACATTTTCATCAATCATCCCATGCACCAGTAACAACCTCCCTTTTAACTTGTGCACATGATGCATCACAGAGCCGTAGTCATAGCCTGTTGGATTCTCAGAAGGCAATCCCATGTATTTCTCAGTATAAAACGTGTCATATCCATCCCAGGAGGTTACAGGTGCACCGGAGACTGCGCAACGGAAGACGTCAGGGAACCTTGCTAGGATCATAGCTGACATATACCCCCCATAACTCCATCCATACAACCCAATATGACCAGCTTTTGCCAGTCCCTGTTTAATGAGCCATTCAGCTCCAGTAAGCTGATCCTCAGCATCAAAGCGGCCAGGATTTCCTTTCAGAGCACCTTCAAACTTAATCCCCCGGCGAGCACTTCCTCTGTTATCCAACTGTGTCAAGGGTGAAAGAAAGAGGATTTAGGTAACGTACTTTCTTCAATTAAGAAATATTTAAGACATTAATGTGAGGGTTAAACTTTTTGTGTTTTTGTTATCACCCATTAAGCAACTAATCTATAAGCTAGTGGTTGTAAGATGTTGACCTACGAGACATCTCCAAATTAACTTGTATCTAAACCATTAGAATGACAGTTCCCAGTCCCTTTCAAGCTCAACTTCAAGACATGTTAAGTGTCTCTGCATGAACATTGAAACATTAACCACCACCAGTTTCAGATTTGACAACATTTCATCTCCTAATTTTAGGGACTAAATGAATTCAACATCTAAGTAGCACCTATCTTAAAAACATGCTTCCAAAAATGTGAGCTTCTGTTCAGCAGAACAAGCAGCAAATATTACAAATTGGGAGCATACTTAAGCTGGGGATTTGAACAGGCAATGATCTATGGATACAAACAGCGGAATTGAACCATTTGTGTAATTTTAGGGAAGAAATATTCTATTTTGTCTGACTAGATGAGGAGCTAAGAACAATAAAATAAAAATCAAATCAAGAACACAGTCAATATGTCTATGTTTAAAATACTAACCTTCCACACTAAGATGCCTTTGTTTCGAAGATATTGTGCCCTCATGTCAACTGTACTTATCCAAGAATCACATACATACTGTACACAAGGGCCACCATACACACTGATCAAGGTTTTGTATGGTGGTGGTCCAAATCTAGTCCGGTCAGGCTCATATAAAGCCCCATACAGTGTGGTCCCATCATTTGCCTGTATCTGAACTATCTTTGGAGGCTCAAGTTCCGGCCTTTTAAATCTTGGAATGGGGAAAGCCTGTTCAAACAGAGGCATAATTTCTTTTCCATCGATCAAGGAGCAGAGCGAAACTCTTGGGGGAGAATCGAGGGAATCGTGGATATCAACAAAATTCTGCAAGTGGTGATCAAGCACAACCGAGTGTTTCCCCTTACCATTTGTTAATCTTACTGGCGCCTGCAAGGCATTTTTTTCAACTGGGAACAGTTTAGCACGATAAAGATGCGATTCCAAAGGCCCATCTAGAGTTGCAGTAAAATATATCATTCCTGCAGCCTCATTTACACCAGCAATCTGCTCAACCATCCAGTCACCTTCAGTAATTGGTCCTAAGCATGTCCCATTTGCATCATGCAGATACAAATGTCTAAATCCTGTCTTTTCACTCGCCCAAATGAAGCCTCCAGAATATTTAGTGATTCCTTTGTCCAGAGGAGTGAAGCAGTCATGTAAATTAATCCATGGGAGTTGTTCTTCCACATATATGACTTCTTTTTTCCCCACATTGATATCAAACTTAATAAGTTTTAATTTTGAATGAGACCTGTTCAAAACTTGAGCTATGAGAATATTTCCATGCATCCAATTGAGTCTAGCCAAATATTCATCCTCATTATCTGTTTTTTCTGTTCCTCCACATAGAAGATCCAACCAAATTACAGAACCACCATGAACAGAAACTACCCCAAGGTGAACTTTGACATTTGAAGCTCCTGCAAAGGGATAAGGATGGTCTTCCTGTGCGTCTGAACCAACAGAGCTTTTGCCTTGGTGCATAATTCTAAAAAGAGGTATCCCAGATGAATCAACTTGTGTAAATGCAATAAATTGGCTGTCAAGTGACCACCAGTAACCATTCTTCCGGTCCATTTCCTCCTGCAATCAATAAATTAAAAAACTCTGGTAAGAAGTTCAATTTTACTCGCTTAGAAATAGGACCCACAGAATCCAATACCATTGTAAAATCAACCTAGCAACTGAAAATAAGTAAATTAAGTTCTGATGATAAGTAAAGGTATTTGCAAACCAGCAGTGTCTAGTTTAACATATGTTTGGAGATGAAAAGCCAGGAGTAAGGATGAAGTTCTCACCTGAGCTATATATTCAGCAATACCATGAGTCTGTAAAGTATAAATTAAAAAAAAAAAAAAAAAACCAATGTTATATTCAGTTCAGAAGACTGATAGAACAAATGAAAATAAAACAATCAAAGAATTGTTGATTACCAAAACGAAATATTATTGTATTTCATAGTTTAACTTATCAACATATCTAACTTATGATGGTGGCCTTGTTTTGAGTGTGAGCATGATGAAAAGTTGTCACAATAATACACCATAAATGTAGCATTTAAAATAGATGATTTTTGGTAAGGAAAAAGCTATGACCAGAGCCAGGTAAAAAGAGTGCAATTAAAACTCTCTCAATTCCTTTGCATTTTTTATTCTGCTGTAGAGAGAAATTCAAGAAACTGACAGTTTCTATTCTGTCCAAATATCTGATGGGTCAATTGGGAAGAGAGGAGTTAATTAACAATGGTTTAGTGGCGGATAAGGCACTAGATAGTGATGTAGGGGAAAATGCATGGAGCAGATCCTACATGTTGCAAATTCAAATTCATAGGGGACAACGAGTGATAATTATTGTGTAATCTCTGAGTGTAATTAGTATCAAATTTACACCACTAAAACAGATGAAGAGAAGTTAATCAATCAATGATTCAGTAAATGAAGACTAATGGAGACATGTAATCATAATGATATTGATAGCTCATAACATCAGATATTACTCTATGTAAATGATCCATAATTCCAATAGTCAACGCACATCATCAATAAAATCATAAATTATCCAACCTCTGACCGATACCAACAATTTGAAACTTACCACTGTATTTCCCTGAGCACCATGTGTTAATTGTTTGGACTCATTTAACAAGAAATTAAGAACATGCAGCTCACTGTCCCTTATATAAGCAAGCATGGTGCCA
This sequence comes from Salix caprea, assembly GCA_964035475.1. Classification (NCBI taxonomy): domain Eukaryota; kingdom Viridiplantae; phylum Streptophyta; class Magnoliopsida; order Malpighiales; family Salicaceae; genus Salix; species Salix caprea. The sequence continues at coordinate 2,987,837 of OZ037753.1, read as the reverse complement.
TCAGGAGAGATATGTGGATCAATAATAGGTGATAATGAGGAGCTAGGAAGCTTGAGCTCAGGTTTGGGAGAGTAGAGTTCCTGTAAATAAATCTGTAAATACAGAAAAGGTAATATCATCAGCAGAGCTGACTGATCTCAACTTGTGGCTTTGCATATAAATATATTAGGTTATTATATTTACAAATTACTCCTGATCCATATGTACAAGGAACTAAAAATTATCATGCAGTTTAAAAAATCACCAAGTTAATTGAACTGACGTTAGGGTACAAACATGTTGAAGTAGAATCAAGAAAATTCTGATATTATGAGAGTAATATGATCATATAAGGTTTCCCAAAGAAATAAGAAATTGCAGTGTTATGTGATCCCAGGGATTCGAAGTGGGACCCTGGAAAAGAAATTATTTTTCTTGAATTAAAAAAAATAAAAAATAGAGCAATTTACCAACTCCATAAGTCCAATCAGAACACTTCTCCATTCCTTCAAAATTCAAACCTAAAGGAAAATTTATGTACATTGTACTTTACAGTAAACAGATTAAAATAAAAGGCTCCCAACTACCAAAATGCAAGGATTAGAAAGCGGACAGTGACATTAGCTGATTAAACTTTAAAAAATAATTACTGGAAATCATATACAGTGATAAGTAAAAGAAGTGTGTGGACAAACCCCTGCAGGCAATGGCACCATAATTGCTTTCTTCTTCAAGCCAGTCTTCACCCATTCATACCGTGTCACTCCCAGCCCACGTTCTCTCAACCTCTCCCTCCTCAGCTTCTCTTCTGCAGATATATTACTCTCATCGAGTCCACCATCAGGGGGACCAAAAAACAATTCTTGCTTGCCATTCTTGAGATCAAAAGCAAAAACCTTCCTACTCAAGTTGTGATCAGGACTAAATAAGTAAGTAACTAAACTATCATCAGCACTAAAACCTATCGAGGTCGGTGCCACATATCCAGGCAGTGGTGATTGCACTATCTCTTCAACAGGAAAAAGAATGCTGTCCTCAACATTTTGTGGGGTGGTGTTATCAGTCAAAGGCATATTGTTATTTAATGGTCTCAAACGCTTCGATTTCTTGTTCTCACTCTCGTTCTCATCAACTGATTGCATTACAAATGAACTACCCTTCTATCCACGAAATGGCAAGGCAGCATGAACCTAAACCACCAAAAAGAAAACAATTAAATATTTTTTTTGTTACTTCAAAATCTAAAAAAAAATAAAAAGAAGAGGAACTGGTAAACATAAATTAAGTTTCTGAAATACAATTAACTAAGATTAAAAAGTGTAACTTTTTATTCAAACAAAACAGCATTAACTGTAAAGTAGCAAACTTCATCACCTCTTAATCTTCCCCTCCATTTTCTCATTAATCAGAGTGAACATTAAGCAAAACCCAGTTTAGAATTAGTCAAAGTTCCATTCTTTTTCTCATTTCCAACTTATTTTTTCTTAATTTTCCCAGCAACCAAAAACTGAGAAAAGAAAAAATAAAATAAAATAAACAGATAAAAATCATTAATCCAAATGACAACTACCTGCTTATAAACTTCACTGATTATCTTCGCTATCAAGAGCAACAATCAAGTGGATCCAATCACATGGCACTAAACTGCACTCGATCACCATCATCAAAATCAATACTTTTCAAAAAGAGGAATTCAATCATAATATTTACCTCAAAGGAGAAGTGATTTTATCAGCCATGAAAGTGAACCCAAAAGAGAGATTTTAAAGATTCTGATTCCCGGGAAACATCAAAGTGTTACTTAGATTGAGAATCTAGAATTCCCAGTTGAATTGGATTCTCTCTTTTTCAAGTTACAGAGTGATAGATGAGATCTATTAAAAGTGAACCTATTTTTTTTCGAGGAAATTTGGAACCTGAAATCCATCCAGTTGAATTCTAGATATGGAGATGAGTTATTATTATTTTTTTGTTTGTTACACGCGTTCATGAAAGCGCGTAGCGTAGAGAGAGATCAATGCACGGGTGTTCTATTCGACATGGAATTGTTATTGATATTTTATTAATTAATGAGAGAATAAATTTATGATTTATAAAAAATGATAAAAAAAATTACTTGTATCTATTTTTAAAAAATGAATTATAAAAAATATATATTATTATTTACTCCATCAAAATTATAGAATTTGTTCGTTTTGTTATTATTTATAGTGTATATTGTTTTTAAAATAATGGTAGAAACACGGTCATGAAAAAGATGAATTTGTTACGAACGAAATGGCACGACCTAATGAAAAATAACTTGTGATCTGTATAATAGATTTTGAGTTTGAGTTAGAGTGTATATTTTTTGTAAGAGTTTAGGATAATTGAGATTTTACTCGCTCATCTAAACCCATAAAATGTATTTTCCAGAATGAAGTTTTCAGAGATGATTCCTTGTCATGGTATCAGAATCTTATTGACTCAACAGTCACGAGTTCGAATCTCATCACTTTGATTCTATTTTATAAAATCAAGTACAAGGTAATATGATTGCGGTTATTTTTTAAAGTATTTTTCGTTCAGAAATACATCAAAATGATGTTTTTTTTTATTTTTCAAAAACCATATTTTTCCAAAACCTTTCTTCAAGTCTCCATTGAAGACAAACTACGAGGTTGTAAACAAATTCTTGTTATTGTTATTCCTGAAGAGTGCAGGCTGAAGCTCTTCCTGATGGAAAAAAAGAAGAAGCAGATACTTCAATCATATCATTAAATGTCAAGACTGATTGTATACATGCTTAGAATTACACGTATACCTTGTTCATATGCCCATCATCAATGGCTGAACTGCTTAATTTCTTGAAGAGTTCATATAAGGCCTCTACTTTGCTACAACTACTATGAAATTTAATCATTTTCAGGAATAGTTACTGCAGAACATTTTCAAATTATTGATCCACTGAAGCTGCAAGAACTGAAATTAAGCTTAAAGTTATCAATCTCAACTAGAATCGGCAGGTTTCGGAATCTTAGCTTTACAAACATTGCGCTTGAAACTTGCACAGACCCATATTATCTTATGCTTGATTTTTATCAAATATAATGAAGATGGTGAGATTCGAACTCGTGACCGCTGAGTTAACAAGATGAGGCCCCAGAATATAATTTATATTGTTCTCTGACAAGATCTAGGATTGTCATAGAATAAGATCATTCTTGAATGTACCATTAAATCTGAGTTTCTATTGATATTTTCTTTCACACAAATCCCCTATGTACTTATCTTAAATTTTCCATCGCCTTTGCAACAGCAAAATTGTTTTCCTTTCATTCTCTTTTCCCTGGAAAACTTGACATGTTTGGTAAACCATCACATAAGATTTTGATTGATAGAGCTATCCTTCCTGTTTGATTCATACAAACCTCATTTTAGCAATCTTGTACATCCTTACACACATCAAATCATTTCTCCTCTCCCACTTCTCAACCAAATTAGTTGCTGAAGCAGCTGCTAAGTTTGCGCAACTAAAATTAGACATTACACCTGATATCATTCTCTGATAACCACAATAAAAACCCTCTCTATCCCCTGCTTTTGAGATATCAAACACTTGAACAAGTAGAACTTGCATCATTTCACAGTTTCATTTCTTTTTATAGCTCCAAGGTCAACAAAACCCTACAAAACTCACACAAGATGAAGCAACAATTTTCCTTCTCATTTTCACTTGTCCTTCTCTTCCTCCACTGCTCCCAAACACTATCCCAGCCACCAGCTGCAGCACCAGCGAAAGCACCGGCCGCAGCCACTGCACCACCACTAGCTGCAACGTCTGCTCAAGCCTCGCCGCCTGTTATGGTTCCTGTACAAGTTTCAAAAGGCCCTGTCAATGTCATCAAAATCCTGCAGAAGGCTGGCCACTTTGCGATCTTAACCCGCCTTATAAAATCCACTCAAGAGGATATCCAATTATTTTCCCAGCTGAACGACTCGAGAGACGGGGTCACCATCTTTGCCCCAACTGATGGTGCCTTTTCTGCCATTATCAAATCTGGTGTTCTTAACTCCCTAACTGATCATCAGAAGATCGAGTTGGTACAGTTTCATATAATACCAAGAGTTCTGTCAACAGCCAATTTTCAGACTGTCAGTAACCCTATAACAACACTGGCAGGATCTGGCAGGAGTTTCACTCTTGATGTGATAACCACAGAAAGTATGGTGAATGTAACTACAGGACTTACCAATACAAGCGTATCGGCAATTGTCTACACTGATAGCCAGCTTGCTATTTATCAGGTCGACAAGGTGCAGCTTCCTTTAGATATTTTTGCCCCTAAACCTCTTGCTCCCGCACCAGCCCCACCACAGCCTAAAAAGGATGATGGCGAAGAGAGTCCTATGATTCCTGAAGATACTTCTGGTTCAGTAACATGTATGGTGCATAATACTCTGTTCATGTTTGGAGTTGGCATAGTTGCTGCTGCAATTCCTTTGTGAAACTGGAGTTTTAACAAGGAATCTTGAAGTATGGTCATTTCTTCACCACTGGTTCATGATTTTGCTGGTTACTGTGAGATGTGGTGTTCAACTGGATAAATTCTTTGAAAAATTGTCATATCCACTCGATTTTACTTGTTTCTTTTAAGGCTGTGAACAACATTGCATTTGATTCTGTGTTTCTGATCTTTTTTTATTCCTGCTTTGATCTGTATGAGGGATTTTAATGGATATCAGCCTAAGAAAATTATGTTGGTGCAAAGAAACAGCAGGAAATACAAAAAACACCAACTCTTCAAAGTATCCGCTTAAATACTACTTACTAAACACATTTTCAAAACATACTGCAGAAGAATTTCCGCTGCTGAAATGTAATATACCTGTGCAAAACATGAAGCAAACTAAGCTGTAATGACTCTGCATTAAAAAACAAAACTAAGAGATTTAAAATGGCCAATAAGCTGCGCCTTGATCAAATCTTGGCTGCATTTCAGAGGGTTGTAAAATCAAGAGTTTCTAGCCCTTCCATCGGCGTTCATGCAGATTCCAACATCTTTTTAGTCGAGATCTGATCATTCAAAAGCGCACCATGCTAGGAATTGTATAATTGATACTTTCCTGCTACATTTCTGATTCTCCCATTTCAGAAATTAGCACGAAGCTGGGAAAGGCCACAGTGACATCCCTGGAAGAAACAAAATGGTCATGTTGGAAGTAGGTTAAAGTAATCAATGTTATCCTTGAAAATATACAGCCATGCATTGTATATGAACCCACGATTTAAAACCAAGCTCAAGGAAAAAAAAAAGATGAGAAACTCAAACTCAACAAACTTGGCTGCATAAGAAAGTTGACTAATGGAACAATAGCTAATCAAAGACGAAAAGTTGAAGGTGTGAGGGTTTTTAGGCAAGTTTGTATGGGATTATTGTGAAAAAGGTTCACCAGAAAATGCAGTGATCGCCGAACCAGACTCATTTCTGGGGCATAGTTTTTCAAGTGACAAACTCAGATGTAGGGTTCATTTGCACAATTTGCAAACTGATTTTGGAACTCACTTTAAATAAGGTAGAGTCATGTTCTTGATAATAGAAGGATTCTTCGACACAAATTCCCTCCACTCTTCTGGATCAATTTTTCCATCGCCTTTTGAATCAGCATCACTAAATGTCTGTCGAGGAAAGCAAAAGAAAAAATAAACATCAGAATGTTTCACTCTCATAAGAAACAACTAGCAGATTCGACAAGGCCAAACCAGTCGGAACCTTGTCAACAATTGTCTGGACGGCATCATCTGACAGTTCCAGATCCGATTCCTGAAGAAGGGCCAATACCATCTCCTTCAACTATCAAATAATCCAAAATTATGAGGCAGAATAGAAATTTGAAAACACACTCACAGCTAAAATAATCATTTTCACTTTTGAAAACATTCTACTCAATCTCTGATTTTAGAAATTCTTCTGGAGTTAGTGATTGCAGTAGGATTATGGGATAAAAACTTCAAACATTTAATCTCTCAGCATCTTATAGGAAATATACTATATGTTATGTATGAGAAAGAAATGGAAAGGAAAAGAATTGCAGCACACACCTCCTCCTGCTCAATGAAACCTGTTTGCCTTAGATCATATAATTTGAAAGCAACTGCAGTAATATTAGTAATTTATTCATCACCTGACTAACAAAAACCAAATTGATACGCAGAAGAAAGTGGATGTATGTGTGGGTGGGCGGGTGCAGGCACACCTGCATGCATTATAGTCGAGGGAAATATTAATCTTACAATGGATTTTTTCTGCAACTGGAGCATCTGGGTGGAAGACTCCCAAAGATCGAACGAATTCTCCAAACTCAATGACTCCATTGCACTTGAGATCAAACAAATCAAACATCTGCAGAAATACCAGAAGTAGATGCAACTTAGAAAGAAGGTAAATGCCATAGAACCATATGACAAATGAGGACGATCTCTAAATTATTAAAATCCTCTGAGAGGAGACATAAAAGGTTTTGAAAGATGCACCAAAATCTATACTTCTTCAGCACCTACATAAAGCTTAAAGAAAATTATCCCAATATCGTAGAAATTGTTGGCATACATACCCTGTTTGCAAACAGATTCTTCTTATTGGTGTTCCTGAAGAGTGCAAACTGAAGATCTCCCTGACAAGAAGCAAGCAGACATTTAAATTATATCCACCAAGCCATGATTCTATACATTCTTAGATTCCAATATGCCACCTAATATCTATCAATACCTTGCTAATAAATCCATCTTCAATGGCTGAACTACTTAATTTCTTAAAGAGTTCATGTAAGGCCTCTACTTCGCTTACAGTAACTGCAATAACCAAAATCAACAGTTAACAGTTCTTGTACAACGGACCAAGTTCATGCAATAATTCTCACGATACGAAATGGTTTTTTTAGCAGGACAAGCAACTAACACTGACCAAACTGTTTCTAGCTAAGACTTAATTAGAAACAGAATAGCTTTTCCTTCTTCCCTGACGACATCATATGCATGCTTCTTATTCTTTCAATATTGTCAACAGAGGTTAATATACAGGAACCAATCAAAGTACTTTCTATCTATCCATGTCGTAAGACTAATACAACAGTTGTCGAGAAATTAGTGGAATATCAATTGAAGCATAGCGACGAAGTAGGCTTGTTAACTAACAGGGTGTTTCAGAAGCTAGAACTGTCAGCTCTTTACACCATGCTGTGTTTTTTGTTTTCTTTGACTGGAAGCAGCCCATGATCAAGACAACCAGCACGAGCCACTCATAAAATTTCTTGGAATTCAGCAGGCTTACCAATGGTGGTTTCTTCTGAAAAAATCCCACCTGGCAATTCCCAAAGAAATACACTAGATTGGAATAATTGCTAATCTTTTGATTACCTGCAGCCTTTAACCTGCAGAGAAAGATCAAAATCACAGAACAATGGCATAATTCTGGTCATGATCAGGAAGAACTGAAAAAAAGAAAACCAATTGGCCCACCATAGCTGAAAGCACAGAGATTAAGTTTAAAAGAATAGATTCTCACCTTGAATTGCCTGGTTTTAGGAATCTTATGGATATCCCTCTTCGTTAAAGGATGTAAGAGCTCAACTCAAGAGGTAAGATCAAGAAGACAGTGTCATCAGCACAAAGAAAACCCACAAACCAGACCTGCGAAAAAGCTCCTCCGGTCAGGTACGATGGTTTTTCAGCAACAATTTTCAAAACTTTCAAACATTATAAAGAACTTATGACATGACCATCCCTTTGTAGAGTACAAAAAGCATAGCGATGGATTTGAAAGGGATCAGAACTGTAAGCCAGCCACAAAAAGACAATTACCAACTACTTCTCACAAAACAGAAATATAAAATATTGAGTTAAGCTAGTCAGGTCAACTCAAGTTAATTTCTATTAATTTAAAAATATATTGTTGTTGTTATTATTTTTTAATTTAATTTAAACCAAGTTTCATTCAGATTGATTTTGACGGTACATCGAGCCTATCAAATTCTAACAGTGCTCTCCCTTCCTCCTTGTCTTAGATAATGAAAACATTAAAATTATTTTCTTCATTAGTTTGAGGTTTACCGAACCTAATTACAGTAATCGTTGTATTAGTCCTGTTCATCATAATCGTTATATTATTGTGTTATATTGCTTTACTCGAAGTTAAGGACTTAACCTAAATAAGGAAGGTTCCCTTGATGGTTTCTACATGCATGGTGAAACCCTTGTTTGATCTGTACTGTCCAATCTGAATCATGGAGTTCTCCTGTAATCTCTAAATAGATTGCTTCAATCTGCATATGCAACTATAACTTCCCCAATGCTTTAGATAGATAATTGGAGGAAATTTTATCTAAAACCTTGAAAAAACAGAGATAATGGAGATAGAGAGGACATGTTTTCCTGTATTTACTGTTTCGAGAGTCGAAATTTACTTCAAAACTGTCTTAGAAAATATATTTATGCTATATATCTATCTCCGTTATTTTAATCAAATATGTTTATGTAATCCCCGTCTCTTCTATCCTTAGAATGAGATGCCTGTTGTATTTTTCAAGAAAACATTTTATCTAAAAAAATAAGTTGTTAAATAAGGTCTCAAAATACGATTTATATTATTTTTTAACACAACTCTTTGAATAAAAGTCTTTTGGTCGTAAAACTTGTACAATTTCACACTACTTTGTCTTTGATTTTTATCAAATAGAATGAGAGTGGTGAGATTCTCTGATACCATCTCACCTAAAAACTTAAACTGTTAGATGAGGCCCCAGAATATGATTTATATTATTCTCTGACAATATTACATCGTAAACTCGAAGCAATTACAGAAATACTTTAACACAAACAGATTTCGAAAATCTTTGGCCCTTCAACAGTCGATTACTCAACCATTTTCGACAGATTTCATTTCTAATCATACAATAATCTGTGAGCATCTGAACATGCTTGAAACTTTTATCTCTAGCATATATAGAACAGGTCAAGAACTGCCTCAAAGAGAAATAAATGTAATTTCACTTTATATATGCAAAACGTGAGCTGAACTGAGCTGTGCCAATTCTGCATTAATGAAGTTTATGATGGCAAATAAGTTGCTCTTTCTATACCAGATCTTGGCTGCACTGATCTTGAATCGACACCCATGCAAATTCCAACACCTCCCAAATAGAGCTGATTTCAAATGCACGGATAACTTTCTGCTACATTTCTGAATCTTCAACTTCAGTTCTTGACAGGAAGCTGGGAAACGCCAAAGTTATATCCCTGGAGAAAAAAAAAGGGAGTGCCTAAAGTTATTAACTTGAATCTCTGAGGTACATTGTAGTGTTAAGAAATCATCTCACCTAAAAGTTTAAGATATTAGGCTAGGCCCCGGAATATGATTTATATTATTGTCTAACACACCCCTTCAAGTGAAAGCTTTTTGGGCTTTAAACTTGTATACAAACCCAAACTACCTTGTGCTTGATTTTTATCAAATAGAATGAGGGTGGTGAGATTCGAGCTTATGACAGCAAGTCAACAAGGTTTTGATACTATATTAAGAAATCATCTCACCTAAAAATTTAAGTTATTAGATGAGGTCCCAGAATATAATTTATATTATTCTTTAATATATCGACTGATCTCACTGAAGTAACGAGAAGTAGTTGCAGGTGAGGTTCTGCACAATTTACAAAATGAGTGAACTCGCTACTCACTTTAAATAAGGTAGAGTCATGTTCTTAATAAGAGAAGGGTTCTTTGACACAAATTCATTCCATTCGTCAGGATCTATTTTTCCATCACCTTTCAAATCTGCATCACTAAATGTCTGTGGAAAAACTCAAAAGATGAAAATTAGAAGAATGAACCGAATAAGCATGAACAAGGAAGTTCGACACAGGATAAAAAAAATTGTACCCTTTCCACAATAGCCTCAACAAAGTCATCGGACAGCAGTAGATCCGATTCATGCAGAAGTGCCACTACCATCTCCTTCAACTGTTCAATAACTTAAAATTATGAGTTAGAATTTACATTCTGAAACAGATGCAGAAGTGCTGGATCATTATTTTTAATTTTCATCACATTCCTCTTAATTTCGTGATAGTAATGTGGATTTTTTAACAAAAAGAACAAAACAATTAACCTAAACAAGTCCACAATCATCAGAAAGCATCACTGTATGGTATGTAAGAGAGAAATGGTATAGAAAAGAAGTGCAGCACTCACCTCCTCTCGTTCAATGAAACCAGTTTGCCGTAAATCATATAATCTGAAAGCAACTGCAGAAAACTCTCCCGTCATTAGTAATTTATTCAGGAGCATGTGCACAAAATATGGTTAAGTGATTTACTTCCAGTTTTTATGGTGTATAGAAGTCCCAATTGACAAGCACAAGAAAACATTTTTTTTCTTTGGATTCGAGGAAACCACACCCCTAGGAAAACGCACTTTGTGGGCCCAGGTGAGTGAATAAAACCCCGACTGTCCCAGATTCTTACAAGAACTGCACGCCCTGACTCGAACTCGAGACCTGCTATGCAGATCTCGAGCTCTTCGCCACCACGCCACAGCCCTAGGGGACAGAAGAAAACATGTGTGTGTGAGAGAGAGAACTCGTGCCTACTTGTATTTCATCCTAGACAAACATTAGCCTTACAATGGATCTTATCTTCAACTGGTGCATTTGGATGAAAGACAACCAAGCACCGAACAAATTCTCCGAACTCAATTACTCCATTGCGCTTGACATCAAATAAATCAAAAATCTGCAGAAGTATGGCGAGGTGATGCAACTTAGGAAAAAGGGAAAATCCCATGAAATCAGGTACTATTGCTATACATACCCTGTCTGCAAAAAGGTTCCTTTTGTTTTTGTTCCTGAATAGTGCAAGCTGAAGTTCTTCCTGATGAGAAGAGAGAGCCAATTGAATGATATCAGCAAAGATTAATTAAGTCCTAATTACTTGGATCAAAATACTCCATGAACTATTTTCAAAATCCCACCTACTAACCCATACCTTGTGAATAAGCCCATCATCAATGACTGAACTGCTTAATTTCTTAAAGAGTTCATACAAGGCCTCTACTTCGCTAACAGTAACTGCAATACAAAATTATTTCTCATTTCATCAGCCAATTTCACATAGTTAACAGTTGTTTTTCAACTTTATACCACATAATATTTTTAGCAGGAAATACAACCAAAATGGGCGAGCAGAGTCAAGCTGAAACTCAAGCTAGTGATTAGGAACAACAACATTTTTTCTCTTTCTTTCCTTTTCCCTGTCAACATGACTTCCATGCTTCTTACATTTGTCTTTTGTTTTACCGATCAAAGACATTAAATGTTGGAATGTTTGAGAATAATATAAATTATATTCTGGAACCTCACCTAACAGTTTAAATTTTTAGGTAAGATAGTTTCTTAACATGGTATTAGAGCTTTGTTGATCCAACGGATACAAGTTCGAATCTCACCGTCCCCATTCTATTTGATAAAAATCAAGGACAGGGTAATGAAAGTCTGTGCAAGTTTCAATCTCAAAGGGTTTTCATTTTAGAGGGTGTGTTAGAGAATAATATAAATCATATTTCGGGACCTACCTAACAGCTTAAACTTCTAGGTAAGATGGTTTCTTATGGAATACACAAACCATTCCATGTACTACACTCCAACAAACCATTTCATGTCTGAGAACTAGTTTAATCTGAACGATTTTGATTACCTCCTAAGATAAGACTAGAAACAGAACTTATCGGAAAATAGCTGGAACATATTGAAGCATAGCCAGGAAGTAAGCAAGGAAATTTACACCCAGGAATTTGCATCAATGAAGCTTTTGACAATGCATACTCACAGGGTGTTTCAGCAGCAAGAACTGTTGGCTCCTCGTACCCCGGTGTCTCTTTATTTCTCTTTGAATAGCAGCAACCCATGAAGACAACTAGCACCAGTCACTAGTAAGAATTCCTGGCAATCAGCAGGCTAATGCCAGTTGTACTCGCAATGATGAATGGTCCAATTTCAACCACTGAGACCAAGAACACAAAGCGAAGACAGAATTCTAGTCACAGTCAGTTATAGTTTATCCTCAAAATTTAAACTGGTCCACTATTTCCAAGAAAAAACTATTCTCTCATGTCCATGGACACTTTGAAAGCTGTATCTGATATATACTCAAGGACATAAGTTAATATGAAAAATGTAAGAAAATTCAGAACCATCCAGCACCACAAGAATTTTTGCAAATATTATAGATCCTATATAATACCAACAAGGCCTATTTAAGCATGTATGACCTTTCCTTATTAAACAACAATTAACTTAAACAAATAAATAAACTATTAAACCACCCTTTCCCTCAACCCCTCTGATGGAATTTTATCATGTTTTATGAGGGAGCAGAACTTCACTAAGCCTAACTATGCTACCCAAATTCCATTTCAATCATGTCCCAACTTGGCTCGAAAGCTCCGATTTTCGCAGCTCAAAAATCTTTCTACAAGAGGGAAAAATACACCACCAACTAAAAATTAATGAGTGATGCCATAAGAAATGAATTCTAACATTTCAAATTCAGTTTTTTCCTTTTATGTTAGTAAACTTATAGTTCAGGCACTAACTAAGGGCGAACATATATTAGAAAAGGGATAAAATTCTCTAATTTTCTATTGTTTTCCATAAACAATGCAGGAAAACAATCAGAGTAAAAAAAACCAATACATCATACGCTTATTTAAGAAAAAGATCCAGAGTAAACCCTCAAAATCTTCATTTTCTGGTCTTTTCCTCGGTTTTCTCAGCAACCAAACCGAGGAAGTAATGAATCAGGACAAAATGTGATCATCTCTAAGTATTTAGTTCAAGCAAAGCTTTTTAGTGCTGAATTTAAAAGTCAGGTTATGACAATAAGTATAGTCAATTCTCTCTAAAGAAAAGAATGAAGATTTCTGGATACTCACTGAAAAAACCAAAAATGACAACGATAAATTCTTCCATAATTCAAAACTCAGAAACCTATAACCTACTATTCTGTTTGGCTGCTGAGAAAATGTAGGAATGGTCAAGAAACACCGACTCTAAAATAAACAACCGAAAGAACCGCATTAACACACAGAAAATCCTCTTCCCTTCTCTCCCTTGACAACCAGAAGAAAAATCCCAAGAAAGAAAACATTGACAACAAAGGAAAAAACCACGCAACCAAAATCCCATCAACTGCATACAAGCCATGGAGCCAGGACAAACCATGTCCAACAGAAGAAGCTCTGTAATGAAAGAGAGAACAATACTAACCTTTGTGAGTGTCTTTTGTGCAACGTTGAAAAGTATGAGAGACAGCTCTTTGATCTGTGCTTTTCAGCTGTCAGTTTTCTTTACGGGGACAGTACTGTAAGATATCCAGGATCTTGTGTTTCTTGTGATTTTAGCTTTTTCTCAGCTTCCCCTCTCTCTTTATATGAGATTTATGTCTCCATCGATCTATTATTAATTACTATCTTGTTTTCAACGTTCACTTTCAGGTCCCCATTGTTGATGCACTGCATCTTTTAAATAATGGAAATACATAATTTTAGAAAACATTTCAGGAACAAAAAGCCAAAAATCCTATACAAATACCGTCCTTTCCAATCTGCTGTGGCTTTTATATTGGCCCTTGTGCACTGGAACAGTAAAATTATGATTTTCAGTTCTTGGCTTCTTGCAGCGGGAGTATAAAAAAACAATGAAAAATCTTGAAGGTCAAGTTTGACTTAACGGTCCTTTTCTGTTGAGGCAAAAAAACAATGCCCTGGCTGCAAGGGGTATTTTTAAATTGGACTTGAAACGTTCATTTTTCCAACTATCTTCGTGTTTTTTATATCTAAACAATATCTAAACATTACATCATATTTTTTAAAATAGTTTTTATTTAAAAATAAATTAATGTAATATTTTATTTTTATATTTTACATCAATACATTAAAATAATTCTAAACCTGCCATGTTTTCATCCAAACCCACTTCTAGTTTTTCACCATTGATGAGGACGAGGATGGTTGAATCATTTCCTCTTTAGCCTAGACATTTTTTATTTTGGTTTTCTTAGATTTGAGGGGGGGAGTTATATCTTAATTTTTATTCCAGATGTTTATGATTTTGTTATTTAAAAAAAATGTGTTTTATTAATTGATCATATTGTAATTTTTGACTAGTTGTAAAGTTTCATACATCTCCTACGACTACTAAGTGTCTATTTGAGAGTGAGATTGAAACTGTTTTTGTTTAAAAATACATTAAAATAAATATTAAAAAAAATTATTTTTGACATCAGTACATGAAAATTTTATAAAAACACCAAAAAAATTAATTTAATTTAAAGTAAAAGATAAAAATAAAATAAAAATTCATTTTTTTTCAAAAACATTTCTGAAATGTAATGTCAAACAGGACCTAAAATACAATTTTCTTGTGACCATATCCTCGACAATATTTTATTTTCAACTATAATAATTATAAATAGAAGAGGGATTTCTTAATTTCGTAGAGGAATACACGAGCCAATAAAATCAAACGTTGACCTTGTACTAAATTACTAAGGTATATATGCTACAACAACATTAATTTTGAGACAATTGACCATGAACAATACATATTATAAATAAACTTGGAATAATTTAGAAGAAACTACGCAAAAAAAAAGGATATGTCTTCCACTCAAGATCTTATCTTCAACATATAAAATCAAGCCTTGTTATTTAATATCAATGATAATTAAGTTCAGCAAGCTATATATATATATATAATCTTGCTTATCAAAATAGCTTTACTAGAGTTTTTTTTTTTTTTAATCCAGTTCGGTTTTAAAAAAATAGAAGAAGAGAAAAATATATTGATCTGGTAAAAATTCTAAGCATTTCATATGAAATAATAATTGAATAAATGACAAAAATAATAGAAAAGGGAACACTAAGCATCTTCATATGGAGATTAATTTGTCAAAACTGAGGTCGTTGTTTAGCTGATTTCATAGCAACGACCATTCCCTACTTGTTTATATATATATATATATATATACACACACACACACACACACACACACACACTAGTGAATTCAATCAAGCTAGTTAAGCCAAGCACATATATACACATCAAATTAACTATTTTATTGCAAGTTTTGTTAGCATTTGGGGAGAAATTGAAACAAATTACTAAATTATGTTTGCTTCTATTATATAATAATATAAATCATATTCTAGAGCCCCACCTAACAGCTTGAGTTTTTAGGTGAGATGGTTCCTTAACATGGTATTAGAGATTTGTTGACCTAACGGTCACGAGTTCGAATCTCTCTACTCTCATTCAATTCGATGAAAATCAAACACAAAGTAATGTGGACCTATGCAAGTTTCACGCCCAAAAAGCTTTCATTTGAGGAGTGTATGTTAAAGAATAATATAAATTATATTCTGGAACCTTACTTAATAACTTGAGTTTTTAGATGAGATGATTCCTAACAGCTTCGACAAAATCATGCTAGCATCTGTTAATTACCCCTGTGCCATTTGAGTCGATTTCTAGATGCTAAATTTTTGTCTGATTGAATTTTTTTGCAGACACCTCTAAAACGACGTAAAATCTGCAGTATAGACCCTGTTTAACCTGTTTATGAACAAGTTGTCGAATGGGTGATGAGACCTGCATGAGATGGAAGCATGCAAATCACTCGTTATTGGGAGAATGAAGATTTTGTTAGCAAGGTACGTGGTCAATGAACAAGTTGGCAAATGGGTGATGCGACCTCTTCCTACAATTAATTCTTTTTTTTTTTTTGCGAGTCCCATCTTTCTCAAAGTTTTAATTGAATTTTCTCATGAAGACCACAATCTTGCTATATAATATTTTAGACTTGAACTAGTAATAATAGCTCGAGACTAAAGAATTTTGAATTTTTTATTTTTTATCTCAAGTTTAAGCTCTGGTTGCTAATATGATGATAATTATATTAAATACTCATTTCACCTAAAAAGTTAAGATATTAGATTAGACCCTATAATATGATTTATATTATTCTCTAGCATATCCCCTCGAATGAAAGCTCTTTGGGCTTGAAACTTGTACATGCTCTCATTATCTTGTGTTGATTTTTATCAAATAGAATGAGGGTTGTGAGTTTCGAACTCGTAACTATTGGGTCAACAAGGCTCTGATTGTTAAGGAACCATCTGACCTCAAAGGTTAAGTTTGTAAGTGAGGCCCCATAATATGATTTATATTTATTCTCTAACACATTCCCTCAAGTGAAAGCCCTTTGGGCTTGAAACTTGCATAGGCCCACATTACCTTGTGCTTAATTTTTATCAAATAGAATAGAGGTGGTGAGATTCGAATTCGTGACCGTTAGGTCAACAAGGCTATGATACCATGTTAAGGAACCATCTCACCTAAAAGCTTAAGCTTGTAAGTGAGGCCCCATAATATGATTTATATTTATTTTTTAATACTGATACCATATTAAGGAACTATCTCACCTAAAAATTTAAGTTATTAAGTGAAACCCCAGAATATGACTTTTATTATTCTCTAACACATTGGAGGTTTACATAGTCGTTAACTTCAAGACCCGTAAAATTAGTCGAGGTGCGTATAGGTTGATCATAATATCTACGTTAATAAAAAAAAGAAAAAAAAGGGGAAACTTGTGATTGATTTCATTAGTGAAACAAGCAATACGTACCATTTATTCGAAATACATTAGTGATTGCTCTAACACTAGCAGCTCATAACATCTCTTTTTCGAGCACCCTTTAATTTCTTCACGTTAATATTGGAAAACTTGACCATTGAAAATTACAGTTTCTTAATGTCTTACTTTTGACTTTTGTTGATTTTTTACAATTTTTTCTCTCGGCTCTTTTTATAGGCCTTTTCAACAAATAAATTATAATATAAAATACGTTGGATACTAAGAAAAATTATCATTCTCAATGATAGAATCAGGTTTAATAACTTTGCTTTGAACCCTATTGTGTTGGCTACTACTAGGGATGAACAATGTCAAGAAATCAAAACCAATATCAAAGTGCAAAGCATGAAAAGGAGGGTTCCATGGTAGTGGAATTTGACCCAAGTTTATCATTAAGTTGTTGTTTCAATTTAAAACAATCTCATTTAAAAAGAAAATCAAATTGAATTCTAACATGTTAATTCATACTTGAATGATGTTTTGCTTAAACATCCAAAATAATAAAACAATATATCCTTACACCACACTTCTTAACAATTATCAATTGTTTCTCTAAAATTAACAAGTAACAACACTATGAGAAAAGAAAAGAAAAAAAAAACCTAAGGTTCACCTTCACCTTCTCCACAGCAAGATCCAACTGCAATAAATTTGAATAGCTTCATACAACATATGGCAACACGCTCTTTCTGGTTTTTTGATGCTGGGGGGGCCTGGCCCTCGGCATTTCCCATGAAAGCCAAGACAACAATGAGCAGAATCACCATGAAGTTTTGGATCGACCTCATGGAGCCTTTTGGTGGCACTAACCCCATCAAAAAAGCTTCACAAGTTATCAACTGTGAAAGAATGGAGTTTGGAGGAGATGAATTTTCAATGGAAGGGTTTTTCTCTGCAGAGATTCTGGTGCAGATTCATAGCATTTTGATTGAATTTAACGACTGCAGCTGGTAATTTAGAGGATGTTTGTTTTCAGTTTTCTCTGTCAAGAGAACAACAACTCATTTCTGCTTTCTTTCCATCTGTTCGTTCCTCCCGTTTTTAGAAACTGGAGGCTAAGTTGGATCGTGATCATATCATACCTTAAAATAGCAATCAGATAAGACCAAGTGACGCGGCGGAAAACACAAAAAGAATACGATCAATGTCAATATTTTGTAAATTACTCTGGAGTCCAACAGAAACGAGAGAAATTCTCAAGAAAACTCGAAATTTTATTGAATAACTGAATGAATTCGGCCAAAAGGCTTACAATGATATTTAAAGCAAAAACCCTAGCCCTAATCCTTGTTGGACAAGAAACGGGACTAATTATTAAAAATTACCAAATATAGCGAAGATGAGATAAGTGCGGAAATTAAAACTGCAAGAAAACTTGAGCAAGCTGGAATGACGGAAGTCATTTGGGACTTGGAAATCAAAAGTTATGGCTAAACGAAACTTTTCTAAAATGGCAAAAACGATGATTTCGGGGCCTAAACGACATAATTCAGCTAAAAGTTATGGACGGTCACACTGAAACGCATCAACTGTGCGAGTTTCGCGTCATTCTGACTTTGACGCCTAGATTACTGGAATTCAATTACATTTAAATATAGGATGTTCTCTCTTCAACATGTATGCATCCGCCACTTGTTCTACATCACTAAGTTGAGTAAACAGTGCTGGCCCTTTCCAATTTATCTCACAGCTGCTTATTATACAAATTTATGAAAATAGCAGAGCCCCATCAATTCCATCCATTACAACATACAGGAAAAGGAGGACGTCGTGGTGGCAGCCCTCTCGAATTTGGTTATGTGCATTTACAATATAATTGGTTATGTGCATCCCCTGCTCCAGTTACTACTGTCTACACGATAAACAGAAAATTTTAGACTTTACAAATTTCTTTGATATTCAAAAACTGTAATTGAAGTGTATATTTTTGCAGGTAATGTTGAGAGATGGAGGGGATATTGCAGTACCTGACCATCAGGAGAGATGGCTAGCTAGAGTTGCAACCTATCACACAAACAGAAAACAGACGGGTTTTTAACAGGATGTTTCTTGCAAATCTTGAACCAGCGCAAGCAGCTACGAGACTAATCTGTCTTGGCGCCAGGATCCGAAAACATGTTGCAGGTTTACAGCCAGTGTAAGACTAGTTCATACGGAAGGGACCCGAATGATATTAAGGAGCAGAACCTGTATAACCAGCTGCAGATAGTTGAGAAGACTTGAGTTTGCTTGTGATCATTGTTAGAGAACAATATAAATCATATTATGAGGTTTCACCTATCAGCTTAAGCTCTTAGGTGAGATGGTTCCTTAACATGGTATCAGAGCCTTGTTGACCCAGCGGTCATGAGTTCGAATTTCACCACCTCCATTCTATTTGATAAAAATCAAGCACAAGGTAATGCGGGTCTGTGCAAGTTTCAAGCCCAAAAGGCTTTCACTTAAAGGGGTGTGTTAGAGAACAATATAAATCATATTCTGCAGATAGTTGAGAAGACTTGAGTTTGCTTGTGATCACTGTTAGAGAACAATATAAATCATATTCTGGGGTCTCACCTATCAGCTTAAGCTTTTAGGTGAGATGGTTCTTTAACATGGTATCGGAGCCTTGTTTACCCAGCGGTCACGAATTCGAATTTCACCACCCCCATTCTATTTGATAAAAATCAAGCACAAGGTAGTGTGGGTCTGTGCAAGTTTCAAGCACAAAGGACTTTCACTTTAAGGAGCAGAACCTGTATAACCAACTGCAGATAGTTGAGAAGACTTGAGTTTGCTTGTGATCATTGTTAAAGAACAATATAAATCATATTCTGGGGTCTCACCTATCATCTTAAGCTTTTAGGTGAGATGGTTCCTTAACAATAATCAGTAGAGATGTAAGCATGAAAGGAACATCTCCAACCACAGAGCATTCTGATCCAGCATAGGGGGCGATTATATGATCTGAAGTTGCAAACTTTCTTGTTTATCAAACAGTTTAGGGACAGAAGCGTAGCACAGATGAGCATCTTTGATTCATAATATCAACGTATTATTGCAGAAAAAAACCGTCCTGACTGGAAACGGCGAAGTATACATATCTAACAGCTTGCTCAGAAAATTCTCAATAGTAAGATTTCCATAAGAAATAATCAGACGATGAAATTCTCGACAAATTCGATAGCAGACATACCACTCAAATACTTGACAGTTCATATTGCAATTAATCAGAAACATTGAATTGTACCATTTTTCAAGTGCCCATTATAGGCCATGACTATCTAGAATATCATTTTGAAAAGAAAAAAAAAAGAGTTAAATTATGTTCTTACGGGTGATCAGGTTGTTTTTTTTACCTGTAAAGTTTAAATTTTTCTTCCACTAGAGAAAAATATTAATAACATGAATATACTTTTTATATATATATATATTTTTTACTCAACCTCTACCATAACCCGAGTTAATAATCCAGTTAAAATTCTAATTACAATTGAGAGAAAAAGGGAGAGGGAGGGAGGGAGGTATACTTTTCCAACGCAACTGTGGATGAGAAACAGAGAAGCCAAAATACAATTCTTGACTTCGTACTATATTATTAAGCTATGCTAAAACAACATTTTGAAACTGTTGACAATGGCCACATACATTTACAGAAAAAAAAAATATAAAATTATCTCTCAACCATTTGCCTATAATATCCAGAAATAGTCTTCTACTGCAATTAGTCAGACTCATGATCTACTCTTCAAGTCTCCTGATAGGCAGCTTCTTCGGAGTGGTATATATTATTATCTTAGTAGGATAGTCTCTAGATCCTGTAAATGACTTCATCCAAGAAAGGCTATTTTTTGTACTAATCAAGCAAAAGTCAAAGGAAGAACGGCTGTTCATTATACAATTTTATATATATATATATATTGGGGAGTTTCAGCAATTCGATCCAATACAGTATGTAAGAGAAGGGTGCAAGAGGTTGGTACAACACGCAACAGTCCCAAACAAAAACTGTGTAAATGTCTTCTTCAAAATCACTTTCCTTAGCTACAAAGGTTGGGTATACACACTCCAGTTTCTGGATTTTGTTGTTCCTTCCATATCCTCCCGGTAACTCTTAGCTTCAGCTCCTTCCTATCCCCACCAGAGAAGAAAAGTGCCATATTTCGTTGAATAATGAGACCGTCATGACTATCCCTGACTTTCCGATGGCTATCTCGAACACTTCGGGGGGTGCCCTCCCATGTCAGTTTCCTGCCATGTCCCCCGACTTCAAGGCTGTAGCTATAATTCCTAGCATCAGTCTCATCACCCATGAAACGGAGAAACGCCATGTAAACAGGGGCCATGCCAAGCTGGAAAGCTTCAAAGTGAAGGCAGAAGTACTGACCAAAACAATGGAAGACCTGACAAGAAAAGAAAAGAAAAAAGAGGAGCAAGCCATCCATTTTCAGGGGAGCAAATAAAGAATGTGCACAATCCATTAGTGAGTACTGAACAATAAATTCTATAACAAATATGAGGGTCATGGTATAATCCAGAAAATATGGAAGTCAAGGTTACTCACATGAGCACAAACCAAAAATCAAATGAAAGTCAATGTCTCTCATTACTCTCCATATCCTATCCCCATATAGGCTACACAGTTGAACAAAATGAGTTACCAAGACACAATCAGGCCGGACCAGTGTGCTTATGAATAAATCAAAGTTAACAGAAATTCCAGTAGAATAGTTCAAGTGATGAAAATCAAGCCATGGTTGATTTGGAAACGTCTTTATCACCTAGGTTAGAAGTTATTAATGAAATGTCAAATCACAGACACTATACAGGTTGAGAGATCTCTGTTTTCAAGCGAGGCCTAGGAGATAAAGTCAAAGTATCATATTCTCCATATCACACTGACAGCCATACTCCCTTTCTTTTCTTCTGATATTTTAGGGAGGAAGTAAAATCCAAGTGTCAATACTCAATACCAAACTACATGCAGGAGGAAAAGCCTGACGACTAATTTAGTTCACCTAGCTTCAACAAATCTGTCTTTGTGCAAGGATCTGAATATGGGAGGTTGACAGCCAGTGTAAAACTAATTGCATCTTATATGGAAGAGATCCAAATTCAGTTTCTTTTCATCAATACCTGGAAAAGTTTTATAGAACTCCTTTAACTGGATGATTTGTCAATGTTAACTCAATTAGTTAATTGAAACACTAATGATGTTTACTCCAACTGGTTTGGAACTAAGGTTTAGCAGAGAGGAAATAAGTTGGCTTCAAGTTCAACATGTCAGCACCCAAAGTTAGAGAAATATTCTGTAACATATTTAACCATGACTTGTAAAACTGTTCTCCATGCAAGACTGGTTAAAGAGCATAAAAAGCAATGCTACAATTACCGTCAACATCCAAGTGGCATTCTCCACTTCCCGGGGATTAGACTTCACATAGCGATGGTTGAAAGTGCATCCTGTATGCATGTCCACCTTGTGATCATCCCTTAGATGCACAATCAGGAATGGAATATCTCCAACAACAGAGCATTCTGATCCAGCATACGGGCAATTATATGGTCTGAAGTTGCAAATTGCCTCGTGTTTGAGCTTGCTGTAATATGGAAATATCTCTGGGCACCCCAAATTGTAATATTTGCAAGGAAATTCCAGTGACTCGGCCACCTTCTCTAGAGCTAAACACCTAATGTCTCCGAGCTCCTGCCTGCAAGTAGGGCAGCAATTTTGTACCCTTGTTTTACAGGTGGAACATAGTGTGTGCCCATTGTGACACTGCAAGGAAGTGACAGTCAAAATACATTTCCTAATGTAGGTTTGTAAGCACAGTTTAGCAAACACAGCCATATTAGCATTCCCCTCCAAGATTAACAAGAGAAAGTTTAGTACAGAGGCAAGAAAACTGAACATGGCCAAGAAGAGAACAGGGTGAACTCTAGATAAGACGATGACAAGTCAACCATGAAAATGCAGCAGAGAAAGATAAAGCTGAGTACTTAAACTATATAACAGCAAAATAGATCTACTACGCACTTGCAGTTTAGCAACAGAAGTACAGGTGAGCCATCATTGCTTCAACTAATCAATGTATAATTCCAGAAAAGAAACCCTCGACAAGAAAGAATCACGTATGAAGTCAAAAAGAGAAGTGTCGCATGATCTCCAGACTAGATAACCAAACATGAAATTCTCATCAATTCCAAAGCAGATATAGTATTTAACAGCTTATGTTGCAATAGATACGAACAATTAATTGACATAAGAAAACAACAATCCTAACATAGGAAAATTAAGATGTCACTCCAGGCAAAAGCATTATCTTCTGAAAAATGGATCAAGGATCTCAAGGATTGTAATGGCTCAGCTTTAGGAATGCTCGAAAATAACCGTGAGAAGATCATCGCCTAGCGACTCTCACAAAGCCATCACACAGTTTTTAGGACAAGAATGACATTCAGTCTACACAAACTACCTCACGTACACTCAAATTCAGCACTAATTCATTCAAATCACCTCACCAAAATTCCAAAATTGTTTTCTCACTAAAACAGACCAAAAACATATTCAATTCAATAACCATCAACTCTAAAACAACACATCATCACCATCCACATGAAATCACTAATGTCCTTAAACTCAATTATGCAAATCCACTAAAATCCATAATACACCAATCAAAAATAACAAAAACATCAAAAAAGCGAGAAAGCAAGCAAGCAAGACCAGATGAACACAAACCGCAAAGTTTACATTTTCATAACAAATTAAACACATTGAAAAACAAACCTGATGGATTGGTGGGTACATAGAATTGGTACAAACAGGACATTCTAGCAGCTCATGAACACTAGTTGCAGGAGCAATCGCAGTGGGACCCCCAACAACAATGGTATTACCGTTGTGGTTGTTGTTTACATTGTGAGGCTTCGATGATGCAAATTGATGTAGGTGTTGTAAATTATGGTGATGGATCTCATCCTCATCAAGTCCATCTGATGATGACACACATTCAATGTTATCAAACTCCATTACAGCGCAATTTTTACCCAAAAAACACCTACAAGCCTACAATGGCGAATATTCAATATTGAGACACCAACCCAATTGAAAAGATTGGATTTTCAATAATGGGTATTTGTTATTTTTCTTACTTATATCTAAAGTTTCAAGCTTTTTATTTTCCTGAGAAAGTTTTGAGAGAGAGAGAGAGAGAAACAGAGGCTTGTTTGGTTCCTCGGAATCCCCCGCTCTCAAAAAAAAAAAAAAGGTTATTTCTTGGCTGGCGCTCTCTCTCTCTCTCTCTCTCTCTTGCTTTCTCTCTCACTTCCAAGGTTTTGCTGAAGGGAGAAAGAAGGATGACCGTTGGTTTTGAAATAAGGGAGTTGATTAGAGATCTAATGGTTGTTAGAGGCTTCATATTTGTCTCTCTTCTTATGATTTTGTTGATAAATTGAAAAGGACGTTACTTAACAACATTTTATACCTATTTTCATTAGGAAGTTAGCAAAAAAAGAAAACTTTTTGAACATTACAGATAAAACAAAAACTGTTGATTCTTAAGCAACTAATCAAATCTATTTTATCAAGGATTTTTTTTTTATCAAATTCAATTTCTCGAATAATGAATTTATAGAATTTACTTGTAAATCTATTTATTTAATACATGATATTTACGAGATAAACTTTTAAAAGTGATTTCAATAGCGAATATTTTATCAGTATTAATTTTGTTACAATTTGTTATGAAATAAAATATATTTTTATTCAAATTAATCTCATATTTTATGTTCAATGTATTTTGTTAAAAAATAAGTCAATTTCTTTTAAAATTATTAACTCCAAATCATACGTTTAGAGAAAAGAAAAATTGTAAATAAAGAGGAAATCGTACCCTAGTTAACAAAAAATATAAATATATTTTTATTTAAAATAAAAAATAATTACTTTACCAATCAAGCCAATACAAAACATGATTTTTTGTAAAATTTTACAAAAATCAGGTAACGATGACCTCCTAGATCGTTAAAGTTTGATCAAGTTAATTTTTACTGTGTTTTTTTAAATTAAATTTGAAAAAATGAAATTGTAATATTTTGATATGATGATATAAAAGTTGATTATATCAGGATAAATGAAATCGGCAATGAGTAGACCTACTTTCTTCCAACTTGCATTTTCCTTCAAAGTTTTGACCCAATGATGCTTTGATTATATCAGGATAAAAAAGAGACAAAGCTCAGAAAATGTCACCTAGTCACAGTTCAAGCATCAAAAGTTGCTAAAAAGTAGCCCTACATGTGGAAGGCCTACTGTCAAAAGCAAGATTGTCAATACCATTCCGGTCGTCGTTCCAATTTTTCTATTGGAACGAAACGTTCCGGTTTCGGAGCGTTTCGGCGTACCGTTTCGCGGTTATACTGTTCATATATAATTGATTATATATATATAAAAAAAATATTAATTTAACAAGCATAATTAAAATTCAAGATAAATTAACTTTAAATTATACAATATAAATACAAAGTCAAACAAACATAATCTCAAAATTAAAAAAAAAATCACAAGTTAATAAAAATAAAGAGGATTTTAAGGCCGGAACGGTACCGAGACGTTCCGACCGGAATTTCCGGAACGGGCCAGAATTAAAACCGAGACAAAAACAACACCGTTTCGTCTCAGTTTTTTTAACGGCACGGAACGTTCCGTCCGTTCCGTAATTGACAACTTTGGTCAAAAGGGCAGCTCTGCCCTATTTAGGCCATAGAGCATAAGTGTTGATTGAATTGTGCAGGTAAGAACATCAATAAATCTATATTGCTTGAACATTCTTCCAAATTTATAGAGTCCAAGGTGATGAAGGGCACCCCAAAGTTGTAGGACCTGCCACAAAAGATTTGTAGAGAACTTTTACCACAATCCTATGGCAAGTTCTATGCAGCAGATAATGGTGGTCTTAAGCAAGCAATATGAAAACAACCGAAAGTGTCAGCAATAATTTAATTCTCCCAGAAAATCATGCTGAGAAATGGGATGGGAGAACTTGAACATCTTTGGCTGATTTGTGTATATAGTACCAAGATATTAAAATTCTGAACCCAGTGGGTGGGCAAATGCACAGTTTTTTGAGGAATTATAACATGTATACAGAATTTAAATTTATTAAATTAATGTGAGCTTATTATGTACAGGGATGTGGTGGTGGGAAGAGGCTACAAATACCATTCACCAGTAAATTACATGCTGGCAACTATCGAAGGAAGCTCTGATTCCACCTCTGGTTCTCCATCGGAACTCTCCATGGTTTTCTACATCAAGAGATCGACCACGTTATGGACAAGGATCATGAATAAGGATTATTTCTAGGGATGCATGCAAAGAGATTAATATGCACCTTGGAACACTTTAATTTTTCTTCGGAAAGATAGCGATCCAACGCACCCCTGCCATAGAGGATTTTGGCTCCAACGCCACGTTCCTCGGATCCATTAGCTACTTCATCAACTACAACAGCATCTATAATATCATCCCCTGTTCTAACATCAGGAATCTGCACAATTTACGAGGCAGAAATTGAATTATCTGAAAATGTCAATTTAGCTAACGTTTTCTGAATTATCAGATAGCAGAGGCATCAGCAGTTAATAAACAGCACAATCAAGTTGAACCCAAAGTGTTCACAGCACTGTTTCTGGTTCTCACAGGACACCAAGTAAGATTAAGCCCGATGATCCCCAGGGGTCCACCTTGTGGTAAAATAGTGTTCAAGGTAAATAATGTCAATCATATATGAGCTTTTATTGTCTGGCTCTTTCTTTTTCCATTGGCCCTTGATATAGTTATACTTACCCCACCCCATGGATGGACTCCCCTCTAGTCAAATGCAAAGTTATGGCAACATGTCATATTAACCTGGACCACCTCTGGATTAGAGGTAAGTGCCGTATGAGCCATCAGCACATGGACAAATCCAAAAGATTCGGTTTACGGCAGGTCAATCCAAAAGGAAGAAGCTCAGAACTGGAAGAGACTTAAATACAATTCTTTACTTATAAGTCCATCTTTCAAATATACCGAGTGATGCTTCTTCTCACAATAAAAACTTTGGACCATAATTAGTAATTTAGAAAGAACAAAAAAACTGGGGCAAGAAATGCTGTACCTCATACATGGAATCCATCAAGATGTTCTCTAATATGGACCTCAAGGCCCGAGCCCCAGTATTTTTGGTTATTGCATTTCTAGCAATTGATCTCAAAGCATTTTCCATGACATGTAGCTTGACCTGAGGGGAGGTGGAAAGAATTATATGGCTTTAAAACTAAAGATGCTTACTGGCCTAGCATATTGAAAGAGAATAGCCAACAAATTCATTAAAACTACAAGGTCTCACCATGAGAGCATCTAAAAGAAAGGGTGTCTTGGGAAGAACACTTACATCATTCATTTGGAACAACTTCTTATATTGCTTCTCAAGGGCATTCTTTGGTTCTGTCAAAACCTACAGGACATTATTTCCAGTGAGGAGTGACAACAAAGACCAAATAAACAAGAAGATGGTTATAAACAATGAGCAAAAATTTTGACAAGCACATGTAGACCAAGTACATCAATTACTTCATTTCCACCAAGCTATTTTAAATGCAAACAATGAAAAAGGGTTGAAGTCTAAGATTGTAATCCATGACATCACACAATTTCAAACAGCTCCAAGATTCAATCAGAAACATAGAATCATTAAAGAGAAGAAATTCATGATTCAATCAGAAACATCGAATCATTATAGAGAAGGAAACATATATTGAATTTATCAGACAGGGAACATTTCAACTATATATACCTGGACAAGTTGATCCTCGGTGAGGGCTGCTAAACTGACAAGGATGGGAAATCTTCCAACAAATTCAGGTATCAAACCATACGAAACAAGATCACTGCTTTCAGCCTAGCAAAGATTTCAGTTCACACAGATGTGATTATCTAAAAGCTGTTAGTAGCAAAGACAAACACTGGTGGTTGCATAAAAAACAAAAGGGGAACCATAAAAGCTGTTGCTAATTGAAGAACAGTTTTCACTTACGGTTTCCAATAAAGATGATGTCACAGCAGTACTCGTAACACCACCAGCCCTCATGTTTGCGCGTACTGGTGCACCAAACCCTATCGAAGAATCTTGGCGCCTGCGATAAATATTCGCTTACATTTCCCTTTTTGAGAAAGGATTCATATATTTTGCCACAAAAAAATAAATAGAGGATGTATGTATGTAAAACCTCTCAGAAATGGTCTTCTCCAAATCAATAAAGGCACCACCACATATAAAAAGAATATCCTTGGTGTTGATCTGTTAAAAAAATGGTTTATAAAATATCAAGAAAAAATGCAACTGAAGCAGCTCACTTTTCAGGGTCACATGAAGATTGACCATGTCTTTAGTTGTCAGGAATTTTAAGATTAACAAAAAACATGCATAATAATATGTAGATAATTCATGAACCAGTCAGATGCATGTGTTACAAACCATGTGACATGGTATCTACCTGAATATTGTCACCTCTAGGATGCTTCCGAGCTCCCTTCTCTGGAACATTGACTATCTACATTGGAAAAAAAACCATGCCTGTAAATATATAATAGTAAGAAGATAACTAACTAAAAGTTAACACTTCAATCTTTCCATGTATAATAATAACTAAGGGTACAGATGGATCATCTAACTATTTCATTAGCAACATGTAATAGAATTGTGCCAATAGAGTTATAAAGTGATTCTTAATCAATGTTTTCCGACAAATTTTGGCAAAAACACTTACTGTTCCTTCAAGCATTTTCAATAATGCTTGCTGAACACCCTCCCCTGAAACATCTCTGCTAATGTTAACACTCTCAGCCTGCATATTGAAAAGGCAGAAGAGGTAGAAATAAGGTTAAAAGGGAACAAAAATTTTAAGGAAAAGAAATAAAGATGAAAATATTGATAATAAAATGGTGGACATAACCTTTTTTGTGATCTTGTCAATTTCATCAATGTAAATGATGCCCTGCTGAGCAGCTGCCACATTATAGTCAGCAGCCTTAGATATGAAGAAAGAAAGGAAAGGGTTAGACTTGTTCATTCACAGTAGGCAAGATAACACAGAGTATAAGTAGTGGAGCAGAGCCATCTTTTTGGTGCTGATGCTCCACTGAAAATTTAAACATGCCAGGAAAAAAGAAATTTATAATCATCAAGTGCCAACTATATAATAATATGTATTTTTCCAAGCAGAAAGTTTTAGTTGCCAGGGATCAAAGGACCAAAAACAATTAAATGATTGCTCATACAAAGACTGCTCAATTTTTCCCTCTCCCAATGAAGAAAAAAACAGTTAAAATATGAAAATTAAGTCTCAGGCAAAATCAAAACCATATAGCAAGACAGTTTAGCATATATCCACACTAAATCAGAAAATCACAAGGATACCTTCATAAATTTTGAGAGAGCGGCTAAGAATCCAAGACAAGCCAGGCAAGCAACAAGTTAATGAAACACGACCAAAATGGCACTGGACATATATCACGAGGAAGGGTAACAGCTTTTCCCATGCAGAGGTGCTTGAAACAGAATATATAAGTGAGGATTTGGAGAACTCACCGTCAGTAGTTTGTATAATATTGACTCCACATCCTCCCCGACATATCCTGCCTGCACATAACATTTTATGGAAACTTAATCAACTTCCCTAACAGGATTTTCTAGTATGCATACATTAGCTACGAAATGTGAAAGCAAACATAAACAGAGAGGAAGAGAGAGAACCACAAGCAAACATCCTATCTCAGATGTAAAAGCAATATGATCATGTTTGTCTCTCTCAAGAAATGTGCCCATTTGATTTCAAAAGCATCAATATCAATGTGGTTTTTGGCATCTTCACCAATCCAGAAACGTGTATGCTGAGGCAGAATACTCAGCAGTACACAGCTAATCTGGATGTTGGTTGGGTAAATGAATTAACTTTTAAAGAAAACCTTATATGATAAACAAGCTTCTAACAAAAGAAACTCTAATGACTATCTCTCAACAGAATCAAACATAGCTGCTTATTGCATGGCTGCTAAACCATCTAATAAAATCAATTTGAAGATGAGAGAAAAAAAAGTAAGATATAAAGTTCATAATAGGTCAACAACTAAAGTAATGGAAATCACCAGCTTGCCTGAGTCAAAGTAGTTGCATCAGCAATAACAAAGGGAACATTCACAAACCGTGCCAAGGTTTTGGCAAGTAACGTCTTCCCTGTCCTTGAAATGACATCAGAAAAGTGAGACCAGTAACTAACAGTGTCTTAAACAATCAATTTAATAGAAGTTCTATTCTATCCCACAATCTATATTTAGGATGAAAACTAGACTAAAAGAACATTGAAGGAAGTAGTACTAATTCTTCTGCAGTAAAAAGAAGTGGAAAAAAAACAATATAACAGCCTCAGTTTTTTTTTTAACATTCACAGTCAAACATTTGGTGCAACTGAAGGGGAAAAAAAAAACATCACAAAAAGAAGCACAATCAAGACCTTGACACAAGTTTCCATGACCAGAATAATCATCAGTAGCTATTCTATCAAAACAAAATCATCAACAGCTAGTAACCTTAACAGATATTATCAGTCAATATAGCATGTAAACACAAGAAGAGGAAAGAAAAATCATAGCACAAGCAGAACTCTAGATTGCTAGGTTTCTCCTTGGACCTTATTACTATTACCATTTAAAAGTGACTACAACTCATTATTCTTGCAACATAAAAGATGCAGTGTTCAAGAACATTGAACAATCAGAATAAGGTTAATGACAAATTACCTGAACCTGTTGGCCCCATTAGAAGAATGTTACTTTTCTCAAGTTCAACTTCTTCATCATCCATGGTATCTGCTTTTTCATTGCCTGAATCTGTGTTGGACCTAATTCCCCATGTTGTACTAAGCATGTTAAATCAGACAGTTCTCATAATAAGCATAATGAATAAAAAAATTACAAACACAAAACATGACCTAGTTATCGAGTATTGACCCCATGATCCAATAGACTACCCAGCACCAAAGTCCCCAAAGGGGATAGTCAACCAGCACAAGTTGTATGGTGAAGGGTCTGGTACAAGCCATGGCCAATGGCAAGGGGAGTACAAAGAAACCATTTAGTAACTGTGACTATCCCCTTTGGAGACCAACCAGCACAAGTTGTCTCTGCTTTTTCATTGCCTGAATTTGTGTTGCGCCTAACTCTCCAAGTTGTACTAAGCATGTCAAATCAGACCTGAATCTGTGTTGCACCTAACTCCCCAGGTTGTACTAAGCATGTTAAATCAGACAACTTTCATAATAAGCATAATGAAAACATTACAGCTCATGTCTACTCGAAACATGACCTAGCTATTGAGTATTGACTCCATGATCCAAAAGACTATCCAGCACCGAATGTTTCCCAAAGGGGATAGTCAAGTTTGATAGCTTGCTTATCATATGGTGAAGTCCAGTACAAGCCATGGCCAACAGCAAGGGGAGTACATAGAAACCATTTAGTAGCTGTGACTGGGAAAAGGAAGAGATGCAACAATGACACTATTTTTTATAGAATTGCAAAGGAAGAAGACAATAAATGGAGTCATTCAATTGATAATATTATTGCACATATTGAATACTGTTGTAGCTTGTGTGCATACTATGATGTTGACCTAATCAACACATAAGATTGCTAACAAGAAGATTATATGTTTGTTTTCTTTTATCCCTTCTTTCTTAGGAATATAGAAAAGATTAGTTTCTTATCAAATAAAACCTCTATTGTCATTACAGTTCACTGCTATTCACTAGCTCTGGAGCTACCAACAAAACTAAGGCCAAACAGAGAAGGTGGTCTAAGGAATAAAACTAACCATTTTTTAACAGACTCTAGATAGATTCTCTTATAGTGATTGTAAACAGCAACTGAGAGCACCTGTTCAAGGAAAAAAATTAGAAAAAGAGAAGTGAGAAGAGAGGCACGTGGACAATACTGAAATGACACAAAATGGCATGCAAGCATAGCAGTGCATATGGGCTGTCCATTGTATACATGCACACTGGACTCCTATAAACAATAAAACAAGATTCAAAATACAGAAAGTTTTCCCTTCTTCACTTCCAAAAAAATGACAGTAATGGCAACATGTATCCTTTTTATATTGCCATAACCATTGCCCCATAAAAGGCTGTCTCTAGAAATTCCATTAAAGCAAAGCATGAACAAAATATGACATGTAAAACAAGAACTAATAAAAGATAATAAACAATCCAAAGACAGCCTTTTTCTTCCAAAACCCTCTTAAAAAAAAACAAAAAAAAACCAAATGCCAAACCAAAATAAAGAAACCTCACCTTCTTAGCTCTCCGTTGTCCAATAACAAAGTTATCAAGTGCCTTACAGATCTCCTTCGGTGTTGGAAAACTACTCCCCAAATTTGACCCACCCCAATACCCATCCTTTGAACCAGTCCCACCGCTATTCCATACCTTGAAATTCCCGCCTCCATCACTCACCTTCATCTTTGCAACACCATCACCAGGTGGTTGCCACACCTCTGGTGGGTCCCCATAATTAGACCCGCCACCACTATTACTGCTGCTACTTCTCATATTTTCCAACAATTGAGCACTCTTTTCAACAAATTCCCCACGAAGCGAAACAGGCTTGAAAGAAGTGAAGTGATAAGGAGTATTTGCAAAATGGTCATCCGATTTTGAAATTTTGTTAGCACAGTGAGAACTAGACAAGCGACTGCCCACATGCATGTAATTGAACATGAAGTATCTGAATTGAGAAGCAGTTACTTTAGTGGGCTTGCATCTAACTGCAGCAAGAGCCATGGTGATGGAACTTTCCCAGAAAAGTTCAGGAAAATCAAGCTAAAGAGAGTACCAAAATTAAGGGTTCGTAGAAGAGTCAAGAATGAAAATTTGCAGAGGGGTTTTGGATCATTTGGTCTGTATTGAAGTGGGTATGCTTTGGATTTTCAAACTATCATGTATTAATGGAGAATTTTGCTGCAGGTGAGGTAAAACAGACAAAGGGAAATTAGGGCTTGTAGTGTGGTCAAGATTGGAAATTGATACAGGGGATATGGATGATTTGGTGTGAATTGAAATGGGTATGTCTTAGATTTTTTTGAGTACCATGTCTAGGTGGAGATTTTTTCTTCTTTTTTTTGGTGAATAATTTTTGCAGTTAATATAAATAGAAATTTAAATAAAAAAAGGAGAAATAGAGGGAGGTTGATTGAGTGATAAGCTATTTGGTTGTATGAGCTCCAATGTTACCTTCATATATTTAGGGAAAACTTATCAGATTAGCTCTTGTAGTTTTATCCAATCAGCAAATAAGTCCAGTGAAACAAAATTGGTTGATTTGACTTGTATTTGTCAGTTTTAGACAATTGGGCCCCATTAATCAATTAATACAGTTGCCACATCTTCTTTGCCACCACCTCCTTTTAGGTGAAAATTACCATCCTTAGATTCATTACCATCCTTAGATTCATTAGATTCATGAAGATAGAATGGATGAATGATGTTGCCAAACCTTCTGGAATGTGGATCTCTTGAATTGAAACAGCTTAATGAGATCTCCCTTTGCTTCTCTCTTGCAATCTTTGTGCAAGTTGCTTGAATCTAATATTGTTGGGAGTGAGTCCAACATTTCCATTTTGTTCTTCAAGCATATAAATATATTGGATCTATATTTGATTAACATAACAAAAACTTTCACATAGCATTCTCATTGTTCAAAATAACATTTGAAATGAAATGTTTTGATTTTGGAATATCGTTTCAGAGTTGTTTGTATATATAATTAAAAAAATAGTTCAAATTTAAAAATAAAATTATTTAGAATTGTGCAATTTAATCTAAAAAAACACAATAAAATGATTTTTTTGAACAAAATTATAAACATGTATAATATTACAAGAATATCATCATCAATCTCGCAAAATCATTACATTATCTGATTGCTTTGAAATTTTAACATAATATATATATGTGAAAAGACTCCTTGTAAAATTTCATCTTAATCTAACAAACAGTTTAAAAGATATGATTAATATTATAAAATTATTCATTATTTAAAAAATATATATATATTATTTAGCCGAAACGAAATAGACAAAACAAAACCGATACATTTTAGCCAGTATTTAGTCGACAAATCCAAAACAGACCAAAATTTAAACTAAGATAAAAATAATATCGTTTTGTCTTATTTTTTTAACTGGTATAAAATATTTCGGCTAAAACAGAATGAAATTAATAATTATGATTTAAACATAACATTAGGAGATGGGACTTCCACCTCGAGGTTACAACTTTAAAGCTCAAAAGGGAATTGGTCCGTTGGATCTACAGCTCAACCACACAAAAAAGAGGTCCCGTTTATCTCTGTGGTAATGCCAGTTTTTTGAAACTATGATTGGAATGAAAAAAACTCAGAGAAGAAGAGGGGGGGGGGGGGGGGGGGGGGGGGTTACATATTCCACAACTATCATCTTCAGAATCAGATAAGAGTTAATTACACAGAGCAACCTTCATTTAAAATGAAGCTCCTGGGCTTTCCTGTTTGTATTTGATGAAATGGAATGAACTAGTACACAACCATAAAAATACATATCGTAAAAGTAGATAAGAACGAAGAGAAACATCCTCAGACTGTTGGGTCGGTGTTTTTGTTAAAATTTCACTTGCATCATCAAAAAAGATGATGAACAACGTTATATGATGACTCTATCGCTATTCTGTCAATCTACTAATATAAACATGCTAGGTCTGTGTATGGAAGTTGTTGGAACTTGGAAGGTCATTGAGCAGCTGATGTGCTCAGTTCCTTAAACTTGGCTTGGTGCCTTCGTTTATTCTGTTAAGGTAGCCAGCCACGTGTCTTCATTCTCTCTTCAGTTGGAGGTTTCTGAACTTCATCTTCAATGGTGTCTCCCTGCCCCTTTTGGAAAATACAAATAACTTGATGATAGATTTAAACTGATGCATTGAATGTTCAACTACCATGACATATTCTATGAAAGCCATCCAACGATGGAAGGAACATATTCTAAGAGTCATCTATATCTTCTGCATGTCATTTTCCTTTGTGAGACCACATGGCAACTTTCCAAAATAGCACCATTTACATAGATTTTTGCATCAGTAGTGTTGTGCTTCAATATATACTCAACTGGCTTTATCATGGTTATTAGGGTAACTGTAATATTATCTCTCTCTAATATATGATCCTAAATCTGTCAGATTTTACAATGTCAAAGAGGGTTCAATTCACACCA
Source organism: Salix caprea (assembly GCA_964035475.1). Taxonomy (NCBI): domain Eukaryota; kingdom Viridiplantae; phylum Streptophyta; class Magnoliopsida; order Malpighiales; family Salicaceae; genus Salix; species Salix caprea. The sequence continues at coordinate 2,952,810 of OZ037753.1, read as the reverse complement.
AAGTTTGCAACTACCAAAACCTTAAGAAACCTGCATAGCTTATTTCACTAAAGTAGACAAATGGATATTGCAAGAAAGACATCTGCAAAATATATTGACCTCTCAAATCATGGCTTCCCAGCAACAAAACAAGAAAAGAGTTGGCAACAGATAATGAGGACGATGCAAAATTGGTCTTACTCAAGTAGACAGATTTTTGGCTTCAGTTACCCAAGAAGTCAGATTTTTGGCTTCATTTACAGCAGCGCTTGCAGCATATAGTGCCATCTTTTTCACCTACAAAAATGGGAAATTGTTTTTGGAGTGAAGAAAAATAATTTAAATTGAACACATAAGTCATAAATTCACATGCATAGCATTGATAAGCTTCCATTATGAGATGTAACTTAGTAGCCATCTCTTTTGAGAAGGATGACAAAGGCATGCAAATTTTAACAAGCCATATGCAGCTAAAAGTAAATTTAGCTAAGCATATCATCAAGAAAGCCATACATGGAGCTGTATGCTAGAAGTGGACGGAAGCATTTAAAGCTTGATTTTTTTCCGAGTCCAAGGCGTGCATATTTTATCTATATGACAAAATATGTGTATTTGATAAACACCTGAGCTAACATTCCATATGAATCAAGGATTCAAGAGCATCAAGAAAGCATCTGACCTAAGCTATTATAATCATACAACACTTTTGACATAGAAAAAGAATGAAAACCAACTGTCGTGTGCATTTAAGGAGGTTGTAAAACTACATCGGGGAAAATGTACCTCCAATTTGTCTTCCTTGGCTCTGTGGGTCTTTGGAAGCAATCGAAACTCCTCTGTCAGTCGAAAGCATTCTTGAACATTCTCAGGGGATACAAAATCTAGGGCCACTTTTATGCATGACTGTGAAAAAGCAAGTGTATGATGGTGTTAGTCAAGTGTGCAACAAAATATAGATAAGTATAGCCTAACCATAGATGCAGAAAACATCCTATGTGACTTTCACTTTACAGGTTGTAATCTTTCCTTGATCTATTAATTTAGATTGTTCAAATTTAAAAATGCAAATCCATATCAATTTTAGGAATGTATAGATGCTTTTATAAGTCTGTGACCACATGTCACTCTTTCCGATTTGACTTGAAACCTGACGTATACGATCACTGGACTATTGAATAAGATACCCAATAAGGGAATCTACGAATATTCATCATCAAAATTACAAACTCTTAATGCAAGAAGAGCACAACCTGTCTATTCCTCACTTGATGAGGACATCCTGCAGGTATGAAAACAGCCTCACCAAGGTGCTGCTCAAATGTCCACGGTTCAACATCTGCAAAGAAGGTATGGTTCCACAATGTTGAGGACACCTTTGTATAACTAAACAGCTAATTCAGAAAATTAATTTCTTACTGAACTCCTCCTTCAGCTGCCTTTTGTGTTTCTCACTTAGATAAAAGGTTTGGTCATGGATGGGATGAATAACCTGAAGCAAGTGCAGCACATGAATTGAATATAATGATGTCACTGGAAATAGTATTAGTTATGAATACTGTAACAGGCATAGATACGTACAGTATTTACAGGCAGACTACTGAAATGGCGAAATTCTTTCTGATGCCTCTTCAAGTATTCAATTAACTTGGGTACATCTTGCCGACGGAAAATGTCCCAAACAGCACCACCATATACAGGTTCTGAGGTGTGATTTTGTTTAATGCAATCTTTGTTCACACTTTCATTTAAATCAGCAGAACTCATATCATATTTTTGCATCCTCGCATTCATTTTTGCAACTGGCTGCAAATTGGTATCGGCAGTCACCTCATATTTGGTTGAAGAAGAACAGTTTAGTCCACACACGATGCCATAAAATCCCCCCAACTCTTGGCACATGCTTTTTTGTTCTTCCAGTTTCTGTTCCTGGACATACAACCGCTCTAGTGAGGAGTCACTCTCGATATTTTCATCTTTTTTAGTTAATTCTGGATCCATTTTCTCAACTTTCCGCCGTCTTTTTCGTGGCTTCCTTCCAGATTTACAAGTCACTTTATGTATCCCACCACAAACTGGATTCATATCTTCAGCTTCATGTTGCTTTTGTATTTTTTTTATTATTTTTCTTCGCCATCGAGGAACTTTCACTTCAGTCATATGAGTAAGTATATTGACCTAAATACAAATTCATTAGACAGTATGGATTTAACACAAGAAGCAGCACACACTATTCACATAAAGACAGTCTGCATGAAATATCATGGTCAAAGACCATGATCAGTAATGCACTACATTTAAGAAAAAGCTAATCGTGTAGACAGCTAGAAAAGTCATCAAACAAATATTGATGTAAAAAATATTCTGAAAAGACAGATCAGGTAATCTAGCAGCTATGATTGCAACATCCCACAATTTAGCAATACCATTGATTCCAAGCAGCTATGTTCAACTAGAAGGAGAGCATTTGAAAACATCTATACCTGAAAAAGCACTATGAAAAATGCATCAGGTATTCTGGCATCTATGATTGCTGCATCCTGCAATCTAACATTGCAATGGCTTCCAAACAGGAAATTTCAGTGAACAGAAGCTGGGAATGCAAATCTAAAGAGCTTTGATTTTTCATACATGCAAAACTGGGATGACAGGACGTATGCAGAAATACCTTAAACATAAACACCAAGTACAAGTAATCAGACAGAAATGCTGCATACCGCATCAGACATGTCACAATGCAGTTTCGTCACTGAATCACCTCTACCAAGTTCTTCCACAAATCCATATGCAATGTAAGTTTTAGGCCCCAAGTCTGGTTTCAAAACATCAGGAAGCTTTGTAGCCATATTCAGAATGCCAGATTTTGGATGGGTATACTCACTGAAGGGGAGCATAGAAATATACTCAGCACCATGCCGTGGAAAACATTCTTCAAAGAAATTTGATGGAGGCCAATCCTTCAGCTTCAGCATCTCTGGCCAACCATTCCTATAGCTACGACCCTCTAAATAGCCCTTGAAAAACTGGAAAATATTAACCTGGACCTGCACCATCAAGAGTTAATTACATATTGTATTCCATATGCTATAATTAACAATATTTCATAATTAAGAACAATTATGTTTTAGGTGAACATATGACCCAACTGTCATAAAATAAGATAGGGAATCCCTCAAGTTTTCTTCAAGTAGCATTCAGCTAAGTGCATTACTAGCTTGAACTGTTTTAGCGATGAACGAATTTTTTAAGATTGTAACATTCTCAAATGTTAAATTACATCAACCAGTCCTGAAGTTTGTTCTAATTACAGAGCACCCCTCTTGTTTCTTCCCCGCCATTATTGTTACTGACCTACCACAGGAAAATTCCCCAAAATTTGAATTTCAGGGGCATTTGATGGTCAATGTGAAGTGAGGTAAGAGAGGGATGGTGAATGCAATTATAATAAGACTTTTAACAATGCCCAACCTAACTTCCTCTGCAATTTTATAATTGCAGATGGTTTTCCCATCAATCTTAGCCTAACATTGAACTAAGACACTGGTTTGAAATTTTCATCAATCTTTCTGATAATCCATAAAGGCATGTCTGTTAGAACCATACACAAAATGAATATCAGACATGGTAACAGATTGAGCTTAAGGGAACTCACTAGTCATTGCAATGGAGAAAAGGTCATTAATAAGCAAAACCAACAATTGCAAAAGCAGAAAATGCAACTTCAACATGCAAATAAGGAACCCCTACCTCGCACCAATCCAGGCAATCAATGGCTTTAACCCTGTGTGCTTCCTCTTTTATAATCTTTTCTGCACCTTTAAAAGCCCTCCACATGACCATTGGTTCCCAGCTCAGACCAGAAGTCCTTTCAAGTGCATGTCTAACTATAACAGGTTCACCTCTCATCCAATGCAATTGAAAATGTTCAAAGTCATCATCACACAACTGAAGTGCATTTGGGCAGTACAGAAAGTTATCATCACTGTTCTCCCTGTATGCTGCTTTCCTCACTGCAAAATCTTTAGATCCCTTTTCAGTGGAACTGGTTGGATGGCACAAATAACATTCTTCGCAAAGTCTAATATCTGGGGACTGATAGTTAAGAGTAAGTTCCTCTGCACTCTTAATCATATTTTCAACGAAGCTAGCATCAAAGATACGTCTCAAGGTGAGTATCTCGGTACCACAGCCTCCCAGTTCTTTAGGAGGGCAAGGAATCCTTCCATCATTTTCTGCTATCCAATCAGGAAATTTGCATGACATATCAGCTGTGCACTTACTTTCCAAATCAGACACTTGAATCTTGCAACCAACTCCTTTTTCATTTTCAGTTATCTGGTCATGAACAAGTGCACCTTGACTATCTACTCTTTCAAAAAATTGTTGGTGAGAAAATTCTGCTTCATTACCTCCAGGCTTAAATCCTATTCTGAGTTCCGAACAACAAGTGAGACAGAGATCATAGGAACAATCAGGATTGGGACAGCTTCTATGGAAATTAACAATAGATGTACTGCAATTGTCACTGTTCAACAAGAAAAATTACATGGTTACAAACTTTAACACGGAGAATATAGATAAAAGACACGAATTGCTTGAGTTATGTTACAATCAGTGAACTTTAAGATGCTAAAGATAAAATAGATGGTGTTGATGTCCTATCCTAGCAATAATGTAAAACGTAGCAAATAAAATACACAAAGAAGAAAGCAGAAGTTCAATTCATAAATAGCTCAAGTTCCAGTTCCAAGATCTGGGAGGATGAGACAATACCAATATACTCGATCATCATCGTCAAGTAAAGATTTTGTTACATGCTCTTCTGTTAATTGGCTACCTACAAAACAAGAACAAACACACCATCAAGCATCCTGGACCATCCATTTGAATAGCAAGACTCACTTGACAAACCAATAACTGCATCAATATGTAATACCATGGATCCTTGAGTCTACGTATATTTCAGAGTTTTGTTCCCTTTGAATATGCCTAAGGAGAGGTAAAGTCTTGTGTAGCAGGTAAAGAAACTTTTGCAATTTGGCATTTGCATCAGCTTTATCATCACCAGCCTGTCAAAACCACATACATCATGAAAATCTACATGTAAAAGTACGGCAACAGAGAAAAAATGATGAAAACTTAAGGAAGAGAAAAACAAAAGGCACTCACAAGCACAACTACATCTTCCTTGAGGCATACTCTGCAATTGCAATTACCACGACAAAATGGGCATGCAATCTCTATCTCCTCCTGTGTTCTCTTGGGGTACCTAAACATTTATGTCAAGAACAAATTTGAATTGCAAACCAAGAGCTAAATAAGATTAAATGAACACAAAAGTGATTCATTTCTATTTTGAGCTGTTTCAAACTAAATGTTAATGTTAACTAGACGAAGTAACTTCTTGACGGTAACATAAAAAATACTTCAAACATCAAGATTTTTATTCAACTGTCCTGTTTACGAGTGTGAGGAAAAAATCCCATTACCACTTCGCAAGGCACTCATAGCAATAGCGCTTTCTTTTGCAATTAGAACAAATGACAACACCACTCCTATTATTCCTGCAGCACTGGTGGCACATCAAGGTCTTCTGTTCGTTTTTATTGTTGGCAACCTGATACATCAACCTAGTTAGAATGGATCAATCTAAATTCTTCAAGGATCACAATGTTGGTACACTGTAATTTCACATTAACAACAAAAAAATAGAAATTTTAAACTGTAATCTCCACAGGACATAACTTCAGAATCTTTAGAAATCCCACATGCAACAAACCACAGATGTGGACAAGAAATAGAATATTGGTATAAGACTTGAATTAAAGCTGCTGCTATTATATACGTGCTTTCAGTTCTATATCGTATGTAAAATCTGCTAATGAAGGTTCTGTGTACAGCATTTTAGAAAATAGCAATTTAATTATGTGCAGAAAAATTTAGGCACTCTTTAAAACAGACTTCAAGATTCGTATTGAAGCTCTCTAATTCCATGTTAAAGCCTATGAACTTATTCTCGATAAAAGAGGTAAGTCCACACAGACACTAAAATGAAAATGCACAATGCAAGTTTTATTAACAGATATATCATTACTAATTCCAATGCTATTTTGTATTTCACAACTTGGTCCTTGACATTCCACTTTAACTGTAAATAACAAAGGCCAATGTTTCATCAAGCATTTCAAATAGATTGAATAGAATTTGGTAGCCTCACCAAGCATTTTTCCTAGTCTCTAAATATCCGGTAGTTAATACATCCATTTCAAATAGCTTATGGAACATGAATTTGGAAGAACTCACTAGTAGATTTGAATTTTCTGATCTGTTGTGCTTCGGTGGCCTTCCCCTGGGCCTCTTCTTATTGCTCCAGTGACCTGTTTGCTCAACCAGAATATCCCTGTCCATTTTCAAATGTTCCCCACTTTCCTTCTTCATTCCAGACTTCTGCCTTAATATACGTTCAAAAGATTTAGCTAACAGGATAGTTCTCTTACTCTTTAACAATTTTCGTCTGACTTGCTTATCATTTGGCCTTTTACTTCCATCATCATCTTTTCCCATGAATTCTCCATTCTGTCTCTCTTCTTCTTTAGAAGAAATACTTGGCTTCTTTCTCTTTGAAGCTTCAGGTTGACCACACTCAATCTCAGACTGGGGATTCGCTGAGCCAGCTTCATTAACACCAGCAGCTTCAGTTGGTATTATCCTATCGCCCTCACCTTCAAGCCTACTCCTTTCACTCTCAGAACCTGCTAGACAAATAACACTATCCTCACCATCACTTCTACACTTGATTTTGCACTGAGTTTCCTCATTTCCATCACCCTCCCTTATTTTCAAACTCTTAGGTTGATGATGCTGAACATTTGTCTTCACGGTATCATTTCCAGCTCCACTAACACCATTGACCTCACAAGGCACCACCTTAACTTCGTTGCATAAAGGAGCTGCCCAACCATTCTTTATGCTAGTTAGCCTCAGTGTTTTCTCACCAGCATAATTACCATGCATGGTTTCACCGGGCAATCCCTGATTACCACCTGCAAGAGTTTTCTTGTTCTTTGACCCCTTTGGACGGCCTGGCTTACGCTTTGGAATTTCCCCCTCTTCACTATGGCCAGTGGCCTCACCAGTCAGTGGTCCATGTTTTTCTCCAATGAGAATAGTCATCCCATTCCCTAAACCCATCGACCTAACAACATTCTCACCATCATTACCATACATAACTTCACCGGCAAATTTCTGATTACCACCTGCAAGATTTTTCTTCTTGTTCCCTGAGCCCTTGGGTCGACCACGCCTAGACTTAATGTTATCATTCACCTCTCCACTATGGCCAGTGGCCACACCAGGCAATACCTGATACTCTTCACCTAAAAGTGCAGTCACCCTATTATCTGAACTCATCAGGCCAACTGTGTCCTTGCCATCATTACCATTCATAACTTTACCAAGCAATTCCCAGTGACCACCGGCAAGATTTTTCTTCTTCACTGAGCCCTTTGGTCGGCCACGTGGCCTAGGCTTTCTAATTTCATTACCCTCTCTGCTATGGCCAATGACCTCATTGGACAATACCCAGTGTCCTTCACATGAAGGACCAGCCTTCCTGTTCTCTAAAACCACCTCCCTGATTATGTTGCCCGCATCTCCATTTCTATCCACAATGTCAGTAGGCAGTTCCCAACTATCACCTGCTGGTATTTTCATCCTGTTCTCGGAGCCCATTCTTTGGCCAAGACAAGGCTTTACAATTTCCTGACCATCTTCACTAACACTAGTGGCCTCACTAGGCAATTTCCTAGCTTTTTCACCCACAAGAGCACTGTCAATAATATCACCAGCCATTGTCCCATCATTTTCCCCTGAAAAGGTAGTCATGCCATTCACTCCAATACAACGCTTAGGTTTGTTATCACAGCTTTCATTATAACCCGCAATACACCAAGGCAATTCATGACTGCCTCCATTTTCTTCATCATCAAAGAGTGTAATCCTCTCATTCCACAAAACCCTTGGTATAATAGTCTTATCACAGCTGTCAACACTCACCTTGGCTTCCCCACTGGCAAGATTTTGCTTCTTATTCTTTGAACCCTTGGGTCTGCCGCGCCTATTTGGTGTCATGATCCCATTCCCACCATTGACTTCATCGGGCAATTCTTTGTCCTTTGAACCTTCAAATGTAATCCTCTCACTCTCCAACTGCATTGATCTAGTAGTCCTATTGCCACTGTCATTCTTGGTTTCACCAGGCATCTCTCGATTATCTCCAGCAAGGTTTTTCTCCTTTTTTGAACCCTTTGGTCTGCCGCGCTTCTTTGGTGCAATGATCTCTACTTTCCCATTAGCACAGGTGCCTTCACCAGGAATTTTCCGGTCCTCTGCACCTGCAAGAGTAGTAGTCTCACTCTCCACACCCATTGGTATCGTAGTCCATACAACACTACCAATACAGCTCTTAGTTACACCAGTCATTTCTTGATTCTCACCTGCAGTATCTCCATTATTCTTATTTTTTGATCCTTTTGGTCTCCCACGCCTTTTTGGTGTGAAAGTCTCAGATTCACCCTTGTTGCCAGCAGTAGCTTCACCAGGAGTTTCATCTTCCTCTGCACATGGAAGAGTAGTCCTCACACTCTCCAATGTTGCCGGGGTTACAGACTCATTGCCAGCATTGTTATTGCCCAAAAAATCACCAGGCAAGCACTGTTTTTCTTCAGGTGCAACATCTTTTTGCTTCTTCCCTGAACCCTTTGGTCGGCCACGCTTTGCCTTTGGCCGCACAATCTCATTTCCTTCTCCATCGACACCACTGGTTTCACTAAACATTATTTCCATTTCAATCATCCCACCGTCACTACCATTTCCGATCACATTATCACCACCCAGGCCAAGTTTTACTTGACCTCGAGGATCATTCTTCTTCTTCGTTGAACCCTTTGGTCGCCCTCGCTTGCGTTTCATTGGAAAAACCTCAGCTCCACCCTTGTCATCACCACCAAACTTACTTGAATCGTCAATACCAACTGCTTCGACACCAAAAAATTCCTTGTTCGTTTTTCCATCATCTCCACCTTCATTCCAATGACATCCACTTTCAATCCCTTCACCCCCATTTTGACAAGCAGTTTCACCAAAAAGGCCTTGAATTCCCTCACCGTCAATACTAGCACACCCAGCTTCACCACACCAGCATTGAACCCCTTCGCCGCCAGCAGCCATATCTCCATTTTTACATTCACCAAATAGTCCCTCCATGCTTTCACCAGAGAGGGTTATATCACCATTTTTCCCATTGACTTCACCAAATACCCCGTGTATTCCTCCACCACTAGAACCCACACCCGCATTTCCAACATTAGCAGCACTAACTTGACAAAATAGGTCTGGAGCCTCGTGATCACCTAGACCCACAACCCCATCTTCACTGGCACCCGTACCAGACTCACCCAATCGAATTCCTTCACCATCCCAAACCTGAAAAACCTTACCATCCAGGCCCAAAACCTCAGTACCACCACATTCTCCGCCAAAACTATCTTGAAACCCTTCACCACCAAGAACCTGCCCATTGATCCCACATGCAGTAGCCTCATTTTGCCAAAGTTGAAAACTTTCACTAACATTGTCACCACCTAAATCATCAAACCACCCCAAAACATCTGAACTCCCTACATTAAACCAGTCATGAACCCCTTGATCTCCAAAACCCACGTGATCACTAACCTTCCGTTCCTTCTCTCCCACCAAAACACCTGAATTTTCTTCACTTCCCTCCCTCTGTCTCTTCTTTCTCTGAGAACCCACTTCTACCCCATCTCCATTTTCACTCTTCTTCTCCATGCTTCTCTTTAAACTCCTCTCCACTGAATAAAGATGGTGTTTTTCACAGTACGCTTTGCCACTAAAAGCTCTCTCCTTGCACCTCCACTTGCCTGCACTTCTTGAACACCTCCTGTACCCATCATCATCATCAACCATTTCTCATTCTTCGAGAGAGGATAGAATCAGGAAACCGAATCTTGCAAGTTACAGTAAATCAAGGGTCTTTACTGCTTTCATTTGAAAATTGAAATTGACAAAAGTAACGCCCCACTGTAGTAGCCTGTTCCTTTCAGTACTGAAAAGTAAATAACAGGTGATAATAAAAGACTTGTGTGTCAAAACTGTTTTGGCAAAGTGGTATCTGTGTGTTGCAAAAACCAAGGTGGGGACTTAAAACAGGGGACTTTTGGTATTTTCGCTGTCTCGTTTCTCACAGTATGACAAATTAAGGCAGGAAAAAGGAGTAGACAAGGTTGTTGTTCGGTAACAGCAACTTAAGATTGATTCCTTTTGAATCGGATTTGATTTCGGATAAAACACACTGGTTTTCAACAAAGTTTTTTAAAAAAATTATAAAAAATTAATTTTTATTTTAAATTAATTTTTTTAACAATACATTTTTAAATAAAAAATCATTTTTAAAAACAATATTTAACATCAAGAAGGAAACTTTAAGAAAGAAAAGGGGTGTGATTTTGTTGGAGAAAAAGGTTTATAAAAGGAAGGAAGAGGTGATCCCTATAGGTTTCAAAACTAATTTAATGTTTGACAATGTTTTGGAGTAAAAATAATCATTTTTTCTATAAAATGCTCACGGGATTAGATTTTTCTTCTCTGTTCCAACTTCAAAAGGAAAGTGAACCTTGCATGAGGCTCTCTCTGATTCTCTGTGATCATCATGCAGGCAAGAGACAGAGAGGAGAATACAAAATAATTTTAAATAAAAAATAATAATTTTAAATAAAAAACCATCAAAATCACAATAAACAACATACATTTTAAGATGTGTTTTTAAATAAAAATAATAATTTTAAAAACCATCAAAATCACACTAAACAACAAAAGAAAAGAAAAGGAGAAGAGAAGGGGGGGACACATGAATTGAGAAAGTAAATGCTAAAAAAACAGGGTACCTAACCTAGTTAGTTTTAGTCTAAAACATTGATTGTCGTGTGAGCTGTGAAGTGACCAAAACACTCACCGGTTCCTGATTCAACTCTTCATAGGTTAAAGACCCATCAGTCAAAGCCACGTAGCAGCCCTTCATTGGTCAGTGACTGTCTTAGTGAATGCCATTAACACTTTAACAGTACTAGTTTGTTGTTTGTGCACGAATCATGCGGCATGATTTGACCACCTCCCCCAGTAAGATACTGTTTATAATTTTATTTGAATTTGCTTTTAAAGTTCTTTTTTATTTAAAAATACGTTACAATAAAAAAATATATAAATTATTTTAAATATCACATGAAAATAAAAAATTAACATAAAAAGTCCGGAATGTCAGTGGGACATTTTCACTTATTTTAGTATATATATATATATATATATTTGGATATATAGATGTCATAAGATGGTTCCATGGTCTAGTGGTCAGGACATTGGACTCTGAATCCAGTAACCCGAGTTCAAGTCTCGGTGGAACCTATCATTTCTTTTTTCTCCTCTTTTTATTGCTTGGAAAAACCTTGTTTAAGAAACGACAAGCTGAGTCACGAACGAGTTAACTGGACTGGTTCTAAATTAAGAAAAAAAACAATTATGTGAATAAAATTAGAGAAATATTAATGATTGAAATAATAGCTAATTTCACTTAAATTTTTGACCATTTAGAAAAAGTAAGATTATTTTGATGAAATAAAATGATAGAATAACCATGGTTTAGAGACGACAAGGCTTAGTCACGAATTAAATAGATTGATGAACAATTAAAGAAATAATATTATGCTGGTAAAATTATAAAAAAAAATAGTTAAGTTCACTTAAATTTTTGACTGATCCATAGCCAGAAAAATAATATTGTTTTAATAAAAATAAAATCAATGATTTGATAGCTTATTGATCAACAACTTGAAAAACCATGTGTTTTGATAAAAACAAAAAATAAAGTTCATGATTTAACAGCTTGATTAACCTGAATTTTATTTGACAAATTGTTTTGATTTTTATTTTATTTTTAATTTTTTAAAATAGTAGCTAATATCAATCAGACTCTAAAATATGAACAAGTAGAGATCAATAATGTTTTGATTGTTTTCAAAATGTTTTATACTTAAAAATATTTAAAATAATATTTTTATTTTTAAAAAATTTTATTAAAAATATATCTGTGGTGTCTTTCAATTATGCTCCACGAGAGAACTCTCAATGCATCCTCCATTAGTTTGTACGGATAAAAACATTCTATTTAGTTTCCTTGAACAATGGAAGAACATTGAAGCAATACAGAGTTGATGTAAATTGCACCACCAAAATTCTTCCAGGAGACGAGAAGGCTGACAGAAAGGCTATTTTTTTGCAACAGCTACTACAAAAGCAATTTGAGAAACAATGGCAGAATGAGAATTATTTATTTATTTTTGTCTTCCTCCTTCATCTTTTTCTCCCACCTTCGTTTCTTGTATGCCAGCAACATTTCAGGCATTTGCTCCATCAGTTTGGCGGTGTTTGCCCGTCTCTCTGCAGCAATCCTGTCACACTTGTGTCCTTTCATCTTGGTTCTCATTTCTTTCCTCTCTGGATCATATGGCCAGTCTTCCCCCGCGAGGAGGACTTCCTTGCGAAGTCTTGCGCGTCGGCGACCACTGATGTGGAGTGGTGTCCAGGCCCCGAGATTCCAGTAACCCCACACGCCTTTGGAGAGCTCATTCTTGTGCTTTGCCAGCTTCTCTTTCCATGGATACTGGTACTCTGCAACTGCCTTTGCCACAGTTTTCACAGCTTTGCTTGCCATTCTTCAGCTCCTATGGATTACTGCCACAGAAAGAAGAAACATTTGTTACTGTAATGGATATGTGCACATTGCTTGTTTTTTTTATTCGAGGAAACCCATCTTCCAGAAAGCGCACTTTGTGGGTCCAGGTGAGTAGGTAAAACCCCAGTTGTCCCAAGCTTTTACAAGAGGTACACGCTCTGACTCGAACTCAAGATCTCTTGTGCATATCTCAAGCCCTTTGCCATTACGCCGCCTCTGGGGACTACACATTAACTAAGATACGGAAATGAAAAAAGGCAACTGATGTCTCTCTGGTAAAGTTCCAAGAATCAGTCTATTTCATCAAATCTTAAATCATTGCTTGTAATCAGACAAGTAGTTTTGCCCTCAAATTACACTCTCGTGCCAACTAGATATTTAAAGAAGTATGCAATTGAGGTAAACAATGGATATCACCTAATCAAAAAGAGGATTTTCAACTCAGCCTAGAAGCAGCAGTTGTGACAACAAATGGATTGGACATCCATCCTAAAGTGTCTACCAACAATGATTATTTTAACTACAAGACGAACGAGAATCTATACTTCGGTTTCATTTCATTTTCCTTTGTTTTGTCTCCTCGGTCATCGAACAGAGTGAAAATAGAAGACAATTTGGGAAAACAACGCAACAAAGAGCAAGAAAAAAATTGTGCAATATCCATCAGGGAACCTAATATTTTCCGGTAAAATCTTCCAAAAATCAGTCCATATGTAATCCTAAATAGACGCTTGTGCTTAAACACAGAACTGAGTTAAATGACAAACATCACTCTCATCCCAACTAGCACTTTACAGAAACATGCAATTGATGTATACAAGATCTTTAACTCAGTCTAGATGAGGCTGCCACAACACATGGATTAACCGATTATTAATTACATAATGCAAAATGTAAGCAACTCCCATCCAAAAGCTTCTGTCAATAATCACTAATATAACCAAGAATTTCCAGCTATACAAATTCTACCTTGTTACTACAGCCACTCTCCAAAAAACAAACTTCATTTACGATCAAGGCATCAAAATCACCAACCTTGTAATATAGTTTGTGCCTACTTTACCTAGGTAAAAATACCTAAATCAAAACCAATACCTAAGACAACACTTTGTCCCATAGCCAGTAATAAAATAAAAAAATCAATTCACAAATTTATTAATCATACAACAACCTAATTCGATCCTTACATACAAGAAATCCCATTCCTTTCCACTACTCAATGGAGAAATGGGTTCAATTCAAATTACTAGCTCTGTCAATTCTCTAGTTTTCATTTCCAGAAAAAGGAAAAACATGGAACTGAGAAAGAAAATCGGATGAAGCAACTAAATCAAAGCAGTAAACAAAAATATAAAGCAAGCCCATTTTAGAAGAGATAAATCCCATGTCAATAGCCTCATAAAAGATTCAAAATTCAATCAGTAGAGGGAGGGAGGGAGGGAGGGAGGGACCTACAATGAAGTAACTGAGGTGACTGTCCCCATAACCCCAAAGCTTATTTCTTGGAGTTAGACAGAGATTATATGGTTCTGCTACATACGGCGTCGCTTCAATGTCTTACTCTGTGTTTAGGGCTAAGCTGTTATAGACACGTGCCCAGAATTGAACCTGGGTGTTTTTTCAATCTTCTCAATTTAACATGTTTTTTATTTTTTATTTTAACATTCTATTTAGGTATAAAGTTCACAAAAAATAAATATTTACAACATATTAAAATTATTTAAAAATTCAAGTCGTCGAAATCAATTAAAAAAAGTTTAAATAGTTATAAGATATTAAAACTCTATATTTTTAAACCTTAATCTTTAAAAAATTTAATCATCAAGATCAAATAAAAATAATTGGTCAAATCTTTAATTATAAAAAATATCTCATTAAAGCCTCAGTTTTGGCTATTTTGATATTTTCTTGTTATTTTAAAAACTAATAGGGCGTTTAGGAGTGTGTTTGAAAAACACTTTTCAAAAAAATTGAAAATTTTTATTTTTATTTTAAATTAAATTTTTTTGGTATTTTTAAATCATTTTGATATGCTGATGTCACAAATAATTTTTAAAAAAATAAAAAAAATATTATTTTGATACATTTATGAACAAAAAATACTTTCAAAAACAACATAATCACACTCCCAAACCATCACTACAGACTTAGTTTCATTTACCATTACAAATTGATCGACTGAATATAGCAAAAAATTAGGGTTTCTCCTTATTACATTTCAAAAAATGCAGCCTTTATTAAATATCATTATTCTAAGGCCCTACATAGTCAAAGTGTTTTATTTATCTCAAACATTTTGCTTTTATGTCAGTTCACCATTTTATTTTATTTTTATTTTGTGTTAATTGCCCAATTTATCCCCATTGTAAGACAAAACAATAGCATTACATAACTTTTATCATAATGGTACATCCTTCTCCTAACCAATTACATGATTTCAATTACATTCCAGTTCATAAAGGTAAAATTAGCAGCCTTTGATGAGCAAATGACCTAAACTGCATTACAACTTGGAGGATATAAAACAGACATCTACCAGTAAGAGATTACTACAAGTTTAATGATGATTGCAGCTTTTCCTAGTTCCAAGGATCTGCAAGGATAATCATGTACAGGAATTTTCCCCCGAGCAAACGAGGGATTGGGGGAGTGACTCTCAATGGCTTGTGATCCAGCACAATAGAATTTACAGAAGCAATTGCTCTCAGTGAATCGAAAAATTCATGACGTGTCAATCAGTCAAAGATATTCTTTGCCCGGAGAAAGGAAGGAAAATGTTTGATCCGAACAAGAGCTCCAGGAACATGTTCACACTGAAGGTCATCCCATTTCCTCCATGGGGCTTGAACTTTCTTCGACAAAAAAGCTATCTTGGTGTCAATCCTGCCTGCATCTGTTGATTCCATTGAAGACCATGTTTCAGATTTATTAACCACAACTACTCAAAATTAACACTTTTCCTTGTAGAGAAAGGACCTGAACTATGAACATGGCCGCATGATCATTGCCTTAGAAGTTCATTCAACTGTTTTCAATATATAGAAGACAATGCAATAGAAGACGATCAATGTCCTACTTTTATTAGTTGAATTATTGCAATTTCATTTAAATAATAGAGTCAAGTGAAAATACTTGTTTCATTATTTGTTTCCCTAAAAGGCAACTACCATATTTTTCTCACTTTCCTGGGGGGCCATTTCAAAGTGTAACCAGAGCTTGTCATTAAATAGTACATTTTTGGTTTAAACTTTAAATCTTACCAGGCCACGTGGCTGCACATTTGACAATACATGCACACACAAAATCAGATCATCTAAATACCGAGTGAGTGATTTGTAGACTGTCAAATTTTGGATAATAAGAAATGTTCAAATTATTACCTGACTTGCATATGCTGAGCTTTGAGCCAGAAAGTTAACAAACTCTTCCTTCTTTCTCTCAAAACTTTGCTTTGCAGCATCCAATAGTGCTTGTTCTCTCTTTATATCCTCCAGCATTTTTTCCCTTTTCCATTTGATCTCCTTGAGCTGCTTCTCGGTGTCAATGTAGTTGTCAGGCAGGGTTGATGTCACAGACAGTATTGGGAATCTTACATCCACATTATTCCTATAGATCATACAAGGTCCAGAAAAAGTATATTGCAAAAAATGAGAGTTCATTCACATTAACCAAAGGCATATCTACAATAATAAAAAAAATCTAAAAGACAGAAGCTTGGATGCGGCAGAAAACGTTATCCAATTGAATTATGCATAGCGTATGATGAAAAAAATCTTAAATTTTACTGTTCAAGCACACCTGGCATCAATAGTAAAAAGAACCAAAATAAAGATTCCATGCAAGTCATTTTCAGTCAAAGAAACACCCTTTTAAATAAGGAGTGGAAATGTTTAAACCTAGAGATGTATTTAATATCATTTAAGCGGACGTGAAAGCATCAGAATGAGAGCACATAAAAGCTATAATATAACAACACCACGAGTACTAAAAAGAAAGGATTTGTTTCAGAATGATAAGACCCCGCAACTTACAAAGCTGTAGAAGCATCATGTACACATTGGTGCTTGCACAAATCATCAATTAACCTTTTGAAGGCCACATAATAAACCAAGCTCTACAGGTTAGACAGCATAATTCAATTGATATGACATAGCCCAGCATGATTCATGGGGAACCAACCACAGATAATGGGATTATAATTAATTACCTCAGGGTTTTAATGATATTGAGGGATCTTTATTTTATTTCCTATATATTAGTCATACAGTTCTCTTCTTTCTTTTATTAGTTATCTTGTTAATTATTACTTCTAATTTTCTGTTTCTTCTATTTCGTTTTTTTCCCCTTACGCGAGCGCTTGTGTGTTGGTCTGATTACAGTTGAGCAGTTATATTGTGTTTAAAGAACAGCCGTTATGACTAATGAGAAATGAGAATTTGACAAACAATTTTGCTCCCTGCAGTTTTTCTTCACCCTTTCTTTACATTTTGTTTTTCTTATTTTCCTCTCCCTTTTTCTAAACCTTCCGCTTCAATTTCTTCTATCTTTCCCTAAGTCAACAATCCAGAAAAGAGTTTCCTTCATATTACCAAGATCCATTGTGAAGAGGGTAAAATTATGAAATTCACCATAAGATGCAACCAGGTAAAATTGCCTAATGAGGTATGACAGCAGAACCACTTACCGATTACCTAGAGAAAAGATACCGGTACCCTTCATCATTCCACCATCCAGTGAAATGGCTCCATCACTTATGCAAGGAATGGCAAGTACCATGTCTTTCCTAGTTTTATAAACTTGCAGACGTGAGAACAGGTTATAAAATAGAGTCTCTCTAAGACCATATCCGCTGCCTGTGAGAAAAAATAAGTTTGTGAATTCCACGTTGATCATATTTACAGCAAAGCCAATAAACCCAGGTGGGCTCTCCCCGTTTGGTAATTTTGGCTTAAGGAGATCAAGCCTCCTTTGTGGGTCATCCACCACGAATTCACCACAATAGGGCCTGCAAAAGGGAAATCGAACTGATTATGGAATTTTTACAAACTACAATACTGGATTGACAAAAGATGACACTTGAGATTCATGCCTTAGATTTTCAAGACAAAAGACAAGAAATCGACCATCCAATTCCTTCCCAATAGAAGCACTGAGGCCATGAAGTCCAAAGTCTTTATTTATCTGGCCTTCGTTGTCATATGTTTCAAGAGCTTTTACACCTTCATATGTCTTACAGACAATTGCCAGCATAGTCTCCACACCCAAGTACTCGGAAAAAAGCCTACATTCATTTTAAATACGGAAAAACATAAATCAAGTATTGTGCACATTTCTAAGGATAGATCAGCAGGCAGAGAGGTCATTTTCATGCCATTTAAACTCCCAGCCAGCATTGATTCTCCTGTAATTATGTAGAACCTAGATTCAACTTCTAAATCAAAGAACAGAAACAATATACTAATTCCTGCATAAAAACAGGAGCTTACAGACTGTTCTAAGATGATGGGTGATGATTCTATTTCATTATACTGAATGCTCATATTGGCCATTTGTTTAAATTAATCGGCACTATAAACATTAACCTCAGCTACAGTGATGATGTAAACAGTGTACAGTTCGCAACCTGCTAAACATGTATAACAGATAGCAAGTAGATTCTAACTGACCTGCCAAGGTTATCATCATCTACCTTGCCAAGTGTAGCAACAACACCAAGCACATCATTGGTAAATGACGGGTGTGAAATTTGAGTGCCATGGTTCGTTTTCAGCTGGCACAAAATGCCCGCAGCAGATTTTTCATACTGTAGAATTTGTTCCATTGTTTCATCCTCACTCTGATTGGAGGAATGGGCATTATTTTCATTATTTGGCAGTGTTGAAGAATGATATTTGCCAAGGGTAACTGGGACAGAAACCATCCGTGGAGTGAATGTGATGAGAAAAAAAAATGGATAAATATATGACAAGTGATAAATAGAGAGTCAAGATCCAAAATATTATATATGTATTGTATGCACAATTTTGGAGTTCACAGCAACCCAAAAATTGAAGGACATAAGAACACAAGAATGGCATATCCCACAGGTCTCATGCCAATTAGAGAGCTCAAAACCCCAAATAAGTGTTGTTGTTCAATCTAATATCATGGATGCAGCATAAATTCGGTAATTGTATAAATTTTGAAATGATAAAGATATGCTCAGAAGCACTTTCATCCAAGTTAGCAGTGTGGTGGTGATAGATACCTTTTAAGCCTTTTCACCAGTTTTCCAAGTCCAAGAAGAATTTTATATTTCAAAATCCATGTTGTGGATGTAGAAAATAGGAAATTAAGAAATTAAGAATACCTTGCAGATCAAGAATGGAATCGTCTAATTTGTTTTTGTGACTCTTCAGAAACTTAATGTTGTCCTCATGATGTTTGATTTTCATCCCTAACACGTGCAAATCTTCTTGAAGTTTCTGCAGGGTTATTCCAAAATTAGTACATAGACCATTCTCAAATTACAAGTATCAAGAGTGAATATGTGTAAATATATATATGTGAGCTTAAAAAACATTAAAAAATCTGCATCTTTTTCATGAAACCTTCCTTTTGTTAACATATATAAATAAATATACTTACATACACACACATACACAAACAGTAGACAGATCCTAACCACAAGTAAAATTGAACAAAGAGTACACAATACAGTAATAGTGATGATCATCATGAATCTTTTCAATTCTTTATGGCATCACTGTTTCTCCTTAGCCAGAATTAAAACTCATAAATAACATTATTTTTCTCCTTTGCCAGAATTAATTTACTAATTCCATTAACAGACCTGTAGCAAAGAATATTACAGCAGAATAAGAATTTACTTCAGAACCTTAGAATTGTAGAGGATGGTTTGGGCTTCTGGAAATCCTCCATTTTGCATATCATCCCTCACAACAATACAAGTTTCTTTTGGATCCACTTGCATTAATGCAGATGGTGATGCATCCTGAAAGAGGGAAAAAAAAGATGCCTTGGTGAAAATCAAAACCAGCAATAAGAGGAATTTATTGTATCTGCACAGATTGTGAGAAATTAAAGAACAGAACAGTTTGCTCTCCAATGGTCACACATTTGAGTCCCTTCAGGGCCACTAAACGATTATATGGTTGTTAACTTCAGGGCCTGTGAGATTAGTCGAGATGCACGCAAGTTGGCCCGGACACCCACGTTAATAAAAAAAGAATATGGAAGACAAAAAACACATTCTCCAATCAAGTAAAATAAAGAAAATACAATTCTAGTATGTATAAACCCACTGAATTATTTTCTACAAAGATTTTCAACCTAAAAAATACCAGAATTTTCTCACTGAACTGATTGAAATTCAGGATGGGGAACAGTAAATGATAATATACAATTGACCAATGAAAAAGCTTTAGCTCCATTCAATTTCCCCAGCAGTGCTCTAATTACATGAAGGTTAAATATATCACATACCTAGGCAAAAACAATCTTCTCTACAGGGATTTACAACATGAATGCAACATTCTTTTACTGTCTACTCCTCTTGTCCTGCAAAAACTTCCCCTGACCCTAAATGAATTTTCTTGTTCAAATTCTATTTAATCTTTCCCCCCTACCCAGTAAGTCCTCATGTATGTGGGGTTTCTTTGTTAAAACAAAGCGTAGCACTAACACCAACAACAAAAACAACAATAAACCCACTTAAATTTCTTATAAGACCTCCTTGCACTGCCAAACACTCTCGAAAACACAGATTCAAGTTTGAGCTATCATTTTTTCTTAAAAAAAAAATACTGCAATTGAGAAGCAGGCAATCCCGCGTTGAGATATTAATTAAATAAAATTCAATCAAGCTACAATTTCACCAGAAACTTTGTATTAAAAACCAGTCAACACCCACATTGTGAACTATCCACATAAACGCACTCCTAATTAACAAATCCCACCATCATAACAAAATCCAGCAAAATCGCTCTTAATAGCTTCTTTCAAAATACTAGCAAATGGGCTCTCTTTCATAATTTTTAGGCTTTTCAAGTCTCCCGGTAAAGGGTTCTTCTTTTCACTCAAGAAACTCGTAAAAAGAAAATAGCGATACAGATAAGACTAGTATAGGACAGCAAGATTGTCTTTTTTGACCTTCAAATTGCTCAAACCACCAAAACAAGTTCATGCATGAGTAGAAACCTTGACGAGGTTCCTGTTTGGTTTCCAAGAGAATGTGGTAAGAGATAAGGAAAAAAAACTGAAATTTTACACTGAGAAATAAGAAAGTTAAGAACTTCGTTTAACTTTCTGCATTTTCTAGGGAAACAAGCAGATTTTGAGAATTGAAGCAGACCTGGGAATGATTGCTGGGTTGAAACATTATTTTGCTGAGTTGAGCTCTGACGACTCAGCCACTCTCTGTCCGAGTTCTTCTTTCTTTCTCTCTCTAGGGTTTTTTTAAAAAAAAGAATATTTGGAATCTTTTTGGGGGTGGCTATAATACGCACAATCTCATTTACAAAACGCGAACATCCAATAGTTGTAAGAGTTTTTAATTATTAATTTTTAATGCATTTTTTCTTTTTAATTAACAATAAAAATAATAAGCACTCAATTAGGGATTACAATTTAATCCATGTTTGATTCAACCAAATAAATAGAAATTTTTTAGTTTTATGTATAATAAATAGGATATGAATATTATCAAATCCGGCCTGAAACTCACTCAAACCTACACCGAAATATATTTGTATAGTATTTAGATTTTTTTAATACAATACAATATATACATGTTTCAATATTGATATAAAATACACACACATATATTTATAATAATAAAGCTTATTATTTTATTATTTAATATAAATATGTGTGTGTATTAACTATTTTTTTTATTGATTAATAAATAATAGTAGATAATGGATATTCAATTAATAATAGGTATGGTATGAATATAAAAAAAAAAATGATTCATGGATATGCATTCTCATCTGTGACCTCATTCAAAATCTAATATCTCTATTCATAGTTGAATAACTTCATCAAAGGTTTTGATGTTTTTTTAAGGGATGAAATTGATGTCTTTATTACCAATTTAAAAAAAAAAACAAAGAGTTGAGAGATGAGTTCATATAGTCAAACTCTTGTACAAAAGGTTATTTTGAAAATTTGAAGACAATGTAAGAATTGAGAAGAGAGAAAAGCAAGGGAAAACGAAAAGATCGTTGACATCAACTGGATAACCATTTATCACATGTGTCGCCTCATCATGGAAGGGTCGCCGAGATGATTCAAAAGCTTTGCAGAATACAATATTTGTGCGGCATTCGATCATTGGATGACCATGCATCGCGCAAATACATCAATAATTTGTTTTAATAATATGTATATTTTAAAATATCACAATAAGAAACTAGAATGAAAGGACAAAAACACTCCTAAGCATAAACTTTGAAAAGGACAAAAATACTCACGAGCTCGAGTTAAAGAAAAACTTTTTTTTATAAGGTATTTGTTTGTTTTTCAATGTATTAACAAGATAAGAAATAAAAAAACATCACAAAACATCCAATTTATGAACTTCGATTCAAAAGACAAGTAAATTACCTTACCATACATAAAAAAATATAAAAAGACCGTGCTTGATGAGAATTGATTTGGCTCGAGAAGGGTTGAATTAGAAAAACAATGTGGATTTCCCACAAATTTAAAGTTTCTTTTAATTTTATTTTTCCTCCACCGTGCTTGATGAGAAAAATAAAATAAAATAAAATAAAAAATAAGAGAGCATAGCTTGATTTGTCCGGTGCACCAAACCTTAATGAGATGTAAAGAAATGCTAACATCTCATGATTAAAAATTTAGTTGTTGAGATCTCTCGTTCTTGGTGGTTGACCATGATTTCCAATTATATTCTCTATAAATTGTTTAGAAAATGAGTAGATCCATAATTGTTGCTTGTAATTCACAATCTTAAACTAAGTTTAAGATTCAGATAAACTAAACATCATTGTCTTGTAATCTTGTGTGTCTTGAAAGATCTCCCGACAATATCTAAATTTTATATCATGTTGAGAAATATATATTTAATAGTTTTATGGTAAGTACTGATTTATTCTTAATTTTATATATTATTATAATTATTCAATACATATATATTCATATCAGCACAATAAAAAAAAAACATAATAAGTTATTCAAAATATTAACTAATAGCTAAATTAGACTGGTATTACACTGTTGCAAGATCATTGTAGTCATAGACAAAATTAATGTGAATTGTAATAATAAAATTATTATTTTACCCCTCAATGCACAGTAATTTTAACCTTGGACTCAGGGGTATTTTCAATTTTTTATATTTTTTTGCACTGTAAAATAATCATAATACCTTTAAATAAGACAAAAATCAAGAGTTGTTGTCAGGTGTCACTGTAATTTCACAATTTTATTACACAGTAAAATAACTATAATACCCTTAAATAAGACAAAAAAATCAAGAGTTATCAGCAAGAATGTTACTGGAATTTCACATATACCCCATAAAAGATAAAATTCAGAAATTGAGATAATTTATCATTTTTTATTGATATATATTACCTATAAAATAAACGGCGTCCCATATTTACTGTGCACAAGTGCACTGTGCACACAGACACAGTGCACTGTGGATTGCGACAGTAGCTTTTTTTTTTCTTTCTTTCTTTCTTTTTTTCTTTTTGCGTTTTTTTTTCTTTTTTTTTCTGTTTTTTTTTATGATTAATTTCCTCTCTTTTTTTCGTTTTTTCTTTTTTTTTTTCCTTTTTTTTTCCTAATTATTCTTTTTCTTATTTGTTTCTTCCATTTTTTGCTTCTTCTTTTTTTGTATTTTTTCCTTATTATATTTTTTTTCTTTTTTTTCTTATTATATTTTTTTTTCTTTTTCTACTTATATATTTTTTTTGTTTTTTGTTTTTTAATAATCGGGGTGTCTGAGCTCGCTTAAATGCACCACGATTAATCTCCATATCCAAATTTTTTTGATAACGAGGGTGTCCAGGCCAACTTATACATACCACGACAATCCCCGGACCCACATTTTTTTTTAAAATGCTTTCCTATTGGTACATTTTTTTCCTTTTTTTTTTTTATTCACTTATACATTTTTTTTATAACCGGGATCTCCGACCAGCTTAAGCACACCACGACTAATTCTTGGGCCGAATTTTTTAAAAAACAATATGGATTGCTACAGTGCTTTCACGCTTATACTTTTTTTTTTTTTTTCTTTCGCTTATACATTTTTTTGTAACCATGGTCTCTCAGCCAGCTTAAGCTCTTTTTTTCACTTATATTTTTTTTTATAACCACGATCTCCTGGGCAGCTCAAGTGCACCACCACTACTCCTCGGACCAAATCTGTTTTTTGATAATCGGGGTGTCCAGGCCAGCGTCGACACACCATGACTAATCTCCGAACCAATTTATTATTATTTTTTATTTTTTTCCTTATCCGTTTTTTTGTTCACTTTTATTTTTATTTGTTCTTTGGATTAGATGATTTTTATAATTTTATTATATTTTCGCAATAATAATGATAATTTTAGTGATTATTTTCTTATAAAAATCTTTTGATTTTTTTTAAAGATTTTCCTGAAATTTTAATTTATATCGGTGATCATTTTAAAAGTAATATTACTCTATTTTTCCCTTTATTCGTTTTTTGGTTTTGGTTTTCTTTTTCTTTATTTGTTCTTTAGATTATATGATTTTTATGATTTTATTATTTATGCAATAATAATGATAATTTTAGTTATTGTTTTTTTATAAAAAATCTGTTGCTTTTTTATTTTATTTTTCATGGCAATTTAATTATTTTAATTGTTTTGGCAGTAATGTTAGTAATAATTTTAGCTTTAATAGCAATGATAATGGCAATAACGTCAGGATGAATTTTCAATCTATGTTTTCGTCTTTTTGTTGATAGAAAATTAACAACTTATTTTTTTTATTTGGTTATTGTTGGTATTTTCACAATTTATATTTTATTTTTGTTTGATTTAAATTGAATTATAAAATGAACTAATCTTAATACAGTGAACTTAATAATTTAGATATCCGAGTTTTCTTGCTTTTTTAATGATGATGATAAATTTATACTGGTTATTTCGTTTGAAACTACTAAACAGATAAATTTATATCGATTTTAAATTCATATATTTTCTAGAGAACTTGCACTTGACATGAATTCTGCACAAATTTATTATTTTAGCTAAATTTATATTATAATAAAAAATACACACAATTAATATTCTTTACATTAAAAAAAATATTGTGCCGCCCGCGGCGAAGCGCGGGGGCATTGTCTAGTATATATATATATATATATATATATATAAACACAAGTAGCCTCCTAGCTAGGGCATAGGCCTCTCCACTAGAACAAGGAAAAGGAAAGGCATCGCAGCATAAATTTAAAGAGAAAGGAACTTGTCACCAACTCAATTTGTCTCAAAAAAAAAGTAAGGTACACAAAGGAGACTCCTCTCCTTGTGAGTTAATTCCCTTGCCTTGCTTCTAAATTTCTTTCTATGCAAGCAACAAGCTCCATCTTCTATTTTCAATCATAAACTCCAACTAATTAAATCTAGTTGATAAAAAAAAGATTAAAAAAATTGGATAAAAAAATAATACTTAAAAATTGGATAAAAAAATAATACTTTGAAAAGTATTATTTAATGATAGTACGTGGCAATTACTCTCTCTTTTTATCTTAGAAAAGTCAAATTGGATAAAAAAAACCAAAATATTTTATAATATATTAAAACACCCACAAAAAGATTAAAAAATATATATATCCCTCCTCGATTTCCAGTAAATACTTTGAATAAATTAAATACTTCTAATAATCTTATCAAATCAATTTCTCTCGCTAACATTATATTTCTAATAACATGCTCACAAGTAGAGTTAAGAAAGTGAAACATTTATGGTAGAAGCTGAAAATATTAAAAAGAGATAAAGAACTTTTCAGAATCATTTATAATGTCCACTGTCATGTTATTTTTACCTCTTTGTTCCAGAAGTACAAGGACATTAAATCTTTTCATATGGTTCATTTATTATTATCAAATAGAGTGATAGTAAAGAAATATTTTCTCATTTTAATTGCATATTAAAATTATCTAAATAGCTTTACTTAAAAGAAAAAAAAGAGTAAATCTATTATTAAGGGGTATTTTTATATTTGTTTTTTGGTTATTATAATTTAAGTTGAGAGAAAATATAATATATTAACTTGTGAATAAATTAAATACTTCTAATATAATATTTTTAGAAATATAAAAATTATAAACAATTAAAATGCATGATGAAATGATAAAACCTTTAAAATAAAAAAATCTATACCTTTAAATAAAAAGCGTTTTCAACTTTGCATAATGATTTTTTTTGTAATTATAAAGTTGATTTAAGGACTATTTCATATCTGACTAAACAAAAAACTAAAAAAATATATGAGTATGCGATGGACCCGAAAGCACGTGAGAGACACTCGTACTCTTCAAGTAATTCACGTGGCACCTTTAAACATCCAAAAATGCTTTTCTATAGTGTTATTAGAAGCATTATTGTGTCTTGTTAATATGATGTGTATCGCCTGTGATCTGGTTTAACATCAATAAACTTTTTTTTTTCTTTTATCTCCTCTCCCTTATAATTTGACTTTCTTTATTATTGATATTTCAACTTCAATCTTTATTATTTGATTTTTAATTTTTTTGTCCTTACTCTTTTATAGAAGTTTTGGTTGTATTCAATTTCATTATTCAATATCAATTTATCAAATATTATATCATATAATTTGGTCCATATTCTTTGAGTTTTTTAGTTTTTTGACCTTTTAGCAAAAGTTTTAGTGGTTTTCATTTTTATCATTCAAATTAAATACATGATATTATGTGTTTTTTAATTTGGTTTTCGTTGTTTAGATTTCTATTTTTTTTTCTTGATTTTTTTTTGTAAAAGTTATTATTCTTTTAATTTCACCATTTAATACACAACATTTTTTATGTCAATTTTGATCCTTGTTTTTTTTTCTACTACTACTTTATTTTTTCAATTTCACAATTTAATTAAGTATAAAATTTATTTTTCATTTTAATTTTGATTTCCATTATTTTAATTATTTTTATATATCATTAAAATTCTTTTTTTTTTAATTTTATCCTTCAATATTTAATTAATTGAAAATCCAACTTCATTATTTTTCTAGATTTGATGTTTCGTGTCTAATGACTTTGATCATAGGTTTGAAAAGTCAACAATTTTTTTAAAAAAAGACTTCATATTTTTTTTCTATTTCTTATCATATTATTTCAATTATATAATTTGAATCACGAGTTTGACATATAAAATCATTTTTTATACAATAAATTACACCTGAATATTTTTATAATATTGAAAAAATTGATCCAACCTTCGTTCGTGGTAACGTAGACAATGATATAGACCATGTTTGACAACGTGACTGAGCTATGATTTTTTTATGGTTTTAATTTGTAATATTAAATAAATAAACATATTATTTTAATATATTTATAAATAAAACTATTCTAATAAACAATAATTATTACAATAATAAAATAGTGGATTTAATTTTAGGTGGTGGTTTCTTCACAATAAACCTCAAAAAGGCGTTACTTCACTTTACAAAACCCGTGTAATGGAAGTATGAAAACCAAGAGATGGCCCATGATTTTCATAAATACCAACGGCGTACTGCGCTGCTTGTAGTTATTACTCTCACAGTTTCACCCCCACCTCCTCCTCCTCCACCTGACTCTCTCTCTCTCCTTCTTCTTCTTCTTCTTCTTCTTCTTCGAACGAGCCAAAACCCTTCTTTCAAATGAAAGTGGACAATGAAAGATTGGAAATGTCATATTAGCTTCCCTGCCAATCAACTCATCCAAGTTTTTCTCAAGGTTTGGTTTCATATATGTATATATATATATTTGATCTTGTTTTGTATGGTTGCTGAGTTTGCCATTATGTTTTTGCATGCTTCATTTGATCTTATCTTCTTCTGGGCAGCGGCTAAATACGTGCATTACACAGAAACCATACTTATTTTGCCTGTGTTCTTATGCTGTTCTTGTCTTCTTTTTTCTTTGGGTGATGAAATCCTGACCGATTGATGAACATGAAGCTGATCATCAGTGAAATCGGAAATGGGGAAGAAAGGAAGTGGATGGTATACATCTGTGAAGAAAGTGTTCAAATCATCTCCCAAGGAATTACCAATAGAGAGAAAGGTACGTAGTCATTTTTTTTTTTATCATAATGTATTTACTCATTTCTTTGAAATATTATGTTTTTTTTTGGTATGCTTCAGTAATAAGCAAGGTTAATTATTATTATTGTTATTAAGAATTGTTTTATACCATCATTAGGTACACCTAATTGAACTATAAACCTTGTGATCTAATCCGATAGCCTATCTTCAAAAGTTTCATCATGCGTTTTTCTATCATTCCCTAGTTAAATTCATTAGAATGTATTTTGCACCGTGATAATTTTTGGGACTTAATCCCAAATTGCTAGTATAATATAAGATAAAAATATAGATTTAAACAATGAAAATCAAATAACTTTTAAAGTTATAATGAACTTAAGAAGTAGTATAAGAGCTTGTTTGGGATTATAGTTTACATTGTTTTTCAAAGTATTTTTTTATTAGAATTATATCGAAATGATTTAAAAATAAAAAATAATTTAAAAAAATAAAAAAATTGAGCTATATGAGTTGTGTTCAGCTACTAGGGCCATATTAAACGAAGACCTTCCCTTTTAGTACTGTATACATCTAGGACCATAAACTTAAATGGTCCACTTATCAACAAGACAATAAAATGTTGTAATCTTTCATGACTTATTGTTATCATGCCACCAATGATATCCTTCCACCCACCACCACCCACATGTGTATTGCCTTCTAGACCGTCACCATGCCAAAAAAAAAAAAATTTAATTCTTGCCGTGCCTAAATTAATCGTGCTAGCTAGCTCATGATATTATCACATTTTATTAATTAAAATGATTTTATGATAATTGAGCACAAATTTGACAACAATATAAATGATGAGTGGTGTTAAGGAACCATCTCACCTAAAAGCTTAAGCTTGTAAGTGAGGCCCCATAATATGATTTATATTATTCTCTAACACACCCCCTCAAGTGAAAGCTTTTTGGGCTTGAAACTTGCACAGGCCCACATCACCTTGTGCTTGGTTTTTATCAAATAGAATGGGGGTGGTGAGATTCGAACTCGTGACCGCTGGGTCAACAAGGCTCTGATACCATATTAAGGAACCATCTCACCTAAAAGATTAAGCTTGTAAATGAGGCCCCATAATATGATTTATATTATTCTCTAACAGGTGGCATGATATTTATTTCAGAGAGACAATGTAGAGAAATGGCAACATGGGGCCCCAGAAGTTTTGTCATTTGAGCATTTTCCTGCTGAAAGTTCTCCTGATGTTACAAATGATGAGAGCTATGAATCAAGTCCAGAAGATAGAAACCATGCCATTGCTGTGGCAGTAGCATCTGCTGCTGCTGCTGCTCAAGCGGCAGCAAAAGTTGTTCGCCTAGCCGGTTATGCCCGATACTCTAAGGAAGAAAGAGCTGCCATCCTCATTCAATCATACTATAGGGGCTACCTTGTAATCCCTCTCTTCATCTCACTCTAATTACATCACAATCATCTGGTTAATCGATTAGTTAACTCGTTCAAAACAGTCTCATCTGTTAGAGAACAATATAAATCATATTCTGAGATCTTATCTAACAGCTTAAGTTCTTAGGTGAGATGGTTTCATCCAAATTATTATTCACTCTAATTAGATCAGAATCATCTGGTTAATTGATTAGTTAACTCGTTGAAAACAGTCTGATCTATTAGAGAATAATATAAATCATATTCTGAAACCTTATCTAACAGTTTAAGGAAGAAAGAGTTGCCATCCTCATTCAATCATACTATAGGGGCTACCTTGTAATCCCTCTCTTCATCTCACTCTAATTACATCAGAATCATCTGGTTAATCGATTAGTTAACTCGTTGAAAACAGTCTCATCTGCTAGAGAACAATATAAATTATATTCTGAAACCTTATCTAATAGCTTAAGTTTTTAGATGGGGTGGTTTCATAACATGATTAGTCTTATAACATGTTTGTGTACTTATTTTTGTATTACGAGTTGATTAGTCGTGTAAATTAATTTGCAGGCTCGGCGTGCCTTGCGAGCCTTGAAGGGATTGGTGAGGCTTCAGGCACTGGTTAGAGGCCATAATGTACGAAAACAAGCACAGATGACAATGAGATGCATGCAAGCACTTGTTCGAGTGCAGGCAAGAGTACGAGCAAGAAGGCTTCAGATAACTCACGAGAAGCTTCAGATGAAGACCGACGAAGAAGATGAGCGAAGACTGTCGGTGGTTGAAGAAATCATGAATCCGAAGAGTCCATTGAAGAGTTATAAATGGGATAGCAGGAGTCCAAGTCCAGGTAAAATCAAGGAAAATGCTTCAAAGAAACATGAAGCTGTCATGAAGAGGGAAAGAGCCCTTGCTTATGCTTATGCCTACGAGGTATGTAATGTTAGAGAATAATTTGAGATGATTCTTCGATATGGTATTAGAGTTTTGTTGACCCAATTGTCACGAGTTCGAATCTCGCCATCTTTATTCTATATGATAAAAATCAAGTACAAGGTAGTGCAAAGAACTTTCACTTGAGAGTGAGAGCGTGTGTTAAAGAATAATATAAATTACATTTTGAGACCTCACCTAACTACTTAAGTTTTTAGATAAAATGATTCTTGATATGTAATATGTTTCGTTGTAATTAGCACTGCCTAAAATTTAGCTGTTTTTTCGACATTTTTTCCCGACAATCTGAGAAATAAAACAAAAACTTCAGTGACTTGTCTGTAATTGGTTTTGTATTGCAGCAGCAGCAGCATCATTTACTCTCGCAGAACAATCCAAACAGTAAAGAAACAGGACATTTTGTGGATGAAAGTGAGAGGGCTCAGTGGGGCTGGAACTGGCTCGAGGGATGGATGTCAGCACAGCCATACAACACGACCAACACCACGGCCACGACCGATGACATGTCGGAGAAGACGGTGGAGATGGAGATGATCACCCCAACAGATACCAATCTGTCTTCGAATCGACACCACCGACAACTGAGTTCGAGCAATGTTCCTAGCTACATGTCTCCGACCCAGTCTGCTAAGGCAAAAGTGCGCAGTCAAGGCTCGACCAGGCAGTATGCTCCGGCCACACCTCAGCGGAGTCCATTCACTAAGAAAGGATCAAACATTGCCGGTTCAGGCTGTGATTCTTCTAGTTCAGGTGGTGGTGGAACACCTTACCAGGCTCCGAGGAGCCCAAGCCCTAAATATAACGGGATGCGTTTCCATTCTAAAAGACATGCCGGCGGGTATAGCCCTGATTCCAACGGTGGTGGCCGTGATGAGTGGAGGGTGCCTCCTCTTGATGGTCATGGATGGAGGAATGATTTTGGCTGATGAGTGATATGAACAGTATATTGTGATGTGTTTATGCACCTTTTATTTATGGTTGATTATTGTTTGATGTTTTGGTAATGATGTTATAAAACCCCCGTCCTTGAGGCAGTGTAATGATATTGGGATGAATATTTGATGTTTATACATGTTTATATATCACATTGAATATATATATATATATATATATATATATATATATATATATATATATATATATATATATATATAAATATAAATCGAGACGAGTTTGAGTTGAGTTCGATAATATTTATATTATATTTATTTTCTATTAAATAAGATAATTATCAAATAAAAAACTATTTATTTGATTAGATGAAGTAATAAAACTAAGATAAATTTCATGTTTTTATATGTAACCTTAAAATCGATAATTTAGTCAACGTATTACTTATTTTTTATAAAATCGATAAATTATAAGATATATAAAAAAAATCCATATATTACATTGAAAAATGAAATAACAACGCTACAAAATAAAATAAAATAAAGTTAAAAGACCAGGCTGCTAGTGAATTTGGATTCGGGAAATTTTTGTAGAAAGCTTTACGATCAGAATTTCATCCAGAATCCACAGTAGGGTTTTCTTCTCAATGCCCCAGAGGATTTTCGTCACATAAATCAGAAGAAGAAGAAGAACAATACATAAAGAAAAGGGTTAGTACTCTCCAACATGCCCACTTCTAAATAGTAATATTTAATGTGATTTTTTTAAAATATAGTTGAGGTTATTTTTAAAAGTGATTTTTATTTAAAAATATATTGAAATGATATTTTTTTCTAAAAAAAATTATTTTTGACATCAGCACATCAAAATGATTTAAAAAACATAAAAAAATTAATTTAAAACCAAAAAAATGATTTTTTTTTTCAAAACAACTTCTAAAACGCAGTGACAAACATAAAAAAACACAAGAAGACCAAAAAATTAATAATTTCTAAAAAAGATTAAAAATCTAAAAATGCCCCTATTTTAAAAGAAACAAAAAAATAACTGAAATCTTATATTAAATAAGCATTTTAATTCTTTTAACAAACTCCATTTTCTAATGGTCAACTAACAAATTTTGAAAGAAAGATGAAAGTGTAGTAACAAGAAAAATAGAGGGTGGAGAATGTAAGATTTTTAAAATAGGGAGTACAAAGTGTAATACAATAAAAAATAGAGGGTGGAGAGGGTAATAAAGTGTAATTTACTTTTAGTTAATAATTAGAAAGTAGGTTCGCGGTTGCAAGATGGAGTGTAAAGAATAAAATCAGAGGATACGTGGGCTTTGAGCCCATTAAGGGAGGACAAACTAATGTAACCTTATATCAGAATAAACCCTTATCTTTATACCATTCCCAAGCCCAAATAATATAAGGCCTAGCCCACATAGTAATTTTTTCGAGTCTGATGCATTATTCTTACACTTTTTAAATTCCTTTTCCTGTATTTATCTTCGACTTACATCCAGGTGGATACTAGGCATTTGTGATTGTAGCTTCCAATGGAAAATCAAGGAATTGTTTTGTTTAATATCTCTAATTGTTTTTTTGAAATAAGAATTTACTTTTCGGATTAGTTTTTCCATATCAAGTCTAAATCTCTCTTCAATCCAGTTTTAAACGAACCACTAATTAATATTTTTTTCCAATCTCAGTGGAATCCGAGCCCTGAATTCGGCCGGGTACATATCCGCTTAATTAAATGAACTTGGCTAAGCTTCCAAGAGTTAAATATGCATTCATTGGGAATGATTAATCTCTACAGAATCTATGCTTGATCAATGGGGCAAGTGGAATTAAAATTTTAGATGATTTAAAAAGTTTTTTTTTAAAGAGGTTTTTTTAATTAACGGCCGGGAAATTATAATTAAATTAGTTGATTCTGACGAATCCAAAATTTATGAAAAAGATTTATTGCGGTGATGTTGACAGCTACGGTGTGCAACCGTCAATATATTCGAGAAGATCATATTCAATGAATAGAGTTTCAAATCGAAGATCACATCAAATTAATGTTGTCGAGTTAAAGGCCTTGTCCCCAGCGCGTACAATTCTGGATAAATTGTCGATCGACACCCGTGACTGTTTCATGCAATTAGAAAATCACGAGCAAACTTGTCCGTGCGTTGCGTCGGGCTTTTATTTATATGAAAAATTGATTGATTTTATACGTGTTATAATTGGTTATTTAAATATTTAATTTGTAAAATTGATATTGATAGAATCTATTAAAAGCAGATTTTTTTCCTGCCTAAAACTCATTGAATATTGCTATTGTTAAAATTATTTTAATAATTATTTAATCGGTAAATTGTACAATTAGAATCGAAGAAATTATGTTCAAAAAAAGTCACATGCTCCGTGTAACATACTGATTGATTGTTGTGTATGTTTTATTTGTTTCCTGAATTCTTTCATTAGAAAATAGTAAAATTACAATCGTTGAATTGTAGCACAAATGAGTGATTTGTTTAATACAACAAATAATTTGATTAATGGTTTTGTTTTAACTACTTTGGTAATAATTTACTTGGTACATAGCAAAAGCGCAATTGATCAAATTGACTAAAGATATATTATTTGTTACCTGCAACATATTAATTGTTTGTTGGGCATGTTTTAACTATTCGCTGAATAATTTATTTGACAGATAGCAAACATACAACTGCTAAAAATTATCAAAGATTATTTTTTTAGATTTTTTCTTCATATTATTATATTAAAAAAATTTAGAACATTGAGATTAAATTAATGTGAGATTTTTAAAGAAAAATCAGTTTGATTTTTTTAAAATATTTTAAGACATTAATATGAAAAAAAATATCACAATATATAATTAGTCTTTATTATTTTTTAAGGAAAAATTCCCAAAAATAATATATATATAAATTTAGGACCATTAACAATTTTGCTACATGTTAAAAAATTTGGTGTCAACTGTGGCGAAATGCAGGGAAATTTTTTATTTTATTATTGTAGATAATTTGGTACAATTTTTCTACTTGTCTTGTCTACGTGTGGTTTCGTATATTTTTTTTTATGATATGAGATCTAAAATATCATACATAAATAAAGACGCGGAAGTTTTTTTCCACAAAAATAACATTGATCAATGAATTTTTGTCACAATTATTATAGCTATCATTATAATTATTATTATACATAATCAATATTCTAATTATTATTGGTCATACTATCGATGACACCGTAATTATTGTTTGAAAATGAATTTTTATTTTAATTTTTAAGATTTATTCCTCGTATTATTATATTAAAAATATTTTAGAATATTGATAGCAAATTATTAATTCTTGAAAATAACAAAAAGTTCATTTATATATATATATAAATTTGTATTTAGTTATTTAAAAAAATATGTACAATAACCTTAATGCCCCCAGCAGTTCCTGTGTATTTTTTTCTTATTTATGGGTATTGGGAAAAAAGATCATAAAAAATATATAAAAAAGGAGATTTTGGGATCATTCGTGGCACGCGTAAACTGACCCGAACACATTGGTTATAAAAAAAACTAAAAAAAATGTATAAGTTGCAAGAAAAAAAAGGAAAAAAATTGTTAAAAAAAGTGGTTTCGGAAATTAGTCATGGTGCGCGTAAGCTGACCCGGATAACCTGGTTATTAAAAAACCAAAAAGAAAAGAGAAAAAAGTGCAAAGAGTAAGCACCTTTGACCGTTCATTGCAGTGATTTTCACTGTTCATTCCTGTTTGAAAGGAAGCGTAAGTTGACCTGGACATCCCGGTTATTAAAAAAAACAGGAACAAATGTATAGGTGGCAAAAAAAACACAGGAAAAAAACATGTTAAAATAAAAAGTGGATGCGGAGATTAATCGTGCGCGCGTAAGCTGCCCCGGACACGCCGGTCATAAAAAAACAACAAAAAAAAGGATGCCCAGTTATAAGAAAAAAATGCAAAGGAAAAACAGCTTTTCAAACAGTAATGACAAAAAAAATAGTGACGCGTGTAAACGGATCTGAATACCCGTCATAAAAAAACAAAAAAATATATAAATGGAAAAGAAAACTACAGGGAGAAAAAGTTAAAAAAAAAAGTTTAGAAATTAGTCGTGGTTTATTAGTAAAAAACAACTTTGAAAAAAAATGAATGAACAATGTTTCAAATGTCTTAATTTGAAATTCTAAAAAGCAATGCACAGACATTTGAAATAGTGCCCTGCTCTGAAGTAGATGGCTAGGGCTGGGAAGGTTCCAGCCTTGTTCTTTTTTGGCTTCGCATGGTCTCCTTTTAATTGCAATTGCAATTGACGCAATGAATGGTGAAGCAGCATATCACGCACCCCAGTTCATAGTGGATCAGGGTGTACGTGAACAGTAATCAACAATGAAGTAGCGATCTACTTTAGTTTCTTTAGTAATAATAATATTGGGCAGCATAAGTCTAACAACGATGCTAGTGTACATTCTTTGATCTTTGTTATTAGCAATATCATTATTATTGTTATAATTATTGTTATTATTACAATACTAATCATTACGATAACCTGTACCATTATTTCTATTAATATCATTAAAATTCTAATTAATATTATTATAACTATTTTTATAATTATTTATATTTTTTATATTATTAATAAAAAAGCAAGGAAGAAAAAAAACTAAATTATTATTATTATTGTGTAAATAATTGAAAAAACATTACCTCAAAGAATAAAAAAAAATACCTATTTTTTATAACAAAAGAGAAATAGAACAAATGAAATAAATGACAAAAGAAAAATAAATATTATTACTTTAAAACAATAATTTGACTGGAAGAATAAAAATATATAAAAAACAAAGGGAAAAAATAATTATTAATTTTCAATTGATCACCAAAATATTCTAAAATTACATGAATAAATAATCCCAACAAATTCGGAAATAATACAAATTAAAAAAAAAAGAGCATATATATATATATAATAGGAATTATTTCAAAAATATTTATACAAAATTAAGCAATTAAAATAAAACAATTCACCAAAATAAAAATAAAATATATAATTAATTTCAATCGAAAGATAAAATTGAAAACGATCCAAACTTTTATGCAAAAAATATTAAAGAATTTAAGATCAATCCTAAAATTTAAAGTATGAGGACCGAAATTAAATCTAAATATATAATTAATTTCAATTGGAGAATACAATTGAAATAAATCAAAATTTATATAAAAAAAATAAATAAAAACACATTATATTATTATATTTTTTTTGTTGCTGTTGCTTTTTTATTATTATATTATAACATTAATCAAAATTTAACTTGATCATTAATTTTCGTCTACTTCTTTAAAAATATAATCGTTTTATATAGGTCTTTACGTTCCCCTGCCACGTGCATGCTTTATTCCCTATAATGATTATAATCTTCTGCTTATGTGTAACATCATCGTGACATTGATTAGAGTTGGTTAGAAAAAAGTACTACCCGGCCCCACCGAAGCCTCTTCTTCTTCTACTAAACTATGAGAAAATCTCAACTTTTTAGAACACACCTATTTTACTAAACTAATATTTAATGTTGATATGATGTTGATTTTAATAAATAAAAACCTCACTCCCTTGAGTTTTGATAGAATTATCCGGGTTGTAAATCAACTAACTGTAATCAAATCAATTCTTTAAAAATAAATCTAACCCGTTTAAAACTCGAATTAGCAAATCACAACTAAATTAACTTCCCTTGCAAGTTGTAGCACCATAATAAAACTGCATCTCAAAAATCACGAGCTTGTCGGTGAATGATTCCATGGAGGAGGTCAATAATAAGCTTTGCTCATTTTTTTTAGAAACTATATTTACAATTCAAGTTAATTTTATCTTAATTAAATAATAAATTAAATAATAAAAAATCAAATTAAAAAAAATCACAATAACATAAAAAAAAATTCAGAAACAAATAGTGAAATAGCTCAATAATTAGCTTATTAAGCAATGACAACATTAGGCAAAAAGAAAAAAAAACATGTATAAATCAACAAAAATTAACATGATTTATCTCTTTAAACTTGTAACCCAAATTATAAAAATGATATAATTTGATAAAAATATATATAAATCACAAAGTTTTTTTTTTTAAATTAATATCAATTCTCCTCTACTAAATAACAACACATTTTCCTTAATTTATTTTCCCTATTAATATCAAAATGAAATAGAGTTGAGTTAAATTACCTCCCCCGTTTCTCCGTTTATTAAAATGTGTTTATAGTAGTTGTTGTTTGGCTGTATATTTATGAGTGTTTACAAAAGCATTTCTAGATAATTTTGTTGTGTTAATGCATGATTTAGATGTTAGAGTTTGTTTGGGATAATTTTATTGTATTGATGCATGATTTATATATTGGGGTTTGTATGGGACTTGAATAAAATTTATTTTATTTGTATTACCTCCCCCGCAGCTGCTGTTTTCTTGTATTTTTCAAGGGATATAATAGTTATTTTACTGTGCAAAGAAATATAAAAAATTTAATAAATCGGTGACCCTACCAAATCGAACCAAACACTAAACCGACTAAGTAACACTATTATAATCGACATTGATTTCACTCGCATGCTACAGTAACTGAACCATAATCTCTTTTAGTATATAGTATAATATATAACTTTGTTTCCAAGTATCGAGGCTAATTTGAGCAACCCACTTTCTCATGATTGATGGAGTGGTTACTGCTTTATGTACGGACATTTGTTTGCTTAATTTTCAACTTTGATTGTCTTATTAATAAATAGTAGATTAGTTTATAAAGTTTTAATTTATAAAGACTTAATATATACACATAATTAACTAAAATATAAAACGTGAGACAATTATATTGTTTATTTTCACATTGTTCATCTAGACACAATTCATTGTGGATTGCTACAATGAAATTATTATTTTACCCAGGACCGGAAAATTTTAACCCCTCGAAACCAGGGGTATTTTCAAATTATATTTTAAAATTTTAATTAACAGCTTGAAGTTATAAGTGTGTTAGATTATTATCGACAACATATCCAGGATCAATTCATGGGTTGATTAGCGTCAACCACCTAGTTGTTTTGGCCGAGCTATGACATAATAATAATAATAATAATAATAATAAGAAGAAGAAGAATATAATTACATCAAGCTTTGATGTGACTCAAAATCTACCCGCTATATCTTCTTGAGCTTGATTGAGACGTGAAGAAATCAATAAACAAATATTTCAGAAATTCTCATAAGACCTTGGAGCCAAGAGAAATATTATTAATAAATAAGCTATAAAATAATTATTTTGTAGGTAGTCTAGGTGAATAGCTTGAAAATACGATGTGTTTTTGTGTGTTCTTATATTTGAGCTCTATGATTATTATATAATAATCATTATATAATAAAGTTTATATAAATATTAATTTAAAAATTTATAGAATTAGTTAAAGTGAACGGTTCTGACATTTCTATTAATAATAATAAAAAAAAGGTCTAAGAGAGTTGATTAACATATCCTGGCTATTGTGACCGAAAATTTAATGTTGATTTTAATAAATAAAAATCTCACTCCCTTTTGATAGAATTATCCGGGTTGTAAATTAGCCCACTAAAAACAAATCTAAGTGTAATCAAATCAATTCTTTTAAAAATATTAAAAATAAATCTAATTAAAAAAATCAAATTGAACTAGGTTAAATAAGTTAATTCCATCTTAATTAAATAATAAAAAATCAAATTAAAAAAATCACGATAACATACAAAAAAATAATTTTCAGAAACAAATAATGAAATAGCTCAATAATTAGCTTATTAAGAAATGACAAAATTAGGCAAAAAAAAAAAAACATGTATAAATCAACAAGAGTTAACATGACAAACATAAATCTGAATTATCTCGTTAAACCTATAATCCAAATTATAAAATTGATATAATTTAATAAAAAAAAATATAAATCACATTTTTTTTAAAAAATAATAATATCAACTCATGTTAACTCTCCTCTATTACATACCTGTCACAGGTGTTGGCTTGCACAGCTCGTGACGGAGTCCCTATCTGTATTTTTGCATTTGACTTCTCTGGAAACCGCGTTGTCTCCTCTAATCTAAAAATCTACAGTAATTGTTTTTTATTAGTCAAATCTACGGTGTGAACGTTTATCAATTTATTAATTTTGATTCTCATTTTTTTAATTGTTTTTTTAATTCTTTTGTATATATATTTTTTTTAATTTTATCATTTAACATATAACTAATTGAGAATTCAAAGATTATGTTTCAAATTCAAAAATAAAATTATTAGTTTCTTTGATTGTTTTAATCTAAAAAAAGACAATAAAAAATATTTTTTAACAAAATTATGAATATATATAATATTACGAGGATGTCATCGTCAATCTCACAAGGTTATTATATTCTCTGATTGTTTTGAAATTTTAACATGATATATATAAATATGTCAAGAGATTCCTTATAAAATTTTATCTCAGTCTAATGATCGAATTAAGAGATATGATTAATATTATAAAATTATTTATTATTTAAAAAAATATTATTTAACCGAAAAGAATGAACGGAACAAAACCGAAATATTTAAGCCAAAATTTGAGTGGAATTTCTAGAACTGCTGAATTTTTAAGTGAGATAAAAAATATGTTATTTTATTTTACATTTCTAAAAGTATCCAAAGTTTACGAAGGTGATCGAAGTAAAGTAGTATGATATTCAATAAAGTTAATATTACTTAATCGTCATTTCCAATTTAATTTTCATTGAATTCTCGTTTTCATTTCTCCTTCAATCCATCTTTTATTTTACTTAATAAGAAAACATTTACGACTCTTTCTCACACACATGTATACCTCATTTTAACATAAGCTTGCTAACCTAGGTTTATAATCCTTTATGTAATAATTTAAGCTTTGATTTCTAGCCAATCAAAAAAATTCAATTCTTTTTTTTTTCTTCCCGTCGTGATTGTCACCTATCTCGCCCTCTCTCTCTCGCTCTGTTTAGTCGGTGGGATGAGAGAGGTGAAGTGTTTACAATTAATTATTTGGTTAATTGCACATTAACCCCACATTTCATTAATTTTAATTTGTCCCCACCACTTTCTAATTGGTTTCCTCTCTTTTTATTTAGTATCACAACACTATTTTTTTTTTTTAATTTAACCCATTTTATTTTTGGGATTGGTTGAGAAATAAATTTGCAAATGATTTTTTCTATTTTATTTAGGATTATCATAGTTTCAAACAAATATCTATTTGAGAACTGATACATGAAATTGCAAACATCTATTTTTTTATTATATAATTATGTAAAAAAAATAAATTTTCATTGATACGAGTTAATATAATGACTTGGTAATTAAATTATAATTTACATTTTCACGCGCAGAGTACGTCCTTTACGGGAAAGGACATGTCATCGGAAACTTGTACGTGCCTTCGAAATTCAATTAAACAACGTCGTTTCATTTCTCAAAACTCTAAACCGACAGCGTTGTTTAAGTTTGTGTTTTAGCTTTTCCTTGTATGGAAATTCGAGTCCTCAAATATCTGACATCTCTAATGATTGCCACGTCCACTCCTGCCGATAAACTTTTCTCCTTGGATCCTGCCACGTCTCTTAGGGACCCACACACATTAAGATTGTATACATTACTCAACATCACAAGAAAATCCTTGCCCAATCACAGTCCACCAATTAAATACCGCCACATTTTCCTGTGGCATATCACAATAACAGTATTTTATATATTTTCTTTTATCATAAAATTAAAACAAAACAATAAAAAATACTAAAAAATATTAATTTCAATTTTATAAAAAGAATTTAATTGTCTTTGAACTAAGTTTAACTACTCTATATTAATATATTCTTCAGTTCAAGCAGAAATATTTAAGTTTCATTTTGCATTGTAATTTGTTTTTTATTATTTTTCATTTTTTTAATTAAAGTGATGTTTTTTTAAATGTTTTCCATTAATTATAATTTATTAATATTATTAAAAAAATACGTGATTTCAATTTATCTCTCAAATATTTTTTTTAAATAACACATTACCAAAAATATACTTAATAATTAACAGTTTGTTTGTTTTTTATTTCAAAACGAAAAAAAAGTTATTTTTTTCTCTATTTCAAACTGAATTTTAATTTTTTTTATAGTATTTTTCATTTTTTTAATATACTAATATTAAAAATATTTTTTGAAATTAATATGTTCTTAAACAAAAAAATATTTTTTCAATTTTTTTGACAATCTGTCAAATAAATTGACTGTTTAAGAGGGTAATTAATGTTATTTTTTTATTTAAAAATTTATTAAAATAAAATTATTATTTATAACAAATTATTTTTCATATCAATACGAAAATATTTATATAAAAAAAATAAAAATTTTAAATTGATGTGGAAACGCAAACAGTTACAAAATAGCATCAGGTGCTTCCACATGCAATAGAACTGTGGACTACTCCTTCATGGGTCCTACGTATGACATAAGGTTCGTCCGTAATTCTACTCAACACCCACGTCCACAGCAACATCTTACTCTCACTCTGTACAGTCCATGCGAGAATTCCACGTGTGGAGTAAGTCAACGTGGCAAGCTCCTGAATTTCCATCTTTAAATAAATGCAGGATCCATTTTTGGCTTTCTTGCTGTTTCACGACACTTAGCCCCTCTCTCTCAATCGCAATCTCTCTTACCTCTCTCAGAATCTAAAAATCTATATCAAAGTGTGACGCTTTATGACTTTATTCAGAGATTTTACTTGCGGTTTCAACCACTTGTATCACCCATCTCTCCTCCACTCTTTAAATATCTAATCTCGATATCTCCCTCTCTCTTCAATTTGTGATGGAGTCTCTTTGCATTGTTGGCAATGGAGGAGTATCGCCATGCCAATCATTTACTAGATTAGAAACTACTAATGTTAGTCTTAGGCCGAGGGCTCAACTGGGTTTTGGTTGTTTTGTAAGGGAGAGGTGTAAAGACGGAAACTTGGTGATTGCAAGATCAGGGAGAAGTGAGGTCGGTAATTCAAAAGATGGAAACTTTGCTGTTGAAAATGAGAAAGAAAGGAAGGGTGGTGGTCTTATTTTAGGTCCTGAAAGGGATGCTTCTGGTTCTGTTATTGGTTTTAACTTGATTCCTCCTCCTGGTATGTTTTTTCTTTTTAACAGAAAGTAATCTTATCACAATTCATTTTTTATGGTTTTTAGTTTTTTGGATTGTGGGATCTTTAAATTCTGGATTTTTTCCTTACAGTGTTTCTTTATGTATATTGAGGCTTTATGCTTAATTCTTTATTTTGCTTTTGGTGTCCTTTATTGATTATTATAATAAGTTATAGATCATCCATGTCCTATAATCCTTTTAATGATTGCTCTTGCTCTTGCTTTTTTTGTTTGCCTTTATGTGATTAAAATTTTATACAGAAATATGGTGTGTGGTTACTGAAGCAAGGATTGAGTAGAGTAGCAAGTCGCTTGAATTTTAGGGAAACTCTCATGCTCAGATTTGATGAGAAAATTGAGTTGCCAACAGCAATTGCATGCTGTGTCATATGAAGGATTTTGTGGAACTGATCTAATTGATTTGCTTCTTGTGGTTTTCCTGCATGTTATTTCCCTTGCTTTTTTTTTAATTAACACACTGGCATTGTTTGGTCTGTGAATATATGGCGGAAATTTCAAAAATAATAATAATAATTATGGTGTCATATCTTTTCTTTTCTAGACTTGCAAGAATCATGACAGAATTCTCCAGTCTTTTGAAATTTTCATGCGTGTGTGCTCAAGTGTGCATAATTTCATCAGGAAATAGGATTTGAACATTATACTTTGTCATCACTAATGTATTTTGAGCTGTCTGTGGTACAAATCTCGGAGGAGATGGAACTCCAAATTCTTTATTGTTCTAGTTTCTCTGTTATCAATAATGAGTAACTTTCCAATATTGAAATCCCTTTTTTTTCTTTTCCATTTTGTTCCAAAGTT
The DNA here is from genome assembly GCA_964035475.1 of Salix caprea. Classification (NCBI taxonomy): domain Eukaryota; kingdom Viridiplantae; phylum Streptophyta; class Magnoliopsida; order Malpighiales; family Salicaceae; genus Salix; species Salix caprea. The sequence goes on along the minus strand of OZ037753.1, from coordinate 2,909,453 downwards.
TCCTTTTCATATAATGCCATTCCTTGGGCCTTCCACAAACTATTCTTTTTCTGGGTTATGATTTTGTATGCTGAAGACCTGTCCTATAGCTTATTGCAAGATGTATAAAAATTGAACTGCAGGTGATGGTGAGGTTTTAAAGTCTCATAAAGATGCAACTAATGGTGGAACGGAAGAAGCTGAGGACATTGAAGGAGTAGAGAAAGTCCAAACCAGAGTAACTCACAGTATTGTTTTTGTTACCTCTGAAGCAGCACCATATTCAAAGACTGGAGGATTAGGAGATGTGTGTGGTTCTTTGCCTATAGTGCTAGCTGCTCGTGGACATCGAGTGATGGTTGTCTCTCCTAGATACCTGCATGGTGGTCAAGCAGATAAGAACTATGCTGGTGCTTCAGAGTTGGATTGTCATGTAAAGGTATATTGTTTTGGCGGGGAACAAGAAGTTGCTTTCTTCCATGAGTACAGGGAAGGTGTTGATTGGGTAAGAATTCTCAGCTCCTTCTCGATTGTAAATTTGTGAACCAGTTTATATTTGTGCATAAATATGAAATATCTTTCACTAAAAACTATGTAAAACAGGAGAAACTTCATTTTGTGAACTTTTTCCCATTTGCTCTTATGCAACTCTAAACTTCATTTTGTAAAATTTCTTTGATAACAATGAGTTTTACACATCCTCACTTTAGGTGTTTGTGGACCATCCTTCATACCACAGACCTGGAAACCCATATGGTGATAGCCGTGGTGCTTTTGGTGATAATCAGGTAGCTTCATGATTGTTTCAGCTATTGGGTGATATTGATTATCTTTTTGGGCCCTAGATTCATAAATAATGACAAGCTTTCTTCTTTCTCGTTTTACAGTTTCGGTTCACTTTACTTTGCCATGCAGCATGTGAAGCTCCATTGGTGCTTCCGCTTGGAGGGTACACCTATGGAGAGAAATGTCTGTTCCTTGTTAATGATTGGCATGCTGGTTTGGTTCCAGTGTAAGTGATCCTGCTGTTTATTACTATATTTTAAATGTATATTGTACATTAATTCAATGGAAAATAGGACTGCTGGAAATTTTATTTAACATTTGTTGTGAGTGCAGTTTTTAATTTAAGAAATGTTAACTGGATTTTGATCGTTATACATGTTCAGACTGTTGGCTTCAAAATATCGTCCCTATGGAGTTTATAAGGATGCACGAACTATCCTTGTGATACATAACCTTGCACATCAGGTAGGCGCTTCTTTGATGTTTCGAAGTGATTCAGAGCATGCATGTTATTCTGCCTCTTTAGCTTCTTCGTGAGGAATTCTTTTTATACAATGAGTAGCAAGGTTTGTTACACTAATTCAACAAATTCGTCTACATGTTAGGGAGTGGAACCTGCAGCAACTTACACAAATTTGGGATTGGCTTCAGAGTGGTATGGGGCCTTGGGATGGGTGTTCCCTACTTGGGCAAGGACTCATGCTCTTGACACTGGTGAAGCTGTTAATGTGCTAAAGGGTGCAATTGTAACAGTTGATCGGATACTCACTGTTAGCAAGGTTTATCCTTTGCCGTCATTTGTAGTTATAATCATTTGTCTGATGGGCTTTGCTTTTGAAATAACTAAATTTTTAAATGAAAAAATCATTGAACAGGTCACTTCTATGCTAGTCATGGTCATCTTCTGATTTTCTCTTTCCTTTAAAATAGTAATGTTGGTTTGTTTAGTGCAGGGTTATGCCTGGGAAATAACAACTGTTGAAGGTGGATATGGTCTGCAAGAGCTGTTAAGCAGTCGAAGGAGTGTTTTGAATGGTATATTTAAAAATGGTTCCCAGGATTACTTTGTTGTGAATAAGTTCTCTATCAGTCAATTATACACATTTCAGTACTCTGTAGTGCATTTTGTGCTTGAATTTAGTAACACAATTTTTTCACCAGGGATCACGAATGGCATTGATATTTGTGAATGGAACCCATCATCAGACAAGCATATTGCTTCCAATTACTCTGTGGATGATCTTTCTGGGAAGGTAGTGACGTCACATTTCCACAATCAGCTGTTTTGGAGCGTTGTTTCCTTACTTGCTACTTTTCACGTTGCAGGTTCAGTGTAAGATTGCTTTACAGAAGGAATTAGGTCTTCCTATTAAGCCTGATTGTCCATTGGTATGATATTTTTTCCCTTACCTGCTGTTCTGTAACAAAAAAGAAACTCCTCTACTGTTACTGATTGGAGTTGGATTTTGTAGATTGGATTCATTGGGAGGCTAGATTATCAAAAAGGAATCGACCTGATCCGCTGGGCAATTCCAGAGCTACTGGAAGATGATGTTCAATTCGTATGTCATATTTTCATTTATTCCATTTGTTTCTCATCCCTTGAATGCAGCATTTCTACCTCTCTACTGGTTGCTGTCATTTTTTTTTCTTGCATAAATTTCATTTCAAACTCAAAGGCGTGTAGAAATTTTATTTAGCTTGAATTTCAGACCTGAAATGCCCTCAAACTCTAGCCATATCTTCTCATTCTTTTAGGTTTTAAAACTGACATGCCTTTGTTTGAATTATAGGGAGAATAAATGCTCTCTTATATCTCATTAGAGGAGTGCGATATCATAGTTAATTTGTTTTTAAGATGTCTTCAGTATCAAACAGAAACAAGTTCAATTGCAGAAGATTGGCGTGCCTGACCTTTTTCAGGGTTTTTTTTTATCAAAGGAGTGCATTTTCCTGTACAACAACTAAAGATGTACGGTATGTGTCAGGTGATGCTTGGGTCTGGGGACCCTTTGTATGAGGAATGGATGAGAGCAACAGAGTCAACCTACAGAGATAAGTTTAGAGGTTGGGTTGGATTTAACATTCCAATTTCTCACAAGATAACAGCAGGGTAATCCTTCTGTCCCATTCATGTTTTACTTATTGCTCACAATATCAACCATGCTAATTCAACTCTGGAATAAACAGTGCCGACATACTGTTGATGCCCTCAAGATTTGAACCCTGTGGGCTAAATCAATTGTATGCAATGAGATATGGGACTATACCAGTTGTTCATGGCACTGGAGGGCTCAGAGTGAGTGAAAACCTGAAAAGAATTCTTTATCAGTTGTCCTTTTTTGAGCTTGTACTAAACGGCTCTTACTTTGTGTATATCAGGATACAGTACAGGCTTTTGATCCTTATTCTAAAGGAGGTCTAGGTGAAGGCACCGGGTATGTGCTTTTCCTTAATACACTTGCACTGCATGGTTTTCCTGGAAGTTCTTAGTTGCAATTCTCAGTAGTTAGAGTTAGCCTTTTCTTACCCCATAGACAAGGAAGAAAAAAGCCAGAGAAAAAGTAAACTATTCTATAATTTATGGATTCAGAATTGCAGTTTGTTTCAATCAGGTTTTGATTTGATCCCTCAAGCCTATAGCCATAAACAATTGCCCTTGGTGGAGAAATTTCTATATTTTCAGGAACTGAAGACTAATTAAAACTGGCAATTGACATGATTTCTACAAGAATTCATGTACAAAGACTTCATTTTTCCCAGCACTGCTCAATTGGATTAACCTACTTTTACTGATCATCCCATAGTTTTGTGGCCAAGCTTGAATTTCAGCTGCAAGTGGGATGTTGAAATAGTTCAATAGGTGTACTATTTTTATTATTATTTTCAAATCAGGTAAGAAATTTCCATCTGTCTTCAAAAATTTTACCATCTTCTCTGTCTCTAAGGGTCTTTTTGCCCTGTTCCTTTATATTTTTATTGAGCTTTAAAATGTTAAAGTTCAGTGACTCGTCCTAAAAGTAAACTGGCGTGTCTGTCAAATTGTGCATGTGTCTGTCTTTCACTCATTTCTTCCTTTGTTAGAAATTAGAGGTTGACAATTTTCTCCCATTTCACGCATCAGTTTATTAACTTCGAATTAGCATAACATTTTGTTTCATAAAGTACTCACACATGCATGTGTTTATGTACTTGGGGAAAAAGTGAAATGTCACAGCAGGCTTTAGAAAGTTTCGAATATTATTCAAAACTAGGGAAACTAGGAAAGAAAGACGGATGTATCTTACTTAGGAGAGTAAATGAACAAAGATTGTTATGTGCTATAGCTTATGTTCTCTCATGGTGGAAATAATATCATTCTTTGAAGAAAAAAAGTACTGCAATTATGTACATGAGTTTTTAAGTCTTCATTTCCCTGAATCTTGTCCATCGTAAACAGAAGTTGTGCTATGTTCACAGGTGGATTTTCTCTCCGCTGTCAAAAGAAAGCATGTTGGCGGTAAGCTAATCTAATTAAATATTTTATGGATGTGGAACTTGATTTTATTATACTTGCATAGCTCTTTAATATATCTGGTTGTTTCTTTTCCCCAAAGCGTTAAACTGAAATCACTGCTTTAATGATCTGTTAATTTCCCAAGTTAAAATCACCTGCCATGCTTTGTTTTCTGTCATCCATTGAACAAGTTCTGGCCTAAGACAGATGGGATTATCATATTCTCTGGAACTTGAGGATGGGAAAATTTGCTTACATGGTTGTATTGAGTAGATTTATAAGGGCACCCTCTTGTTACCTCGTGGAACCTCATCTAGTCACAATGATGAAACAAGATTTTGTCTAACTGTCTCTAACAATGCATGGCCGATTCTTGACAGGCATTAAGAGTTGCTATCATGACATACCGAGATCATAAATCGTCATGGGAAGGAATAATGAAGAGAGGCATGGAGAAGGACTCCACATGGGAGAATGCTGCTGTTCAATATGAACAGGTTTTCGAGTGGGCCTTCATTGATCCACCGTATATTAAATGAGGGTACATAACAGAAACATCAAAGGACATAAGAAAAAGACACCAGAAACACCATTTTCGTGAAGATATCAACTCGGCACTTGTCGAAACATGAACATATCAACCGATGATGTCCCGACGATGCCCCGGAAGCAGTTTTTTGTACCGCATGCTATGTGTGGGTATTTATTTCCATGGTTATTCTTTCTCTTGAGTGATTATATCTTATGCTGCATTTGCACCCCATTGACAGATAGTTAAGTTTTGCATAGCTCAGCTTGTTGTAATGTACATTCTGATAAAAACAATGACTGATATGGATGGTTTTTTATTGGCAAATGACAACCAACAGTAAATTATGTTTCAGTTGCTGCTAACTGTTTCTTAGAACCATTAGAAAAGAATCTCATCACATGCCATTTGCTGCCTACAGCCTGGATCTCTACCAAATGTAATATATATTAAACAGGCCAGGAGGTTGCCTTTAGGGTTTTTCTTTTTTTGTTTTTCTGGTCACAAGCATTGTTTGATCAGTTCTACTTTGAGTTGGCTATTGGGATGTGGGAGAGGGCGGGATGTTGCTGACCTGGCACCATTGTAGCAAGCCAATTTGATGCTGACTTTAATGTTCATATAGCTATAATTCTAGAGTCAGGGAATGTCTTTGCTGATGGGAAAGTCAACAAGGAGAATAATCCCAAAGGTTGTATGTAGTTCATTACATTGCACAAAAATATTTATATGTTGCCCATCCACTTTTCAAGGTTTCCCACTTTGTTTCTTTATTCATCTAATTATGATTGGTAGTATAGTAGTATTTTTTTTTTTATCATTTGTTTGACTCGATAAGTCAATTTTTAATATAATTTGATCCTTTTTTTCTTTTAAATAATCTTGTTTCAACTTTGTTTTTTAAAAAATAATTAAAATAATTTTATTTTGGATTGATACTAGTCAACCTGAGTTTACCTGTTTAGTTTTTGAGATCAGATCAGTCGAAGATTTGGATTTGAAAATAATTATTTTGGATTGAAACTAGGTTGATCTACTTAGTTTTATATCAAATCATGTCAAAGATTTGGATTTGATTATAATCCATAATCAACTATTATTTTTTACTTTTCCTTTTACTCTTTTTATTTGATAAAAATATATGATTGGCTTACTTTATTGTTTTTGGTCTTATTTTTTAAAATTGTGTCTTACATCCTAATATTTTTCATATCTGCAAGCTTTAACATTATGTTAATGATTACAGTCATTTGAATTGAATTGTCTAAATAAAATATACATAAAGTTTAAAAAATTCTTGATGAAGAATTCTATTGGTAAACTTGTCACTCAGTCAATGAGTTTTTCTTCTACCAGGCTTTCTAATGAAATCAAATTCCCATTTCCTATAAAAAGAAGAAGGAATGCCTCTAGTCCATGAGGTGAATGATTTTTTTGAGAGTAACTTTTTATTGTTTTTTACATCTGATAAAAACAAAAACCTGATGTCTATTTCAATAAATTAATTGATACAAGAGAAATTTGTGCCAAAAAAGAGAGAAAAATTATACAAAATTAATATCCAATTATTGGAAATTATTTTTTATTAGTCCTCATGAAAAAAAAAAGATTGACATCGTTGTTAAAAAAATAATAATAATGTGGAGGTTGAAGAGCAATGGGAATCTGTGAAGTTTGAATGTCATCTTCAAGAATTCTATATAATATTAAAAAAAAAATATGCTAGGTCGATGCAAAACACAAAAATATTGTTTTATCTATTAAAATTCTTCAATTAAAAAATATTGTTTCAACTTTTTTTTATTAGTCCTCATGAATACAAAACATGTTATTTTAACTTTTATAAAATTAAGGCTAAAAAAATAATTACATGCTAGGTCGATGCAAAACACAAAAAATTATTTGGCAAATAAAGTATTAATTTTTCTAAATAATTTGACAAAAATAAAAGCTATTAAAAAATTAAAATAATATATAAAAATTAATATGTTTAATTTATGAATCGGGATTTGAATCAGACTATTGGCATTGAATTTTAAAAATATTTTTTTAAAAAATTGATTTTTTTAATTTTTTTATATTAATTTTTTTATTAAAAAAATATTATTTTAATATATTTTTAAATAAAAAATACTTTAAAAAATAAATACAACATCATTAATACTCTCCATAAAGTCAAACATGATGCAACAAATGATAGGAACAAGTCACAAAATTTATAAATCCAAATAAAGAGTTGAAAGGGCATTTATGTAATTAGATAATTCAGACAGGGAAAGTTTAACAAAGACAGCAGCCATTTCTATTCTTGTACATATCAATGATTCCAATAATTTTCCTTTCTCCTTCATCTCCAAACCCTAGAGAGAGAAGGGGAAAACAATCAAAGCAAACAACTAACAAAATTCCAAATCTCCAGAGAATGAGAGAGAGAGATAGAAAGAGATAATTTTTTAGAGACTTCTAAAGGAGAGAATTCCTTCAGAGAGAGAGAGAGAAAAAATAAAGTTTTCAACTTTGCAATTCAAAATTCCTCTTTTTTCTTGAATTCAATTCCTTCCTCTTAAAAAGATCCATCCTTTTCTTCACTCGAGATCAAAATCCCAAAACCCATCAATGATTTCCAATCCAAATCATGTTTTCTACGCTTGCATTGCTAAAGGACCTACAGTTCTTGCTGAATTCTCATCATCAAACGAATCAGGAATTGAAATCATTGGTCAAAGATGCATAGAGAAAACCCCACCTAACCATTCCATGTTTTCCCATACAACCCGTAACAAGACTTACACTTTCTTAATTGACGACCCTTTTGCCTATTTTGCTATTTTTGATGAGGATCTCCAGAAGTCCGAGTCTTTATGGTTTCTGAACCGTGTAAAGGATGCCTTTGAGGACTTTTTAGGTGCTAAGATGATGAAAGATGGTGAGAAGATGGGTTCTTTTTGTTTCCAAGGTGAATTGCGGTTTATGTTTAGAGAGATATTGGCGTTGGATGCCGACTTGGTGAATGCTTTAATGGAGGAATCAACAAAGGATAGTAGGAATCCAAGCTTGGATTCGACGAAAGCGAAGGGAGCTGTGATTAGACCTTTGCTTCCGAAGCCAAGTACAGTTTTTATGAAGAAGAAGAAGAGATCACCGGGAGAGGCTAATGGAGATCATCATGGTGGTGATTTGGATAATAACAAGGCGAGTGGTGCTGGTGAGAATGGAAGCAGGGAGTTTTCGGTTACCATGATGCAAAAGAGTGGTGGGTTTTATACGGGGGATGGTAAGCAAAAGGCTAAACAGATTTGGAAGAAGCACGTCTGGGTGGTTTTGATATTGGATTTGCTTGTTTGTGCTGTTTTGTTTGGGGTTTGGTTGTGGGTTTGCAGGGGGCTTAAGTGCATTGATGGTTGAATTGGAGGTATTCAAATCCAAAAGTGGATACGATTGATATGCTATTATTATATTGGGGGTGTTCTGCTTGTATATTGGTTATTAACATTGAAGACGGTTGAGGTTTCTACATCAAAGACAGAGAAGAAGGTATAATTGGATTCTATGAATAATTATTATTGACTGGCTCGCAAGTTCCTTAGTGGCATCTGTTGGTAAATTCTTCAACTCGTAGTATCATCAATTTCTGGAGAAATGACAGAGCTCCAATGTTTTATCTGCACATCTTCTTGTAACTGCGGGGTGTGTAGATTTACAAGCCACATATATAAATTGTGCAGGTTTTTTTTTCCCGATGTTGTCTTCTTCCCTTCGTTTTTAGTTGTCATTGATTCTGCTGATGTTCTGTTGCTCTCTTTGGTTGCCCGAGCAGAAGTTGTTTTTTTCAGAATGTCTGTTTCACTGGAACTTCCTGGTTCAGGCTGCAATATATTTTTTTCCTGTCATCTTTCGTTGTTCTTGTATCTTTTAGACTACCAATTAAATGTTATTTATGGATGTTTTAATGGCTGCCTGCGGCAAAATGGTAGAACACGATAACCTAACCTTGCAGAACTCTCTCGTCCTAATTCTCTTCTCCATCAATCAATTTTCTCAATCTCATCCATCAATCCATCATGGTTTTTGTTCACTGAATGATGCAAGGAAATCGATGTTTGGAGTTGAAAAGGTATATTTCACGATATAAAGGTTGGTTCTTCTGAGAATCAGATGTCAATTACCAGCTGCTACTATGGCAGCTTCCTGTTCAATTTTCAGGCAATGGGAGATGAACATCTCATTGAAGTTGACACCAGACATTTTTAGTTCTTGCAGTGTCCTTGTAAACTGAAAGGATCTTGGCAAATTCACAGACAAGGAATTAAAGCTGTTCTTATCACTATTTCTTGATAATAACTGCGTGATTTCTACTCTCTGCTTTCTGGTACTGGTTCTCATTTAATTTAGCCGCCATCAACAAAACCTTGGTCATTTATAGGCTAGCCTCATGGTTTGACAAAAGGATTTATTCTCATTATTTAAATAACTTTTTGCAGAGAACCTGTCTTTTATACTATTCTATCAAGATACAAGGCAATTTGAGATATAATTATATTTAATAGTGATGGATAAAATAAATGTATTTTACCTTAATATATATTGTTATTGAACTTGAATGTTCTAAAAAAAAAAATTAATTTTTTTTACTTTAGTTTATATAAGTATTGAAATTATTAATATTATAATAATTATAGCTATAAAACCAGGGTTGACTTAACGAGTTGATTCAAGACGTGAACTGGTACGAGTTTAAGAAAAATAATGGATTGACCAACTTGGTCCAATTAAAGACCCGGTTTAACTCTGGATAAAATACAAGTAAAAAACCCGTTGATTTTGAAAATAAATAAAATTTTGGGTCAACCGAGTTGACCCTCTTGAACCATAACTTGAACCTTATCTCATTTATACATTGACTCGAGTTAATCCGCGTTGACTCTCCTAACTTGTGATTTAGGTCATGCCCTGATTGATCCTGAATCGGGTATTAAAACTATGATAATACTATTTTTTATTCTTACATTGACTAAGATCAACCTGAATTGATCCTTCTGATTCGTGATTGGGGTCTTGCCTTGAGCTGATCCCAAATTAAATTTTAAAACAATGACAATGACCATTTTTATTTTATGTTGTTCCAAGTCAACTTGGTTTGATTCTCCTAACATATGACTTAAGTCTTACTTTGGGTAAACTCTGTAGTCGACTTTTAAATCTATAATAATAAATTATTATTTTTTATGTTGACCTAGTTCAATGGTTAACCTCGCTCTTGACTCGAGCATTAACTCAGACCAATCTTCAAATTAGATTTTAAAACTAAAATAATAACATATTTTATTATTATGTGACTTAGATTAGCTCGGTTTAACTTGACCCATGACTCGGGCCTCAACCGACGACCCAAGCTTTGTCTCAGATCTAACCCCATATTAAGTTTTAAAACTATAGTAATTATTATTTTTATTATTACATGTCTTGTTGGATAATTTTAGAATTGAAAACCTTCTACAATAACAGATATTATCTAGCTATGTATCTTCCCTAATTAGCTTCTATACGACAGCTAATGAAAGCTCTCCTCTTCAATTCCATCAAAGTAGTGGCTGTTTTCGAGTTTGCTGAGTTTTACTTTCTAATATAAGCATTCCATCAAGCTTCTAATTGTGAAAAGCAATGGTTGGGGGACGTTCATGTTTATCATATTCCTGTGATGAGATGTTTCTTTGGTGAAAATGGGTTGTGTATACCAAATTTATCTAGCAGCTCTGATGCCAAGATCTCAGGCTGACAAAATAGCAGAGAATCACTAGTATTCAGAGAAGGATGTTTGGGAATGCGTTTGGAAAATACTTTTAAATTTTTTATTTTATTTTAAATTAAAAAATTGGTGTTTTTAGATTATTTTGATGTGCTGATATCAAAAATAATTTAAAAAAAATAAAAAAACATTATTTTGATGTATTTTTAAACAAAAAATATTTTCAAAAATAACTTCAACCACACTCCTAAAAGACACTTAATGGTATGTGTTTCATGGATACTTCAGGATTTCTTGAAGGGTGCAAGTTGATTTTCAACATTATATCAAAGGAGGGCCAAATCACACGGATGATAGCAAGAAAATCGGATCTTCGTCACCAGTTTTCATTTGGAACTCAATTTTTTTCCATGTTTGGCATTTTTATTGCATAACACATTGCTGACATAAACCCTATCATGGTAATGTTCAGATCAACCTCGTTATAAGTGTGGAACTCGGCAATACTTGAAACCTTTGACAACACAAATCACACACCATTTGAGGTCTCTGTGTTCATGTCGTTGCATCTTACATGAATTTGAGAGATACAAAGAGTCCACCCGGGAAAGTGTTGAAACCAAAGTTGTCAATTTTCCGTTTCGGCTGATGTTTTGTTTTTTCAATCGTTTCGGGATTGTACTGTTTATGTATATATATAAATATATCAAGAGACTCCTCGTAAAATTTCATCTCAATCTAATGGCCAGATTAAGAAATATGATTGATATTGTAAAATTATTCATTATTAAAAAAAAAAAATATTTGACCAAAACAGAAAAGACAGGAAACAAACCAGAACGTTTCGGCTAATATTTAGCTAAAAAATCCAGAATAGACCAGAATTTAAACCGGGGTAAAAACAACGCTTTTTATCTTGTTTTTTTAACTGGTACAAAATATTTCAGCCGAAACAAAACGAAACTGATAACCTGGTTGAAACAAAAACCCATGATGGGTATGAATGTGATAAATTTTCTTAGACATCTGGATCCATAAGAAATGATTTTATCCGATGCGGTTGCTTTTGAAAGTGCGATTGCGGAATGATATTTTTTTATTTTTTAAAAATCATTTTTGACATCAACACATCAAAATAATCTAAAAATACTATTTTTTTAAATTTAAAATAAAAAATAAAAATAAAAATAAAAATAAAAAATTTTCAATTTTTTTCTTAAGCACTTTCCGATAGCAATGCCAAACAGCCCCTTGTATTGAACAAATAAACTGCTAAATGACATCACGTTTATAAGAAAATAAAATTGAAGAAAGACGCAAGGAAATTCAAATAATTCTATAACATATATTAAACTGAAGATGCATTTGAGAAGCAGCATCTTCTTATTGCAGTCTCTGCTTGTCCATATCCTTTCATTGGATAAGATCATTTTGAAATGTCCCTATCTTTGGGACCCTACTAGTCATAATACACCCAAGACACTTGAAAATCATCTGACAAATTTGCTGCTGCCATGCCCTCCTAGGGGACTCAAGGCAACAAGAATTTAAAGATCTGGTGGTCTAACCACCAAACCAAGCCATAACATTAATTACAAAACACAGTTCTCGAAAGAAAACATGCTATATTCAATGTCCCTCTCTGAAAGTTATCAAATTGTAGGAGGAGAGAATCAATGAATTGTGACAGAAAAATCATAGGTATTACCTTCACTATATCTAACAGTACTATTGTGACAAATTGGATTCTGCATAGGAATGTATTTCATCATGTAAGTCGCTGAGGTTGGGATTTAGATTTAGGAATTGGGCAAGGAATACCTCCATCCCATTATCCAAAACAAGAAATAAACTCAAGAAAAGCCACTTCGAACAACAAGATTGGTAGAAACTATGTGAACACAAGCTGTTATCATTTGTATCGATGAGTATAAATACAGTGTAACCTTTTCAGCTTAACACCAAAACAAAAACACTGATCTAAAATTTGTAAGGGCAATATTTGAGGTGCAAAGGATCAGTTTTAGCTATCTCAAAAGAATACATCGTGGATACAGAAACCACCTGCTGAATTTAACCACAAGGGGTGAGCTTCGTATTGCCAGCACCACGAGGATGATCATCTTTCCAGTCATCAAATGCTCTTGCCTTCTCTACAGCAGCATCGTCATCTTCATCCTCTTCTTCTTCACTCGGTTTTAATTTCTGATTGTCCTTGTACCATGCAGAGTTTGCTTCTTCCATGAGTTCAACGTTTCTCTCTTGCCATTTATTCATAATCTCCATCTCCTTCAACCCAGCTTCTTCTATACTCATGGTAGGCAACCTTCCACATAATATTCAAATTACTATATCAGAATAAGAGGCTTTTGAAAGTGAAAGGACTTGATACTTGAATTTTGAAGTAATTAGAAAGGAGAGGATCAATGTGAGTCTTCCCTCCTCCATTCCTAAGTGACAAAACCAAAAGAAAAATACAATCTTTTGACGACATGCATCCAATTAAGTGTTAATAGTCAGAGCATGGAAACATACCTGTGGCCAGGTTGGAAGACCTGTGCTGTTATCCTTTCCCTTTCATTTGTTAGGCCTCCACCCACAATACTTGCTGGTCCGAATGTCATTGGCAGGTGCTTGTGATCACGTGCTTCTGAAACCTTTGCTCTCCCTTCTAGAACATCTTGAGCAAAAGTAGCACATGTGATAGGCTGTGCTGGTTGAGTATACCTTGCTTTTACTGCAGCACCACGATGCCAATCTTCAGCTTTCCTGGCACGTTCATCAAGAATTGTCTGGGAAAAAGCTTTGTCCCCTCCCTGAAATATAAGTCAAGTTAATTACTGCATCCATGTTTATGCAATAAACTCATCCTCAAGGACAGCTGGATGAAGTAGGCATAAAGACTGAATCACACAGTGCTGCTAACCATGGTTACAATAAAATACACAATAACACTATTAGGAATACTAATTTTCATGTAAGAAAAACCTTAATATTTGATGATGGAGAAGTAAAGAATCATGGCCACCTGATGATGCAAAAGAATGGGGCGGATGCAACCTAATGATGACACGGTGCAAATCTTTAGCACCATACTACTTTTCCATCCAATAATCTTTAGAATAATCACTAGAACTGTAAATCCGAGTCTTTATCCAGTGCCTAATGCAAAAATAAAAATATCCTGAGGGATGATCTCTGTGCTAAACTTTAATTGCTGGTAGATATGTTCCATCACAGCTATTTACCAAAAACTAAAACTCACAAGGACGGAGATACAGCATATAGATCTCCAAAAGGCACAACTACAAAAAAACTCTGCCACTTCAGATTTAAATGTGATAATACCTGTAGCTGTCTTTCCTTCACAGCTAGAAGCATTTCTTCCTCTTTCTTCAACATTTCCAGCAGATCAATCGCCTGAAGAATGGGTATTGCAGCAGTGTGAGGGATGGATACATGATAGACAAGTAGAACATGACAGAGACTATAAAGAAATATAGGACCAACCTTACAGATAGACAATGAGATGGTAGTGATCCAAGCCTGAAAAAAAAGAACAGTGATTTCAGCAACATTTCAACTTTGCAAAAGAAAAAAAAATACAAATTATATGTAAAGCTGCTTCTTTTTGGTAAATACATGTAGAACTGTTAATAAACATGCTACAACCTATTAACTCCAAAAACTCAGTCAAATTTCCAAGCATCTACTGTTCAAGATTAAAAAAAAAAAAAAAACAGAGAGCAAATGAACACCTAGAAGCAAAACTACTTTCTTCATCATGGGGAAAAACTTATGTGTGTACCCTATCAGAGTGAAAGTTGCATTAGCACGAAGCAAAAGTGTACAATAATGGAAATGCAAAACCAGGCTCTACATCTTATTTTTCGAACAATGCTAGGAATAATAACATTTTCACTAACACACTTGTGTGGTGATTATATTTCAGGAAAGCTTTTGCAAATCACAGTAATCTGATGAGTTAGTTACATTTAATAACATATCTATAATATTGAAATGCGATAACTAGTAAGAGATCATTGGTTGGTAATGAAAATGATAAAAATATTGGTACCATCAGCATTATTGTTATTCTTTAGAGCTGAGGATAATTATAAATGAAGTAGATAAATTCATTGGTGCAAAAATGGGTTTACTGGACTGTTATAGAATACACTGCCTAAGCAAAACTACATTTTTAAAATCAAACAAAAACACAAGCATGGGGCTCACAGACACAAACAAGCTATTATGACCAAGTATAACATCAAAAGCAATGACTCACGATTGTGAGACATGATGAAGTCATTATTTCTAGTTACAAGGCTGTCAAACCAATAGTCCAGGGAAGCACAAAAATAATGACTTAATTATACTGTTAATTTTCTTAAAGAAAACTTATAAAAACTTGAACTTCTAGTTGACATGTAGTAAAAGTTACCCTAGTGAGTGATAGGTAATTGGTTCAATATTGAACAGTTTAGAACAAGCAGCTACAGATGAGGTAATGATGGAAAATTAATTTTCAATGCTCCTTATTCAGGCACACCCCTCACACCAACTGTATGGAATCAACCATCAAGCTAAAAACACCAAGTTAATTATACAGTTAATATCCTAAAGAAAATGTCCAGGGGACTGATAGAAAATTGTCTAAAAAACTAGTAAATGATCTGTTCAAAAGCACAATTACAAGTGAGGTAATGCGCTAAAACAATAATGTTTAAGACTCCATAGTCGCAGTCCTCTCATTAACTATATTGAATCAACCCTTGTGCGTTCAGCCACTCCAAATCTGAAATGGTAGACAAAAATTTAAACTACTATGCTAAAGTACTTTGGGTCACCTTTACAGCTTATCCTGTAAGAGCATAGATAACAACTAACCTCCCGCTCTTCTTCTCCATCATCATCCATCAGGTCTTCCTCCCCAGCCTCAACCAGAGTTGATACTGCTGCAGCTTTATTTGAATGACCACGCCACTCTTTCTGCTCCTTTATTTTCTCCAGCTTTGCTTCTGCAGCTATTTGACGTCTGTATCTGGCAATCTGTACAAAGGCTCAGGAAGAGGTTGTGAGTGCAGAAGCTAAAAAAAGCCCCATAATGCACAGGAAGCTCAACAAATTTATGATACATCAGAGTAATTTTGACTGTAAAAAAGTATTGAAAAAGACTTGAAGCTACCTTTAGAGCCCTTCGATCAGCAAAAGTATTTGGAGTCCCTTGAGAAAATGTTTGCAACTCCTCCTCTGGTACAAGTTCCATTGCCTCACAAAATGAGAGGAATTCCTAGAACAAGTTGCCTTAATAAATATCAGCTGATACATAACAAAACCTCTGGCAGAGAACATTAAGTGCTAGGGAAAAAATATATGCCCAAAAGCTCTGCTGTCAGCTGCTGTGGTGGCAAACAAACTTAAGACTATATACTTAAGATAATGAACAGAAGTCACCTTTAACTTTGCCTGGGAAGCCTTTAAAATTTGTATCCTATCCTCCAGAGCAATTTTTTCAGTCAGCTCTGCCAGATAAAATGGCACCTACAATTGTGATAAGCTATCAAGTTAGAAATCCATTTTCTTACTGAATTCATTCTGATGTAAAACTAGCAGGTTTACAAGGTTCATAAATTCAACAGTTACAAAAGCCATTTACAATAGATTTCCAATTTGATCCCAGAAAATCATTTCCATTCCTGTCAATTAAATGGAAAAAAAACCCTCAAGCTTCAAAGGCTACACGTGACATTAAATTGAGCAGGAATGAGAAGGGAAGGTAACCAGCAAAAAATAAAACATTCGTTCTTTGAGGCTCATTTTAAGACATTCCTAATTCACCCCACCCACCCTACATAAAATATAAGAAGCTATCTACATTAAAAGTTACCAACATTTTGACTTCTCCTGTCTAGCTAAATAACATTTCCAACAACCGTTCCAAATTTTTTATGTCCCCAACATAATTCTACATAGGACCACACCATAGCAATCATCATACTAAACAAAGCTAAAACCACTGCACCAACTTAGAGCAACACTGCTTCCTTCACTCCCTCAAGTGCTAAAACCTAACCACGAGCACCTTATATTTCAACCTAAGAAAGCAATTTCATGATATATTAACAGTTCCATTTTGAAACGGAAAGACTCACCATTAGGGTTTAATTCCTACATTTAGTTCATCCAAAATTAGGAATTTAAAAAACACGAAAAAAAGAACTTTCTCATTTTTTTTAACCAACTTATCAGTTAGAAACCTCTAAAGTTCCATACCTCAAAAAAAATACTGAATAAAATAAAGAGAGAAAATGAACAAATTTAAACATTACCAGAATATACTTGAGATCGGTAGTGCTAATATCCTCTTTAGTCTCATTAGAAGAAAACAAACCCAATTTACTAATCATTTCCTCACAATTCTCCAGAGCTTCGATTCCCTTCTTCACCAGTTCCTGTCAAAATCAAATCAATCAATAAAAACCCTAAAATCAAATAAAAAGAGCTTCAAACTTGGATAAAAAGAACTCTGGTGAGAAAGTGTTATGCCTTATCATTTGAACCAGATTCTGTTGCATGTAGATGGATTTTTGAAGCTTGATCGAAGAGAGAAGGAAGGGGCAAGTCTTTCATTATCATTTCACCCATTAGAAAACGAAAAACCTAGGATTTGATTTGGGTTTTGAATTTGAGGATTCTTAAGCCCGACCTTTGAAGGGTAGAATTGGAGATTTGTTGTTGTAAATGATTAATTTCCGAAATAAGGACGAGAAGCTAGAGAGAAGAAGAGGATGGTGCAAGCAGTATATATATAGAGAGAAGTTTTTATTCTGTGTTCGTGCCTTAAATTGTTTCACGGGAATCTCAATCCAGACACTGCCACGTCATATTTTAATTAAAGTTTTAACAGGAAAGATTTTTTAGCTAAATCTCGTTTACTAATATTTCTTTTGACCCATTTTTTTTTTTATTTATTTCTGATATTAGACGGCATCCATGGGAATATTTAATTCTCTTAGGCCACTAATACTTTAGAAAAAAAAATGCATTTTACAGATTTTATAAGAAAAAATAAAATAAATTTATTAGAAAATGAATAGAAAACCGAATTTACTGATCCTTTATTTTTTTTTAAATAAAATTATCCATACTTTTTTTTCAATTTTCTAATGAGAATTTTTGGTGTATTTAAATTATAATGTTTTCTATAATTATCCATAAAATTATAATTTTTTCTATAATTTTCATGGACACTATTGCTACTTAGACCCTGTTTGATATCGCGTTTGAAAATATTTTTGAAAAAAATTAATTTTTTTTGGTGATTTTAGATTATTTTTATATATTGATGTCAAAAATAATTTTTTAAAAAATAAAAAAATATTATTTTGATATATTTCTGAACAAAAAAAAATACTATTAAAAATAATATCAACTATACTCCAAAACATTATCATAAAGAAAAAAACATTGGTTTAGCAGTTTGGGAGCTTAGATACTGATACATACAATCTTTCCCTGATTGGCTAGCTGGTGCTTCTTAATTCTAGAAAGGCCTAGATTAAGCTTGTCTATAATATCCTCCGTAAGTGTTTATTTTTCTGTTATTATCTGTGTTTTTTAATTTACTTTTATTTTAAAATATATTACATTAATATTTTTAGATTTTTTAGAGGTTGATGTTAAAATAAATAAATAATATGATTTTATTATATTTTAATTTGAAAACCATTTTTAAAAGTATAGTAAGAGATGCGTGTTTGAGAAAATTGTATATATTGTATTTCAAAGTGTTTACTTTTTAGAATTATATTAAAATATTATATTTTTTTATTTTAAAATACATTATTGATATCTACGTGTTAAAATAAGAAAACAAAATAATAATAATTTAAAACTAAAAAAAAAATCAAGAAACTTTAAAAGTATAGGTGGATTACAATGTTAAATATTTCATAAAAACTTGTTTGAGAGCGTGGTGGTAGATATCATATTTAAATTGATTTTCACCTAAATATATATTAAAATAATATATATATTTTTAAAATTTTTACATGAATATATAAAAATGGTAAAAATAAAAAAATATTTTAATTTATGATATATTAAATAAATGACTCACGCTATGTTATGGATCGAATCAAAACTTTAATGATAAGGCTACAAAAGTATTTGTTTTAAAAATTTGAGATCCAAGTCATTAATTTGACTCCAAGTATAATAAAATCATATCATTTTAATAGCATAAAAAATACAAGTGGACTTTTTAAAAGTTTTAAATTATTATTTGTTTTTATAATTTCTACTACACTCTGACTCGTGAACAGGGAAGGCATGATTTTGTTGACTTTGTTGCTTGTATTCTGCTATGTTCTTCCCCTTTCAAAGATAGAACTTGTCACTGAAATATTGAATGTGGTGACAGGAAGTTTCTCGAATAGAATTTAATGTATGGACGTTCTTTGTGATGAATTTTTGCAAGATACTTTCTTTTTTTTAAAGGAGGAAAAAAAACACTGTTGAAATGTGTTGACAAACACTCATGGTTATCAAAATCACGAATCAACTTATCAAACTTTATTAACTCGAATATAAAAATTAATTTAAATCAAACTCGATTAAAATCATATAAAATCATAGAATTGGACTAAATCGGTCCAATTTTAATCTTTGAGTTTCAAAATTTTAAAGCCACAAGGAGCCCCCCGCCCACAGGCCCACACCTTCTCTGTGTGTGTATTAAATATTAATCTCTCTCTCTCTCTCTCTATATATATATATATAAATATTAATCTCACTCCTCTCTCTCTCTCTCTCTCTATATATATATATATATATATATATATCACTCATTAATATTAATTTTAAAATTTATATCTAAAATTTTTGAAAAAAAATATTTTTTTTATTTTTTATTTTAAATTAAAAAAAATTGATGTTTTTAAATCATTTTTATGTCCTAATATCGAAATAATTTGTTGGAGTTGGAGCTAGTACTATCAATATCAGTATTGGTACCAGTATTGGTACTGATAATCCTTTCAATAGTAATGTTTTTGATGAATGTATTAAAATTAATGAGAAAAATGATGGTCATGAGATTGATTTTAATTTATATAGCACATCAACAAAATATTTATTTTAAATTTGTTAGTTTTTACCTAATGAAATTCTATGGACATAATTGTTTTGTAATGTATTTTTAAGTTATTTTAAATCATATATGAACCTTTACTAATGAAGTTTTATTACCATAATTATGTTGTATTGTATTCAAAAATATTTTACTTATGATTTTATGATTTTTCTACCTACACTATTTTAGCTGTGACTTTACGATCTTTATACGGAAAAATTCAGGTATGATTTTACAATTCGATCAGAGTTTCAGAAATACCTTCCGTGTCGTGTCAAAATCGTGATTTTGACAACCATGCAAACACCTCCTAAATTGATAAGGGATCGATTTTCTTCGAGCTATTTTTTTAATACTACTTTTATTCTCAAACTAGTTTGATTTCTTAATTAAGATTTTCTGTTATAATAATTTAATTAAAGAAGTTAAATTTCTTATAAAATGAGATAAAAATATCTAAAAAATAGATGGAATTTAAAGTTGATTCAGAAAAATTACTCGAGAGCAAAAAATCGAAACCATGCAGAGGCATTTTCTGATAAATCATGTTCAGCCTGTAGGAGGAAGAAAGGATGCTGTACAAGCACCAGGATTAGTCTATTACATCCTAATAAATCACACACAGCATCGATATTTCAATGATAATAAGACAGCAGAAACTAGCCAACAATTTAGAAGAGAAAAAAAAAAAATATTTCCAATGGCTGCTATCCTTCTACTGCAGGCAAGTGGCATTGCTTTTGTTGAACAGCTTCCTGCTTTACAGATCTCAATCAGGGAAGCAAATTGAGGAGGAGGCCAGTTCTGTCGGCCCCATGAAGACTTGGCTTCTCCTGGGTGGATTCATCACGATGACAATATGAAATACTGAAAGTGATAACCTTCTCTTTTTATTTGCAGGAATTTCCCCTCAAAATGAAAAATAAAATCTTATTTTATGGTTCTTCATGTCTCTTTAAATATCTATATCAAGTGGGTTTTTTTTATAATTAAAAATGGTAGGTGGGTTTTCTTCATCTTTTTCTTACTTTAGGGTAAGTTAGGGATAAAGGGGTTTGACTTTCTGGTTCTCATTTTAGTAAGAGATGCTTTCTAGCTATAAAATCACTTCAGATTTTGCAGATGCCAGATAAGAACGGTAAAATGGACATGACAGTGTGCTCAATGTCACGTTATTGAAGCTTTTGTGGCTCATATTTATCATGTTGAAACCATACAAGATACTGCTGACTGATTTGCAAGAGGTTGATGAGAGTTGTCATCAACTTAGAAAACTTTCCTTGTCAGATTGGAAGAATCTTAAGATAACTGAAGAAATAATATATCTTTTTTTGACTCTCTTTAATATTTTTGTAATTTACTGTACTGTGTACTAGACAGACAAGCCACATGGGATAAATACTGTATTCCAGTGACTTTCTTGTCGCGGGTACGCTTCCTTTTGTCTTCTTCAACTCTTGGATCTTTACTTCATGGAAATGGTGAAAAGTTACTGGGGATCTAGGGCTTTTGTTTCCCATGACGTGTATCTCATGATTTGAAGAAGGAAAGAAAGGAAAAAGGTACAGAAAAGTAGTGGAAATTTTTGATGGTGTTCTTCTATTCTGTCACAGTATATCCCTTTTTAACTGATTTTGCAGCCTTGTACATGTGTAAGGATACAGATGATTTTGGCATTCTCTGGCCATTTATTATTCACATCATAATTGCAGGTTTTTCTGCAGTACAGGTTTTTCTGCAGGATTGCTGTCTGTGACCTAAAATTTCTTTCCCAGAAGTCCTTGGCCTGTGGTTTTGGAGTTGAGGAATCTCTAACCCTCCACAGAAAAGTAAGTTCATCTGCATGATTTGTTCTTGAATTATGGAATTTCACGTTTCCTTTTGTGTCTCTAGAAGTGTGCTACTACTGTGCATTACTGTTTCTCAATTATTGAGATGCTTTTTGCCTCAATTGTTTGTGCTAGAACACTAAGTATATATGCGTTTCTTGTTAGTAAACTTATTTGGGATTGCTTCTAACTTTAATTGAGTCTCAACTTCTAATTCCCCAATTAGCATTTTGAAAGGAAACAGAAGGGGATTTCTCTGAAATGGATGGAAGGGAGGTTTCTGGTTCTTATTTAGCAGTCTCAGATGGGAAGAGTGACAGCTTCTATCCAATGTATTTTGGTGTTTCTTGTGCTCTCTTTGCTCTCAAAGTCTTGACAAATCCTGTTAAGGAAGATGATAGATGGTCAGAATTGTGCGATAAAATGCTTCGAGGAAGTGCAAATCTCTTGAGATTGCTTGTTTGGAAGATCCAGAGAGAAGGAGCAAACGGTGAACACTGTGAGCTTCTTCATAAGCTTGAGACTGCTGAGAAAGAGATCATGGAGCTGGAGAAAATAAGGTGTGGCGATGCAGAAGCGAATGAGACAGTTGTCAGCGTCTCTGCATCGCAAGAGCAGAGCTGGTTGATCGAAAGGACGAAGCTTCGACAGCGCATTGAAGATCTTATGAATGAATTGAGGGTTCTTGAGAAGAAGAATGAAGAAGCTATTTCTGAATTGAATGAAAAATTAAAAGAGATGAAACTTCTGGTGCAGTCCAAGGATAAGGCAGTGGAGGAAGAGGAGCATAAAAGGAAGGAGTTGGAAGAAAAATTAGCAAAGGCTGAAAAAATTGCAGAAGAATTGAGAGAAACGGCAAAGCGTAAATCTCAAGAACATTCTACTGATATTTTGAAGAACAAAACCGCCTTCCTTGAGCTCGTATCTAACCAACGGCAGCTTGAGGCTGAGATGGGTAGAGCACTGAGGCAACTTGAGGCTAAAAGGAAAGAGCTTGATGCAGTCTTAGGGCAAAAGGAGGAGTCAATGCTGTTGACCCAAAAACTATCCATGGAGGTTGTGAAGATGAGAAAGGATTTGGAACAGAAAGATAAGATTTTGTCAGCAATGCTGAGGAAATCAAAGCTGGATACAACTGAAAAGCAAATGTTCTTAAATGAGGTTAAATTATCAAAGGCTAAGAAGAAGCAAGCTGAACTAGAAACAGAAAGTTGGAAATCTGTTTCAGAGTCTAAGCATGAGAAGCAATCATTGAGAAGCATGTTTTCTCTTCACACCAATCTGATGAGATCAGAAGATCCTCCAATTGAAAGAGGGGCATCCCAAGTTGTAAAGGGCGGATCACGGTCAATTGATTATGATCTTGAGTATGAGAATCCTGAGTTTCAAAAGAACTCGGAAGTTTTTTCGCCGCTTTCTAATCTCTATTCACCAGAAGGAAATGATGAACTAGGTGAGAAAATACCCTTGATATAACATGAAACTCTAATATTTTGCTAGAATTGAGCATACACAGCTGAAATACAGTCCTTATGCTTGTGTTATGAATATTTTCATTCCTTTCCTGTTTTGCTTTTGCAAGCAGTCGCAGCTGATGGCAAGCGGTCGGAAGGATGGGTTTGCTCGGAAGCAGAAAAGTACGCGGCAGCAATGGAGAAGAGGCATCATTTAGAGATAGATGCTTTTGCGGAACAAATGAGACTTAAAGATGAGAAATTAGAAGCTTTTCGCTGGCGAATGCTGAGCATGGAAATAGAATCAAAGCGTCTGCAGTCTCACATTGAAGGGCTAAACCAGGATGTTTCACAGATCCGGCATGAGAACATGAAACTGGAAACCTTATTATTGGAGAGGCAACAGGAATTAACTTACTTGAAAGACCAGTTCAAGGTACAGATAAAACCTCAGTTCTGCCAACAGGCCAACTTAAGCTCATCTCTAGATGATACAGCATCAGTCCATGATTCCATTTTGTCCAAAACCAAGAATGCAAAGAAAGAACCAAAAGATCATAATCAAGAGGAAAAAGTACATCTAACAGAAACATCTCAAGAGAAGAGTACTGAAAAAGAAGAAGAAGATGAAAAAGCCCTTCATAACCAGTCCAAAAATGTCAGTGAAATTGTCCAATCTCCAGAAAACGAGTCTGAGGAAGAGGAGGTTGTCTCCAACCAAGGCTGCACAAGTGCGAGTCCAGTGGTGGCTGACGCTGTAGAAAAGCTAGCATTGACTAGCCAGTCATTGATGAAGACAAATAATTCAACATGGGGGATGGACTTCCATGCTCTTGGAGTTTCTTACAAGATCAAGAGGCTGAAGCAGCAACTTCTAATGCTCGAGAGATTGACAGGAAAGCAAGACAGTGGTGAACATTTAGGTAGCAGTGATGAGGCAAAAAATGGGATGAAGGCCTTCCAAGCATTGATCTCTTTACTTCATAAACAAGTCAACAAGTACCAGTCTCTCCAAGAGAAGACCGATGAGCTCTGCAAACGGATGGTAAGCTCTGCACAACTTTGTTGCATTTCAAGAGTTACTACATTTTGGTTAAACTTCCTTTCAATGATAAATAGCCATATTAAAGAATCTTCTCGTTTAAAAGCTTAAACGGTTAGGTAAGGTCTCAGAATATGAAATGGTTCCTTAACATGGTATCAGAGCAACCCAGCGGTCTGATAAAAATCAAGCACAAAGTAGTGTAGGCCTGCGCAAGTTTCAAGTCTAAAGGGCTTTCACTTGAGAGTGTATGTCAGAGAATAATATAAATCATATCCTAGAACTTTACTTAATAGTTTAAGCTTTTAGATGAGATAATTCTTTAATCGCCCCAACCATGTTTCCAGCCCATCATTTGTCATAAGAAATTTTGCTGAATTTGCTGATTTTCATTTCTCTCACTTGCAATTACAGCATGATAATGATGTAGACGTAAGTCGCAGAGATTCCAGCACTAGCGCTGCTAGGAAGAAGCGAGAAACTAAAACATTAGAGCAGTTCCTCGAGGAAACATTTCATGTCCAGAGATACATGGTTACAACAGGACAGAAACTGATGGAAGTTCAGTCCAGGATTGCATCTGGTTTCGTCAAGGTCCCCGAAGAGCTTGAAAAATCTGCCGGCAGCTTTGACATGAAGCGTTTCGCCGACAGCATACAAACTCTTTTCCAACAAGTTCAAAGAGGTCTTGAAGTTCGGATTGCTCGAATCATTGGTGATCTTGGCGGCACTCTCGCTTGTGAGGGAATGATTCGTATGAGAGGGTTGTGATAGGAACTATAAATGTTTCTATATATATATATATATATATATATATATATATTAGTTATATCGCCATGAGGTTTTTCTACACGCTAGCTCCAACATACCCATCACCACCTCGATTCCCATTGGGACGCCCTTCTCCTTCTTCATAAGTAATCATTTTGGTAGATTTTGATTAGATTGAATGAAAGAATTTTTAAAATGAAAACAAAATGATATCATTTTCTTAAAATTATTTGATTTGGATTGAACACCGGATTTTCCTCCACCCTAGGCTCCGAAATCTCCAGCAAGATCTTATCCCTGTTAATATTACGCGTATTCTGTCCAGGTTTCTGATGTTAGAGAATAATATAAATTATATTCTAGGACCTTACCTAAAAGCTTAAGCTTTTAGGTAAGATGGTTTCTTAACATGGTATCAGAGCCTTGTTGACCCAGCGGTCACGAGTTCAAATCTCACCATTCCCATTCTGTTTGATAAAAACCAAGCACAAGGTGATGTTGGCTTGTGCAAGTTTCAAGCTCAAAAGGCTTTGATTTGAGGGGATGTATTAGAGAATAATATAAATCATATTTTGAGGCCTCACTTACAAGCTTAAGCTTTTAGGTGAAATAATTCCTTAACATCTGACACCATCATTTCTTCTGGACTAACAACATCCACTGGCCATGAATTCTCGTAAAACCTCCGATCTCACCAGGGAAGAAGGATTTAGCTGGTCTACTGATAGTAACCATCTTGTTTAAGCCCATACCTCCCTTGTTCAAAGCAGCCATGTTTAGACTTTTTTTTAGATGCGAAGAAATCCTATTTTTTGAAAAACATATTTTATGGATCTAAATAAGTGAGGAAAATCCTGGTTGTTTTAGGTTTTTATAAATAGTGCATGTCCTGATTCGAACCCGAGATTTGCTGCATAAATCACTAATCTTCTACCATAACATCACAATAAATGTATTTTTTCTTGATATTAACCCGGCAAGCTAGATTTGGATAGGGTTCCACAGAGCAATCGGCCATCATGTTAGAAGATTATCGAGTCCAACTGAAAGCAAGATGAACAGTGAAGTCATCCATAGTTGAATGTGGATATGATTTAAGGATGCAATTTACGAATTGTATATAGAAAAGGCACCATTTTTTAACCATACGAAGCATGTCGTGATCTTCGACGTCCTTGGAATCGAAGGCATCATAAAAACAAAATCAAGAGAATAATCTAATAATTTATATATCTCTTTGATTTCACCACGCATATGCAATTTGCTATTTAAGGTGTCCATCCACCTAATTTCCAATGTTTTTTTCCCTTTCTCCTCCAATATATATATATATGATGGGCCAGCTCTAATAAAAATATTTTAATTATTAATGTATTTTTTAAAAATAGCATGCACAATGTTATCAAACACACACTTAATAATTCGAGTTAAAAGTAATTAAGGTTTTATCGTGTGACCCAAGGGGTCCTGACGTGAGTGGTGAGGGCGCTCTCGTCCCTTAAGAGAGGTCAGGGGTTCAAACCCTTCTCTTGTATGGAGCCGGCTATTTGAGGAGCACTTTCATCCCTTCGGGACCCATCCGGTACGAACGTCTGGGCCAGCGCCTGGGACACCGCGTGGTTTATACCAAAAAAAAAAAAAATGTTTTATCGTGTGTTAAGAGCCCTGCTGGCTACACGATCAGATTGTAACCATCCAGACCATTCTCTTCCACACTTTTATTCCATCATTCAAATGGAAGCAATGCCAGATTGGTTTCTATGATGACTTTTCAGAAGAAACAAATTGACAATGACCGTTAATGGTCGTTACAATAATCCAATTAAAACCCTAGATTACTATAGCTGGGACCCACTATCATGCTAGAAAAATTAAACTACCCATTATCTCGTGAAGTAGTAGAAGCGCCAGCAGCAGCAGGAGCGTGTGATAGCTGTGACTCTCACCATTCACATTCATCAGTCATCCACCACCACCACCACCACCACCACCCACCACTAGCTCCCCCATATATCTTGCTTTTCCTAACCCCAAATAAAAACAAAAACCCATTTTCCCAGCTATAAAAAGATGATCTGGGCTAGTCTTATTTTTTAGAGAAATTTACTGTGCATACATATTTTTGGATATATTTGACAGGTACTGCATGATGGGGTCTGATGATCAGCTAGGTTATGATCCAAGCCCTACACCAAAACTCGCCTTGTTTTCATTTTCCGGCAAGCTACACGAGTCACCGGCAGGGATGTTAACCCCGCCAATCCATACGTTAGCCTCAGTTCCGTTCAAGTGGGAGGAGGCACCGGGCAAGCCTAGACCTTCTTGCATCACTCATCATCAATCCAAGCCCAAGTTTGCTAGGTGCTTGGAGCTGCCGCCGAGGCTGTTAAATGAGGTCAAAGTTAGCAACTCGCCTTCTCCGTCAACTGTCTTGGACGGACCTTACGTGTCTCGTTCTTTATCTCTTGGAAAAGGAAGTTCATGGAGCAGCTTGGAGAATCTGGGCGGCGGCGGGAAGGTGAGTAGTAAGGACAGGGTTGTGTTTGGGTCTAGTAGGTGGGGCGGATTCTGGAAAAATAACAAAGAATTTGATGATCCTGGTCCTGGAGATAGTGGTGTTAGTCATGGAGGTGAAACAAAAGTGAAGATCACAAGAATTAGAAGAAGATCAAGTTTCCTGGGGCTTTCTCACTCAAGATCACATTTTTGGGTAAGTATTCCCAACTAGCTATAAGCTCAATAATTTTCTCTCTCTCCTCTCCCTCTCTCTCTCTCTCTCTCTAGACACACACACACACACATTAATAAAAGCCAAATCCCTTCTGGGATGTGTTCAGATTTTCTGAATTTTCGGAATATATAGGATTTTAATTTCCTGGTAAAGCCATGGAGCTTGTTGGTGATATATGCTTACTAATTTTCTGTTCATCGTTGATTAATATAAATGCAGACAGACATCTATGAAAGCTTCAAGCATGCGGTCCCATGGACACGAAGGTAGACAGAGAAGATAGAAACTGAGAAAGGAAGAAGAGCATGTCGTGCTACCGAGGTTCAATTTCTCCTTGATGAATTAATTGTGCAGTCAAGTCACCACCTAATTCCATCCATGGGCTCTAATTTTCTTCCTCAACCGTTGAATTTGTGTATAGATAAATAAATAAAGATCATAATCAATAATGTAACGCTTGTTAGATTTGACATATCACACTTGTAGCTTACTCAATCAAGTACCTTACTCTATCATCATCGGTTGGTGTTTTGAATTTCATTTCAAAATTTTTTTTGAAAAAAATTAATTTTTTTTATATATATTTTTAAAAAAAATTAGATCAATTTTACATGTTAATTTTAAAAATTATTTTTAAAAATATATTATTTTAATATATTTTTAAATAAATAATACTTTCAAAATCAATCTTCACCTCACTATAAGCTATTAAGTTGATTATACATCAACAATTGTGACGGCCCTTTGATATGTCTTAAACCCACTTGGCCACTATTCTATCACGAAATCGGAGTGTGATGAGGGCATTCATTTCTTAATTAATTTATGCATCTATGTTCTTTCTCTTATGCATGATTAATTAATTAATTAATTACAATATAGGGATATTTTAGTTTCCCTCTACTCTCAGTCTATTACATGGATTAATTTATTAACATTTGCCGACTAAATATGCCAAAAAAAAAATTATGCATTTTGTGAACTCAAATGAATGAGTAAAATTGTGAATGTTTGAAGTTGTTTCAAGAGATAAACGTTCTAACCTGAATTCAAGACCTACTATACATATCATAAATTTTTTGTCATCACGCCAAAATCTTTAATAACGTAAGAAAATTCTGTTAACAAAAGATGACTACAAAGTGGGTTTGATGGCAACATATAAATATTTAATTTATATTTAAGATGATTAAAAAGACAGAATAAATAATATCATATATATGGCTAACTCTAAGTTTACAATAATTTTTATATTAGCTTTAAATTTTATTTTGTTTATTTTTTAAATTATATTATAGAGAGGAGAAACTCCATGGGAAACTACGAGGAGAGAGAAATATATTGATTTTTTGTATAAAAAAAATGGTGATAAGACTTGTTCTTGGCGTTAAAGTATTTCCATCAATTAAAGAGTTTAATGATGATTGCTTCATCTTATTTAGAAAAACACATTGACGGTGGAGAAGGAGATTTGTTTTTTTTTGTTTTTTTTTTTTTTGTATTTTGCAGGTTGTTTAAGTGTTTTATTGAGGTCCCAGCCGAGTCTATCATGTATTGTTTTGGTAAAAATGTGTGAAAAATTGAACTTTATATTTAAGTTTGAGTTAAATTACTGTATTACAGCACTCTATTAGTTAATTTGAATATAAAACAAGCTAAATTGATTAAATAAGTGGTTTTTTTTTTTTTTTTGGGGGGGGGGGGGGGGGGAGGGGTGAAAAATAAATAAGACTTGAACTTGAGGGATGTGTTTAAAACTTAGAATTAAAACTATAAAATTTAATTTAATTAATTTTATTTTTTATATTTATCTTATCACCTACACCAAAGTTTCTAAAAAATCAATGATAGAAAAACTAGTTTTAACATTAATTTCCGACATTTAAAATCGTCACAAGCATGCGATTTTATGATCTCAGATGAGATCAGTGTTCTGGAAATTCTGCTAGAAAAACATAAAGAGTGTTAACTAATTACATTAAAACAGATCATTTGTGCAACAAAACAGCTTCATCAATGGCCATTTTCCAGTTCTCAAAAGACAAAAAAAACAAAAACAGACATCGTACCAAGGTCACAACACAGTGAGATTAGCCCTAAAACAAAAGTCGATCAAGGATCTGGT
This sequence comes from Salix caprea, assembly GCA_964035475.1. Classification (NCBI taxonomy): domain Eukaryota; kingdom Viridiplantae; phylum Streptophyta; class Magnoliopsida; order Malpighiales; family Salicaceae; genus Salix; species Salix caprea. Next base: position 2,879,829 of record OZ037753.1, on the reverse strand, counting down.
GCCGCAAGCCTCCTCTTCTTGTAATTGGCCTTGAAGCAAGCCTGCCTCAGCCTCTTTGCTCTTTCCGTCAGCTCCACGTCCGGCAGCTTTTCAATAAGCTTTTTGTGCTCCTCCAACATGACTGTCTCATATTCACCCAGCCCCATTTCCTACATAACCCCATATTGAATCCTCAATTTTTTCAAAAAACCTTTGCATGAACTATATATACATGTATTCTTATAAATATGTGGTCTGATAAGCTGCAGAAGACTTGGATTTTAATGAAATTTGTGTTCATAAATTGGAGGAAGAACATGAATTAATGTATGCAAGAACCATGCACGTACCTTGACATTGTTGATAAGAAAATTCAAACTCTTGATCTTCCTATGAGGCCACCTCATGATCTTAAGTTCTCTGCATCTTTTTTTCAGCACAGTTAATCCAACTTTCATTTCTCTTGCTGCTTGAGTGATTGGCATGCTAAAATGCTTTTGAATTTCTTCCAGTTCCAGAGCCACCGACCTCTTCCTCCCGCTCATCTTCCTACTTTCTTCTTCTTCTTCTTCCTTCATGCTTGAAGAACTGGCACAGTCACTTTGGACCCATAACATGGAGAAATCTTCCAGGTGATCAGCACATCTGATGACATTGCTGTCAAAATTCTGCCCGAATGAAGCTTGGATGCTAGGGTTTAGCAGTACTGGCTTTCTGATGATACTGGCATTTTCTCGATTGTACCAAGATTCAAGATTACTTTCAGAAAAAATATTATCATCACTGACATCTTCAAGGGGTTTGAACTCGTTGATGTTCTTGCCAAAGGGCAGAAAAATCGACGGATCAAAGAGGCTTTCGAAGGGGGAAAGTTCTGAAATTCTGTGAACAGATAAACATAACAGTAAGAGAAGAACTTGAGATTTTAAACAAAAAGGCAGCATAAATTAAATTTTATGGGGGGCTGGAATCTTACTTTTGGAAGTTATCTTGATCATCGTCAACACCAAGACGCGGCCAGCCATCAAAGTGAGGTGGATTCTCCATTTTTGGAAACGAGGAGTTGTTGCCCTGTTGAATTTATTGAGAAAAGAAGGGAATCAATAATGGGGGGAGGGGTTAATGCATGGGAGAACAGTTCAGGGAGAGGGTTAATTATGAATTACGGTGGAGATTAGAGATGGGATTAATTGAAATTAGTGCACGTCCATGAGAGTTACAAATCCACTGGGATTACTTAATGATCACATTTATTAATGATCAATTACCAATAATCACTATTGGGGGCTGCATGATGCATCTCTATTTAATGATTTTGTCAAGAATCATTTAATATATTACGTGCCATATATAGTCATCATCCCCCAGATACATTCTCATTCATTTATGCATGCACAAGAGCAGCCCAAAAACATACATTTCATATACTATTTGTCCCATGATAATTTATTAATTTCATATCTGATTTAGTGTCTGTTTGAGAGTGTTGTAGCGGTTGCTTCTGAAAATATTTTTCATTTAGAAATGCATTAAAATGATGTATTTTTATTTTTAAAAAAATCATTTTTGATTTTAGCATATCAAAATGATCTAAAACACATCAAAAAAAATATAATTTAAAAAAATCAATTTTTTTCAAAAACATTTCCTCGACCTTGAGCCTGACCGATTTCTCCCCAGCTCGAATAGAATGTAAAAAAAAAAAAACGAGTTGACCTGATCAATACTGCATATCAAATCAGAACCCAATCAAGATTTTATTTTTTAAAAAAAATAACATTATTTTAACTATAATAATAAAGTTTAAACCAAGTTATTATGATGACATGAGTACGGATGAACTATACCAAGTTTATAGTCTATGGTTTAATTAGTCGGATTATTTGTGATTGCAATTTTTTAGATGATGGGTTTAGAAAACAAATTCATGATGTTATTTTGATTTATTTTTGTAATTAAAACAATGTAATTTTAATATCAACTCATTTCACCTATTACCCAAGTATTAAGTTGGATTGGTTTTATTATCCATGGGTTAAGTACATGAATTAGAATTACTCAAAAAGAGATTTGATCTTGAAAATTCGGCATGCAAGTTTTTTTTTTTTGTTTTTTTTAGCCATTCTCAAGGTAAGTAAGATCATGCATGGCATGGATAAAAACATAAGCAGATGATATCATAAGGAATTAATTGATGAAAGGAAGTTACATGGAGATTAACGAGATTGACGGATGATGAATTCACTGTTAAGATTCTCATCATTACCATCATCTTATCTCTGATTCTCTTGGGGTTTGGTGATTATTAATTGCTAATTATGGTCTCAGCCGTCACTGACAGTAACGGCCCAAACCGTTACTGTCTATCTCTTTGCCTCTTTGGGCTTTCTTAAGCCACCCTTGTCAGAATGGAGTGACTGGCTGAACCATACCCGGGCCTGCTCGAGCTAGGCAACCATCTAGCTAGGGTTTCTTGATTTCGTCTTCTCTTACAGAAATCATTCTGATTTGTCCACGTGGCTATCATCATTTCACCTTCTTTTTGGGGTCACCAAATTGCTATGAATCACGGCAATGGACGGAAAGTAGAAACCCTGTTTGAAAAAAGATAGAGGGCTAGGATCTGCCACGATTCTCTTATCAGTGCCCTACGCTCATCATCAGCATGATGAGATAAATTTAATCAAATAAGTATTTCTTACTACCACCATAGAATCATCAGTTAGCAGTTAGCGCATCGTGATTGTTTAGATAAGTTGATTTTATGTTAAATATAAGAATTATATAATTATATATATATATATATATATTTCTTCCTTATTTTGGAATGCTAACCAAACACAAATTAGAATACTACTAAGTGTTTCATTTAGGGTGAGATTGGGTTTTTATTGGCCAACTTAGAGTGACAAGTGAAGATGCATGGAACAAAATTGTCAATTCCGTTCCGTTCCGGCCGGAATAGCCAAAACGTTCCGTGCCGTTAAAAAAATCGAGACGAAATGGCGACGTTTTTGTCTCGGTTTTAATACCGGCCCGTTCCGAAAATTCCGGCCGGAACGTCTCGGTACTGTTCCGGGTGTGCCGTTTCGGCCTTAAAATCCTCTTTATTTTGATTAATTTGTGATTTTTTTTTTAATTTTGAGATTATGTTTGTTTGACTTTGTGTTTATATTGTATAATTTAAAGTTAATTTATCTTGAATTTCAATTATGCTTGTTAAATTAATATTTTATTTTTTATATATATATAAAATTAATTATATATGAACAGTACAACCCCGAAACGGCACGCGGAAACGCTCCGAAACCAGAACGTTCCGTTCCAATAGAAAACCGGAACGGTATTGACAACCTTGGCATGGAAGGTGATGGATAATAGGAATTGGCAAGAGAAACTTGGGATGTGAAGATTGATTGGTGCCACTGTTTTTAGAGACTTTTATTATTTATAACGTGGTTGTCCGGATTAGCTTGCGTGCATCTTGATTAATCCTTTGGATCCTGAAGTTAACAGCAATGTAGTCTTTTAGTGACTATTAAGAACATGAAATCACAGAAAAACAAATCTTACCGCTTGATCTTCTACTAATTGGTTTCTGTTTTGGAGACTTCCTATAGTGAAATGATACTATAGCCTTAGACTGAAGAGCAATGAGTGACATTACGGTCATGTTCGTGTAGTTAAGGGCCTGTTTGGGAGAGCTGTTGCGGTAGCTTTTCAAAGTGCTTTTCGTATCAAAATACATCAAAATGATGTTTTTTTTTTTTTATTTTTTAAAAATCATTTTTGACATCAGCACATCAAAATGATTTAAAAACACCAAAACAAATTCATTTAAAATGAATTTTTTTTTTACCAAAAGCTGCGGCACGGCAGGTGAAACGCCGTGCCAAACAGCTTCTAAGACAGCAGAAACTCCACTCTTCTATCAAGAAAGTGCAGCTCATGCACTCCATTTTGCCTGCACGGCTAATTATGTCAAGTTGATCCATTTACACTATGATTTTTTTTGCAGAACAATCTACCCTCCTCAAGCTTCTCATGCTTCTATTCTGTTGTATGAATCGTACAATGATGCTTAAAGACGTTGGTACAGAAAACATCTGATGATTGTTTAAAGAAGGAAATTTGGAGCCCGTTATTGTTTGTCTCCAATAAGCACTTGATTCAACTGCTTTAAATTGTTCTTTTGCACAATGCCTCGTGCATATTTATGACAAAAGCACAATAATATCTGTCATGCTCAAATAACAGCTCAAAACCAAATATTTTCAAGATCCTGCATATGGACTTCGTTTATAAGAACATTCAAGACAAGTTTCTGGATACTAATCTCATGTCACGATGCCATTCCTTTTCCAAATTCCTCAATTGTTTTTGTTGAGAGTGTAAGGATGTCGACAAACGAAGAAAATGATGCTCGGAGAAATCGCGCCTCAACTGCTTCAAAGTGCCTGTTATTACAAGAAAAAAACAAATGGTTATAAGGTGATGGGCTATCAAACTACAAGGTACTAGGTAATTTCATACAAGAAGGGAAAGGCATACAGTATATCAATACTTCACAGACACTAAGTAAACAACTAAAGTTATGAAAAGAAAAGGATAGCTAGATTAAGGAAATGTTTGTTGAAGAACGAATTATGATGTGATTTTATTGCTTAAAATATATATATATATAGTTTAGAGGATATTATTGTATTGCCACAGCTATTATGGACCAGCTGCAGCAAAAAAAGTGGCGGGGTTAGATTGACAGCAAGGTATAGAGAGCATCCAAAAATACAGCAGATAGGTTCATGAGGACAGTTCATTTGATTTGTCTCCATGATCCAAGCAAATGAGAATCGTTTTTTACCAACGTTGCTTGATGTTTATTTGCATCTTCCAAGCAACAAGCTGAGCAATTGCCAGGGAAGAGGCAGTGAAATACATAATATATAACTGCTATAATATGCATGTGTGACGCAGAATCACATGAATGTTATGCCTAAAGGATTGAATGAAGTAGTTAAATCCGATAAATTCCATTTTATAGAGATAATATTGATTAGGGAAAAAAAACCTTAATTATTTATTTGGCAGGGAAACAAGTTTCGGAAACTCCAAGTTCATATAAGGAAAAAAGGAATAAACTTAAATTAGATTTAAACAATAATCAGAAAGCAAATAAGGATACATGCCGACCATCATCATGGAAAAAAACTTACACTGACAATTTCCCATCAGAGACTGACATCAGCCTCTTCACTTTATCAGGCTGCAACTGCAATGGGAAAAGAGCAAAATAAGGATCTAACTAAACAAAAACCAATGCAGAGATGAAAGTATGCAACTGCTTCACCTCCTTATCGACAGCTAATGCTGCATAGATTATAGAAGCATTCTCCTCAGACCCGAAATCTACCTCGAAATCACTGCAGAAGACAATTTATTCTACAACCATCAAACAGTATCTTATCAAATGTAAATGAACCGCTTATGACCATTGGTGCCACTTAAATAGAATCATTTAGTACAGCACGATAACAAAAAAGTTAAGTGAATTCATCATATTTCCTTGGAGATTCTCTCCTGTATGAATTTATTCATCAAGATTATAACCAATACCTGATATTCTCAGTATCCTAGTACTGTTTTGCTCACATTCTTCAAACATGTTTTAGTCATTTATTCTTAAAAATCACGGATTCACAAATCACAATATATATTTTGGAAATTTTGCATACATGAGCAAATTATGAAAATACAATAACGCATTAGCCATGTGTTAGTAAAACGTAAATACTTATTAATCATTGTCAAAAGGCATTGTTTTGCTCCTGATTTCTATAAAATTGTTATCATAATGGAAAACCCCCGCTTTAAAGTTAGAGAAACACATAGGCAGGAAAAAACTTTATTTGCTTCCACATTCTTCCTTTGATTCCAAAACAAATTCCTTCCATGTAGCTAAATATATGAAACCAAAATTACTTCAAGCAACAGAAAATTGACCTGCCTTCAGCACCAATGGTAAAACTCAAAACTGATAACTATAAATCACAAGTTTTAGCAGTTTTGATGGCAGTTCTGCTCTATAAATGAATTTTGAAAAACAAAAACCCACAGACAAGAAAAAATAACTTCGCAGACCATGTCATTCAACACTACTCATACGCAAAACACAACACCAAAGATTCAGACTTTATTTACTTTATGCAATTAGCATGAAATATGAAAAAAACCCAAGTCAATTCTCAAGTCAATGAATGCAAAAGAAAAAAAAATTAATGAAAAGCATGAGTATACACAAGATATTGCAAGTATAAGTATGACTTAGATGTGTTGAGATAGAGAGACAAAAAAGAATTCCAAGGAACTATAAACACGGAACAAGAATATAGTGAAACTCAAAAGGTTATGGTAACTAAAGAGAGAGTGAAAGAGAAAGGAAAAATACCAGCTGAAATCCCATTGGGTATCCATAGCAGCAGCAGCCATTACTTCTTTTTGCAGGCACTCTTCTCTTCAACATCCCATCTTTTCACAACGGGAAGAAATTACTACTTCTAGCCAGAGTTCGTAAACGTTGTCGTTTTATGTCCTAGCAAAGAGAGGGGGAGACTGTTAAAGATCATTTTGGAGAAAGTTTTAACTTGTTTTTTAAAATATTTTTTATATTTTTTATATCAGCATATGAAAATAATTTAAAAATATTAAAAAATTAAATTAAAATAAAAAATAAAAAAAATAAAAATTTCATTTTTTTTAAAAACGCTTTTGAAACAAAATATTTTGAAACTCGTACATGTAATTCTCTCCACTTATTTTTCTTTTTTCATTTTAATTTATGATAAAAATATTCTAGGATGATATAAGATTAAATCATTTTCTCAAATTAATATTAATATAAATATAATTTACAAGTAATGTAATTTTTTATTGTTAGAGAATAATATAAAAATATATTTAAAATCTAGAATTAAAGAGTTTTATTTTATTTTATTTTTGGAGGGATCACTGCCTCCTCAAACTTAATTGAGGCACTGCCTTACACAACCATGTAATTAAGATTGCTGGTTGTATTTATTTATTTATTTATAAAAATATGATAGAGATATTTTTGGATTTATTTGTACATCAACTTAGATTAAATTCCTCTCTAAATTATCTTAATTTTACATCTGTCCTATCAATCTAGTGCATTTAAAATAATTTGATAAATTTCCATGGATATTAACCATAAAATTTTATCTCAAAAAGTAAAAAAAAAAAAAAAAAAACCTACATGCAACATGTGTTTAGAAGGAAATAGATAATCATTGTGAATAACATCTTAATTTAAGGTGGGAAAGAAAAAAAAATAACAACTAACATTAAAAAAATAACAATAAAAAAAAATTAAAATTAACAAATTATTAATTAATAAATTATGTGTTTACTATTTGTGGACTATGAAACAAATTACTATTCATTCATTTGTTTTATTAAAAAATAAAGTTATTGGTTTTAGGGTTTTCTATTAGACTATATTTTTGAAGCTTTATTTTGGTTTGGGGGTTTCTGTTTGAAAATATAATTGAGATTATTTTTGAAAAAAAAATTATTTAGAAATGCATTAAAATAATAAATTTTTTTATTTTTAAAAAAATATTTTTAACACCAATATATGAAAATGATCTAAAAATATCAAAAAAAATTAATTTAAAGCAAAAAATTAGATTATTTTTATTGATTGAATAAATTAGATTATTTTTATATACTATAAACTCACACATGGTTTTTAATATAAAACTCAGCATAGATTAAGTTTTAAATTAACAAATAATTGAATTTATCATAAAATTTAGCATAGGTGAAATTATGAAAAGGGCATATGAGTATATTCCTGCAGAATATTTGGCAAGGTTGGTCCCTCTCTGCCTTTGTAAGCTTATCATATGGCATATTACTTCACATAAAAAGAATATATTCTCTTTCATTACATGGTATTTTCTAACATTTACTATTTGCTCTCCTTCCTTCTTCCACGCTCTACTTCTCAACCCGAAGAAATGGACACAAGATCCATCTTCATTACAGGATTCAGAAACAACTTTCAGCCATCAAGCTCCTTTTTCTCTCTTTCAAAAGGTAATTAACTCGCACAAATTCTCTAATTTGTATTGTTTTCTTATAATAATTCTATAACTATGGGCAGGAATTTCCTTTTTTTCTTTTCTCTCTCTTCCCTAGTGTTTATATTGAGGGGAAAAGGGACATGAACTTGGCATGAAGCTTAGCTAGACATGTTTTGGCACCTCATGATATGATGGTAGGATTAATTGGAGTTTTATTCGTTTACTTGAACCTATAAAATGGGTTTTCTAGGAATGGAATTTCCTCGCATCCAAAAAAAAGTATGATGGTAGGCTAGTCTTGATGAGATATTTACTGGCAAGATGAGTCTTCAGTGCATATGATCACTTGGCTTGAATCCTGATCTTGTTTTCCAATTTAGTTGTCTCCCTTTCTTGAAGTGTACACAAGAGAGAAACTATAAGAAAAATTATGAGCCATTAGTCGAACCCACCAATCCATTCCATGCTAAGAATATTTTATCAATTGACTCGTAATCTTCCTGGAATCCTTGCTCTCTTCAGGGTGTGATCTGAAATCAAATTTGTTTGCAATTGTTCATTGTTTAGGACTATTCTTCTCTGTGTATTTTCCATGTTTGCCTTGCCTGGTTTGCGTTTTCCATGTGTTTACTTTGTGTTTGGGATGGAGCATTGCTCCATATCTGATTTTGTTTTTCTTCCTTTTAATGGAGCATTACTCCCACCAGCTCTTTGAATTAGCGGGTGCCTTGTCATGATGACTTCGTTAAATGCAGAATTGAGATGGTGGTTCTTTCCACTTTAATATATCTCCCTTGCAACTGCGTTAAACGAAAATTTCTGAAAAATGAGTCTGCAAACAGTATTGTATTAACCCTCGAATCCATTGAATGCAATCCACTCACAAGTGAATTGTGAATGTGGTGGCCCAAGTAACGTGACGACAAAAAACTTGCAGGTTTCAAGTTTGAGTCAAGACGTGTTCATCTTATAAGAATTTGTGACAGTTATAGTTTTACTCGTTTAACCTGAACCTGTAAAGAATATCTAAAAAAAGATAAAGAATTCCTCGAATTCAAAAAATAAAGAATATGAACTCATGAACGAGGTAAAATATAAATATAGAAGGGATAAAAATGATTAGAGAAGCAGAAACATAAAAACAATTTGTCTCTGTGACAGTTTTAGACCATAAATTTCTGCATTTTAAAGCAGAAAAAACAAGAAAAGATGTTCTCTCTCAATTGTCAAGCTCATAGAATAATTGTCAAGTTAGATTGAGATAGGTTTATCAGCCAACTTAATCAACTTTTAAGCTTCTAGTTATGTAGTCATGCTTATGCTGCAATATACTCAAATTTAAGCTTTTCATATATCTCAAAAAATAATTTGTTCGCAAACATAGTGCACACACGGGAAAATAGAAAAAAGAAAAAGGGAAATTTCCTCAAAAGGGGGCTGGCATTGGCATGCAAAGCTAAATGGACCGTCACTTGTTTAGTGACTTCTCCATGTTGTTCTTTGCTCTTCCGTGCTCTTTAGTGGCTGATACAAACCGATTTGCTTATATCATTGTTGCTCGTGATAAGGGATCCAAGGGCTTGAGATAGGCCATGATGGTGGCTTCAGCCTCCTGAATCACAATCGTAATGTTGATTTACGTCATAACAAGGCCAGGTTTGCCTTGCTACTCTTTATTCTGAATGCATAGTGCCCCAAGTTATGGTCACAGGGAGTCGCAGCACTGGGGGAACAGGCCAATAAACCCTGCAAAATGAGCAGGAAAAAGACTGTTTTTAGTTTTACCTCTTCGGAAAAGAATGCCTTGAACGGAGACGGTGAAAAGCCAAGTGAAGTTACCGGAAAAAAGGGGGGTTTATTGACTGTTGGCTCATGCGAGTGAAGGTTCAACTCTGGTTGGCTGCAGACTTCTTATACCCCTTCGTGTATACTCAAACATGAACATAAATAGACCGAAGACATACGACATGCTCAGATGCAGTTTTTCGACCGTGCAAACCATCGAGAAAATGTTGTTTTTACCGTCTACACTTGTTTTACCTAATACCAATCCCTTCTCTGACCACCCTGGACCAGACAAACAAAGAGCAAATATTAGATAATGATCTTAAAAAGAAATGCGATGCGTCGTATTTGTGTGGACAGGACCAAACATTCTCTTCCACCAGGTTGTAGACACAAAACGAAACCATAAACTATATCAGTGGAGTCTTATTCACTGCATTCTGACAAGGATGGTTTCTTGATGCATTCTCTATCTTCAACTGCTTTAATGAAAAGTAGGTTCAAAATTTGTTGCCGAGGAGATATGCATGCCTTTTAGGAGGGAAGTTAGGATGGCACGGGCCAGTCTCATCCACAGAAAAGAAAAGGAGAAATAATATACTACAGCATGCTTATGGTGGTAATTTCAATCATGGCTAACACACAAATAGAAACACTTCTTGAATGTGGATACTTACGAGAGCTTTTCTTGGGAAAATTACTCCAATCTTGTGGGCTCATCTTTGTTTCCGATGCGTTGATCAGTTCATGAAGAGCTTGATTGACCTGAAGTTTTTTAAGAAAATCAATATTTGGATTTTTATATGTAGTCAAATATGTTTAAACAATCACCAGAATACAATTTCAGTATCCCTTGTGATGTATTTCTGACAGTGGTCAAATATTACAGACTAATTTGTTTGTTTAGTTGTTATGTCTAAATTCACATAAAAAGTTATTTAGCATTCAAACAAATTCGTGATTCATTAGCAACATGTATGCATCTAATGTTGTTCTTAATCAATTGCAACGTCATGCTATTTCCAGTTTCACCAAAAAAAATAAAAATTATTTCCTGATCAATGTTCATATTTAGTTTGTTAACCTCAAAATAATAATAACTCTCTATTACAGAACTGTCGCTATGCTGTAATGAAACGGTGAAGTCATGCCATATCTCTATATAAGACAGCAGGAATACCTCTTTGGTCCTCTCATGACTCACTAGATGCCCACCGTGGAGATCAACCATTCTAGCAACAGGCAGCAACTTCTCTGCAAGCCTCCTTGCATAATATATCGGAGCAATGATATCATGCCTGGTCATTCAGAGCACCTCAAATAAGTCACAAGCAGGTACAAATTCTCAAGGATGTAGTTATTAGAATATCATTACTACATATATATGACAAAAACTATCCATCTTCAAATTTAGCATGTACATATTAAGATTCTACTAATGTATACGCCTAGGGGGTACCACTCATTCAAGAAAAAACATAATAATCTACTGGCCAAGACCACTAACTGTAGATTATATGAATTAGCTATGTACAAAATAAGTTGCTAAAAAGCTCCAGAACTCGTTAGCAAAACGTTGTCAAGTATTCTGCTAGTGTATTGTTTTGAGTTTTGGCATTTCCTTCAAAGAGGTGAGATATGCATTCTGAAACGACATGAAATACATGAAAAATGATTCATTTCCCTGTGAAAAACAATATTGTGCATGTTTAAAATATTTGAATCTTCAAACTGTGTTAAAAATAATATGATAGTATAAAAAAACTTGTCAGAGTCTGAAAATATTCATCTGTCTATGATTCTTTGATTTTGACTACTCTCAACTCATCAATCAATAACATCATTTCTACATTTTGGGAAAGCTTTTTATGTTTTAACACTCAGTATTTGAAATCATATAGAAAAGATGATTTTGAATTGTATTTCCTGCATGATAGACCACTCATTTGTATTGCATACTTGAGCATTTTGGCTTCTTTTATGTTAATAGACAGACAAGTTTTGAACAAAATGAATCACATTCTCCTCTACTCAAGAATTAATACAATGAAAAGCTGTAAAACTCATCTCAATGAAACCAAATGAGAACTTAATTTTGTACTTCAGTATACCATTTCACACAATTCTTTCTTCAACCACAAGCTCTTTTTTAATGAGTTGTAGCTTTAAATATTTCATTCCCCCGCATAAAGAATATCTCAAAACACAATATGTAGAATATTAGATAAATGATTTGGCAAAATAGTGTATTCCATAGCAATAAGAAAGAGTGGCAGCTCTGCTTTCAGAGGATCACTATTACCTGCCATGCATGACTGATACAAGAAATCCAGCAGATCTGATTAATTCAATTTCTGTGCGTGTCATCTTATGTGTCCAGCAGGCATTGACTTGACCATCAAAACCATAACTAGACTGCATCCCGGTTGATGATATACTTTTGACGTATTCCTGCAAGAAACAGTTTTTAAGGTCCAGCTAGAGACATCCTTGTGAGATAAATGGATGGTCAGAACAAGTAGCGCAGTCACAAACAATTAGCTGTGGGCCTCGTGCTGACTAGAATTAAAACAAAATCATTTAAAATCTTAAAAGTCTGAGGCTAAGCCTCATCTCATCTTGAGGCAAAACATCATTGCGATAACGAGCAGGTGACAACAACGTGCTAGAAGCAGGCTAACATGCATGTATAGGATCAATGCATCTACGGAGTTAGCATGCACCTCAGGATCAGCTTGCATATTAAGTGCATTATTAGGGTTTAATTCAGAAATGTCATTGAAAAATAAAGAATGATGGTTTGACAACTTTCTTACATGGACAAATATTATCTGACGCTCTTAATTGTTTAGTTCTGTAGTCATTTATGGTGTTAGTAAGCATTCATATAACAAAATGAGACACTCAGAAGAAGCAAAGACCAGCAACCTCTACAGTACTAAATGCAAGATAAGAACAACTTTCAGATTTAATTTTCCCATAAGATCATCATGCTTTTCTTACTTGATACAATATTGCTCTTCTTGTGCTAGGCCCAACATACTCATCAAGATATTCCTGCACATCAAAATAAACATCATGTGAGTTCTTGCAGTCACAAAACTGATTTGAGAAGTTATCAGAGAGTAAACAGCACAGAATCTATTTCAAGATTGTCTTCATACATTCCATTTGATCTTTCTAAAGGCACTCCTGGTTTGAAGGACGAGATAGCTCTTTCTATTTTTTTAATGTAGCAATAACAGCCAATATACAAATTTTCTAGAGACACCAAATTTCTAGTCTGGACCTGATTATTTACCTTGGTGTAGTGGGTGTCCAAGTCAACAGCAGCCCTTTGTTCAGGAGTCTTTGCCTTCAAGAAACGGATAGCAACAGATATTGTTCGACGGTCAAGCTGCAACATACAAAAAAATCATCACTTCTTGGTTCTTCAGAAAAGAAAATGCACTTTATGGCTGTTGGCCATTGACTTCAAATAAGGTTGAGAGCTTATAAAACCAACAGATGTGAATTGCATCCTGCTAGGAGAAATTCCCATTACAATCAAGCATAAGAGATCCCTGACAATGCTATACATCTTGCACTCCTCACAGACAATCTATAGAACTAGAGACTCAGTCTCTCGGCGTCCACACAATATTGTAATAAAAAGCTTATCAATTGATGATCACAACATCAAAGACTTATCATATATTATAATACTTATCATATATAATAATGAAATAAGTATGCGATATTAACAAACAGAGTTGTGAATGGTGCTATAAGCAGAAGAACAGGTGTTAGTTGATTTCATGATCTAAATCCCAAGAAAAGCTGTTATATCACTGGCTAATTCTCCAAAGGCCAAAAGCTCAGTAGCAACAACGGATCTTCTTCAAACCTAGGTTAGGTTGGGAAGTCAAGTTAGCTGCTAACTTGATTATAATTTAAGTAATACTGTATCAATCTTAACACATTATTATGAGTATATTAAATTATGGTGTGTGTATATTAAATAAATTAAGTCATTTTCCCCTTTTCTCCATAGTACAGGAGGGGTGATGCCAAGTTGCAGGCCGTGGATTGTGACTTTCGAAGTGATGTGCACAGAAGAATAAAATAATAATGATGAAGTCTTTCCATAAAACACACAATTGTTTATGCAAATAGCCAGTGAATCCACGCTCAGGCAATAATTTAAAAAGTTGCCATGTCTGACCTCCTCAAATATGCCATCGGTGTTTTTTTTATTGAAGCGAAAATTTTTGACTGCCATAACTATATTAAACAGTTACATGGTTTGACTAAAGGCAGGACTGTAGACGTTCCAGAGCCAGGCAGTCCAAAATCAACCATTGACATGTTCAAAAATGACTCCCAAAAGCTTTGAATTTTGTCCAGAGTTGGTAGGATGACCAAGTTAGTGTGCTAAGCAGCTTTAATATAGTTATGCAGTTCAAACCCGACCTAACTTTGACCTCATCCACAGCTCTTCTAATTTACTAAAGCCATGAAAAAGCCTTCATCTTGAGCAGCTTTAGGTGATCTTAATAGGAACCATGTTATTAATTTGTGCTCCCTGCTCAAAAACCAAACAAAATTTCGCAATGTTGCCTCTGAGGCCAAGAAAGAAAGATTTCTGATTATCAGTGGCGTATCTCTCTTCCATTACAAGCTCCCTCCAAGGAGTCTTTGCTCATCTGAATTGAGTAGGAAAGAATTTGACTCGACTTGTATAATATAAAGTTTAAGTACTTGTCATGTTAGAGAGTGGAAATGTCTTGGTCTTCAATTCATGTAGTTCTGGATTCCTATGTTTGGAGTTATACAAATTAATGAGGAACTTGTACCAAACATTGGACAAAACTAATTTAACTGAAACATACATATCATGGCTTTTATTTTGCTAAGACTTTGACAGTGATACATAAGAAATTGAAGTGCACTCTTTCACACTTTCCTAAAATAATAAAAGTCAAGATAGCTAAAAGCATAACCAAAAAGGTGAAAAGGAAAGACAGGAGGCAATTCTAGACCTTCTAACATGAGAAACTTCGTTTTGCTTGAAAAACAACTAAAGTTGGGGACTGAAAATCATCAATCATAATACTTTCTTACTTTAATTCCTTTGCCTGATCATCTACCAGTAGGTTACATTGCTTCAGATGCGTGACATATCTATAGAAGCCACCTAGTTGTGTGGCCTTGGTATACAAGTGCCGACAAACAGAGTTTTGCGTCGCCTGATTACCTTCCCAGTATGTTCACCAATCCTAGACCCTATATAGCTAGTGTAGCAATGCCTCCATATCCTACTCGGACTAAGACTTGGTGGAAATTTTCTTTGATGAATCAATTCTAGAAGGAAAAAAAATCACTGCAATAACAAGCACTTCCTAGAGATTTTACATGGTCAAATTATGGTTGTAAATGATACAGGGTGAATATTTGGAGTTTATGAAGCAAGCATGGTACTGAGCAAAAGCCAGCAAGATACTTTTATCAAGTAAACTCTGGAAAGTACAAACCTTATCAGCTAATATTTAAGTAGATTCACATGTGAGAAAAAAAAAAAAAAACTACCATTCATTCATTAAAAAAAAGCATCTCCTTTCAAGTCCTTCTAAAGATGCAAGTATGTAGAGCACAGAGGCAATAGTGAAACAATGTGATTAATTCCTTCGACATGATGTTTATAAAATTATGAAATTTAATAAAAACAGAATATTCATGTTAGAAAGGGAATTCTAAAGAAATGGAATTGTGTTCATTTGAGGGAACTAAGTGTTCCAGAGTTCATAGAAACATGAAGACATCGCAGCTGAACAGCAACAGAAAGATATAATACCTTTGGTAAACATTCGAAACCTCCACCAGTTACATTAAGTAAAGCCAAAGATAGAACTCTGTCCGGCACCATTGCTGCTAACTTGCAAGCTATCATAGCACCTGTTTCAGCATTAACGTATCAACCAAACTCTGAAGCAGTTGTTGCGAGGCATTTGATTTCAGTTACATTACTTAATGCCAAAAACAAAACTCGGAATAATGAACTCACCCATTGAATGGCCAAATACATGAGCTTTTCTCCAACCCAGATGATCCATCAAAGCAATTGCATCTTTTGCCATTATTTTTGTTCTGCACTCAGCAATACAATATAATAAAAAAACCACCACTGGAACCCACACGCCTTCGCTTCAAAAATCAAGTCAACTACTTTTTTTCTATCCATAGCCAATTACATTGCTAAGCAACACAAGCATCAAGAACTATTCAAGCCGACTTGAGCAAGTCAAAATTTCTTCTACCTTTTCTAATTCTACACCACTATTAAACAATAAAATTCCATTTCCTGCCTATTTTTCTCGAAAACCAAACAAACAAAAAAGTTAAGCTTGACAAAAATCAAAGTAAAAAAAAAGTTGTAAAGCAAGTGGAGATTCAACAACTACCTTCAAAAAAGCAAAACACCATCGTAAATAAATAAATAAAAACACGAAACCCAGATAAAAAAAACGCCAAAACTTCCAAAAGAAATCATAAGACAGGGCCATGCATCAAAATTCAAATGACCCATCAAAAAAGAATCAAACTTGAATCAACCCCCATAAAATAATTAACCATTAAACAACATTAGTATGAGAAAACTCACGAATATTCAGAATTTTTGGTGGGAACGGAACTCCTTCCCATACCACGATTATCAAAGGCACAAACTTGAACACCATTACCACCATAAACATCTTCCCCATTATCACCTGATTGAGCAACGCCTCTCATTCCATCATTTTCATCATCATCATTAGACCTCTCCTCCCCTGTAAGTCCCTTTATTTGTGGACCCCATGAACCATGTGTCCCAGCCAATCCTGCTCCCCATCAAACAATCCACAATTCATCAATCAAACAACCCAGTTCAAAACAAAACATTGGAAGAAAAAATATTTCTTTGTTGATAATTGTTATTACCTATAACGAGAAGAACTTTCGTGGTTCCATGACCATAAGTTCTGTAAAAAATTTTGATGCCATTATTGTTGCTGCTGTTGTTAGCACTAGCATCAACTCCATCATATAAACTGCCCTGGTGTTTTGCTACCTCGCAAAAAGGCATGATGTGTTGCTTCCGATGCAAATGAAAACTTTACAATATTATACAGATGTTCTCAGAATTTGGACAGAAATCCAGGGTTCCAGAAAATGGAGGAGAAAACAAAGGAGAAGATGTTTTGCAATTTTAATGGTGTTGGGATGTCTTTTATTGGGAATGAGTTACATCTTAGTCCCTGTATTATCAATGAAATAAATATTTGGTCCTTGTATTGTATAAATCAAAATTTAGTGCCTTAATTAGCTTTGACTTCAATTTATTTACCGTTGTAGACCTTTTCGATTAATGTCAAGAGGGACAACTACAAAATGAATATTGCCATTTCCCCCTTTTGTTATATCAAAATATGTTAATGAATATATTTGATAGATAATAAATTCGAGTTAATTTTAAAGAAAACTTCTAAGACTTTTATTTAACACAAATAATTTAAAAGTTGCATATCACATAAACACACCATAGCAAATAATTAAGTAAATTATAATTTTAAATTGAATTTGATTGATATAAATTTATACGAGTGATTTTTTGAATAATTATTTGACTTTGATGGATAATGAATATTGCCAAAACTACTTGAAATTTAATCCAAACTCAACATGAAATTTATACATTTAAATCACATAAACGAATTTACAATTTTTAAATCTAATCTAATATAATATAATATATAAGCATATGTGCATATATTTTTTTATTTTATGTTGAATAGTAAATAGTATTTTAAATAATAAAAAAAATATTTAAAATGATAAATAATAGATATCTATGAATATTCAATGTCATCCCCTAATTATAATGCATGGATGAAGTGTGAGTTAGATGGACAAAATTGTCCTCTTCTTATGAACACAAGGACTAAGGTATACTTTACCATTGAGCAGCGGAGGTGGATGATAGGCTGGAGGAAGGTCAAATTTGGTGGGGTGGAAGATCACGATGGGCTGCTTTGCTGACACGTAGGAGTGGTCGGCACAAAAATATTTAATTTGGGTTACGGCTAAACGTGTGTAATTTTTTTTGGAACATTCCGAGTAGCAACGTCTAGTACGATATTTTTTTTGGTTTTTTTTTAATTAGCTATGATTTTGCAATTGTTGTCATGAGTTTCATGTTGTTGTAATGTTTTAAATAAATCTATGAAAATAATTCAAATATAAAAAGTGTCGCATACATGTGCTCGAGCACGTGTTTGTTTGTTGGGATGAAGAGCCTGTTTGATATTGCTTTTACTTTTATGGTTGAGGTTTGAAAAAACAGTTTAAAAAAAAACACCTTTGTTGCGGTTCAAAATAAGTTGTGAAGTGTTTGGTTAAAACTATGGTTGAGTTTGAGGTTGAAAAAAAGTTATTTTGTGTGTTTGGTTATCAACTTATCATGCTTTTTATATTGCTTTTAATTAATTTTTAGATTATTTTAATATTAAAAATATATTTTATATATTAATAAACATATATTATGTAAAAATAATTTATATTTTAATTAATTGTTAGATTATTTTAATATTAAAAATATATTTTTTATATTAATAAACATATATTATATAAACATTATTTATATTTTAATTAATTGTTAGATTATTTTAATATATATATATATACCCCAGCAGGCCCCCCCCCCCCCCCCCCCCATTGAATAGCACCAAGAAAAACAACAAATTGCTGCTTTTCTTGCACCGGCATTTCGAAACAAATTGAACGTGGACCCCATGCCTTGCACCGGCGTTTTACAAGTAACCAAACACATGTTTCAACTGCTTTTCTCAAACCTCCGGTGCCACAGCAATACCAAATGGGCACTAAATGTTGTAATCAATACTAAATTATGTTTGTTTTAGTATTTAAATTTGATTTTTTTTTAAAATTTTTTTTGCATGATTCATGGAGTATTGATGTGTGACTTCTTATAATATATGCTTGACATGTAACATTTTAATTAACAAAATCATATAAAAATACATAAAAACTTTTAATTTACAAAAAAAATAAATTACAACGCTTATGTTTTAGATTAATTATTATTTTTATATAATTAACATAATTACAAACTACTTGCTTAAGTTATAAAATAGCAAGATAGATTTAAATGTATTAGAGAATAATATAAATCATATTCCAGAGTTTCACCTAAGATCTTAAATTTGTGAGATGATTTTTTGACATAGTATCAGAGCCTTGTTTACATAGTGGTCACGAGTTTGAATTTCACCATACTTGTTTTATTTGATAAAAATCAAGAACAAGGTAGTGTGAATCTGTGTGCAAGTTTTAGGCCCAAAAAACTTTTACCTGAGATGAGTGTTAGGGAATAATATATATTATATCTTAGAGCTTTACCTAAAAACTTAAACTCTTAAGTAAGATAGTCCCTTGATAAAATGCACAAGAAATCAATGTATTCGATAATTTAAATTGAATTTAAGAGTATCGCCTTATACGTATAAAAGTTTTTTTGGAAACTTAAAAGGAGATTCACTATTTGTTTTTTCTATTTTTTTTTGGATTGGAAAAATCAACTAGACCAAGGATTTTTTTTATTTGTTTTGAATTTAAATTAAGACTAGAAAATTACACACACACACACACACACACACACACACACACATATATATATATATATATATATATATATATATATATATATATATTGTTTTTATTAATTTCATTCCAATAAGTTTTTATTGTTTGATCGAATAAAGTTAGAGTTTTTTATATTGTTAATTTCATTATATTTTTTTTCAATTTTATTCATATAATTTTATAGTGGTCAATCAAATATTTTTAAATTGAGTAAGTTGATCAAGTTATATCAAACTATTTTTTATAAGATTTAAATTAAATTAAAATTAAATTCAGAGGTCGAAGACTGATAGGCTAATTAAAATTAATAAGAGGTCTTAGTATTTTTTATTACCGTCAATTTTGTGTTCTGATCTTATCCCCGCTATAGCGTATTTGTGTAAACTGTAAACTAGTTATAATTCTAATTCTAATTGCTTTCAAGTAAACAATCTTTGATGGGCTCTGTTCAATAATTCAAAAATATAAACACACTGGGCCTATAAAACGGCCCATTAGTCAGCATCTTCAGATTTCACTCAAACCAACCGACAGATCACTCAAGAAGTTACCGCCTTCTCCACCTGTCAGTTCATACAGGTCGGGTTCGTGGATCATATCTCCGACCACCAATCCCTTCCCAGTCAGGCTCACCGCAGCTGTTTCCTTCTTTGCGTACCTAGATTGGGTTGGGCATCGCCGATCCTACACTGCGTCTTATGGTTATTCGGGTCTTGGGTTCTTAGGGTTTACCAAAGATGGAAGACAGAGAGGCTGGATTACAAGACAGACTGAGCGATCTACCAGACCACATAATTCACGAAATCCTTTGTTTCCTTGAGATTAATCAAGCGATCCAAACTTCTGTCTTGTCCAAAAGATGGAAAAACTTGTGGGCTTCTGTTCCAGACCTGAATTTCAACAGCAAAGGTTTTAAAGAACAAACGTTTCCCAAGTTTCTCCGAAGAGTTATATCCAAACGGGAAGATTGCAACGTCCGGAGACTTGACGTGTTTACCCATTTGCCCATTCGTCTTTCATCAATGGAGGGTCTGATAAATTACGCAGTGGCTCATCAGGTTGAGGATTTTCGGTTTGTTTCTGATGATGTGCAACCTGTTTATTTACCAGAATGCGGTTCCTTGAAGACCCTTTTCTTATCTCGATGTAAGTTTGGTGATTTGCGGACATCTTTTGGTTTCGGTTTTGCTAATCTGACCTCGCTGGACTTGTATGTGTGTTGGTTTTGTTATTCTGAGAATGATTTTGGCGATCCTTTTGCTAGTTGTCAGAATTTGAGGAGGTTATGTCTCCGTTATTGTCGGTTTCCTTCCTTAAAAAGGTTGAAAATTACTGGGTTTCAGCTGGTTAGCTTAGAAATTCAAGGTTTTGGGTATGGTGATCGAGGGTTACAGGAAGGTTGTGAGGTTGAGATTTTTGCGCCGAATCTGTTGTCTTTTGTGTACAAATTCTCCAAACCAGTGGATTTCTGTGGGCTTCATTTTCCATCTCTTGATTATGTTGAGGTCCATGTTTGGCAACATGGTACTGATGAGGCTACTGATCATGACAAAAGAAGGGCCAGTCTGTGCTTGATGAGTATGTTTGAAGGTTTTGGGAACGCACAATCTGTCAAGTTATATTGCGAAACCATTCAGGTATTTATCTCTAATCTTGCTGCTGGTGATGAAGTGGTAAAAAAGAAGTTTAGCAGCTGCTGTTTTATTTATCTTACGTTGAAAGAGTTTTGGTGTCCTGGCCTTTTTGCTAGGTTCTTGATTTGGTTGATGGGTTGCTAGAACAACAATCTTCTCCCTTTAAAAGATTGAAGAAATTAGATGTGCATTGTAATCGTGAATCATTCAAGGTACCTGCTCATGTGACGAACTACTTACTCGCTGGCACTATTGGGCAGGAACTATATCTAGAGGTAATTACGTTTCATTTCATTTCTTGGCACTATTGGGCAGGAACTATATCTAGAGATAATTACGTTTCATTTCCTTTTTTTTACTTATATATTACTTCACAAGTGTAAGGGGTATTAGTACAATTGATGGTGTGATTTCCACGTCAACTTGGGAATCCATCTATTCTTAACCAGGATGTGATTAGCTATGTTAAATGCATTGTTTTATTGTGTGCCTTCTGTCCTGAGGTAGAGAAATGATATGGATCGATATTATTGGCATGATTTTGTGAAGCTTGCAATTCTAGCCTTTATTTTTCTTCCTCATTTTTGAAGAATTGATGGTCAATGTTTAACTATATCTGCCTGATGCTTTTAAATGCAAAGAAATTGGACAATTTTTGTACACTATCTTATTTTGTTTTGATCTTGTCAATTGATAGAATATATTTGAAATTGGATTCTGTACGTGATTTGTCTATGCTTGTTAAGTCTAGGTTGGTGATCGAGTGTTGGGATCAATCTCAACGGGTTTGTGACAGGGGTTGGCATGGCTCTATGCTCTCAAGTGTTTCATATGTACTGTGTACCTTTAATGAGTTTTAAGGAAACAATAACATGGATGCATTCCTTGCTTTACATTGACCTGCCTCCACTGAGAGAACATGTTTAGACTAGAGTTGTGAACAAAACCTCTTTAGCTACTACCTAATAGACAATCAAATGGCTTAGCATTATACTGTTATAGGTATTCCATTGACTTTGATTTGGTGCAATTTAATTCTTTCCTTCTCGCTCACGAGTTATCTCAAATAATGGCATGCCTCTCTTTAATTTCAACTTCCTTATTCGTTCAGATTGTCAAAATCTGGCATTTTCTTTTAAATGTGCATATCAATGGAGTCTTGGTACCCTTTTATTTGCTTTTCTGCTATTCAGTTCATTTCTCCTGACAATTTGGGAAGTACAAATAAAAAATTTAGTTATTCATCACCTTTTATTTTAGGTAATCCTTTTTCTCTGTTGGTTGCGTGTGTGTATATTTACCTGTGTTGGTTGAGCTTATATCAGTTCATCTGTGTATGAGCTCTGCTCTTTAATTTACCTTTACTTTTGTTTGGATTGCATTGTCTGGTCAGATTTAATTTTCTATGTAGATTTTTAAATTATGTTAGTTTCCAAATTTTGTGATGAATTTCAACACTCGTTTTGTCGATGCTTATTAAGCCATAAAGTCCTAGGCAGGTGACCAAGATTTGGCACCAATCCCTTGCTCATTTAGGGGTCATGATAGGATTTGGCATCAGTAGACGTTGTCAACGTGTTTTATTGCACCGTGTAAAACATAACGAGTTAGGGTATAGTATATGGATCCATTCCTTGCGTGATATTGACCTACTTCCATATCATTCTCCATTCAGTCAACCTTTTTAACTAGAATCAGGAACGGAACCTTGTTACCCACTATCAAATTGACATTACAAATACCCAGCATTTTATTGTGCTAGGTACTTCAAATACTTTGATTTGGTGTTCATAGATTCTTCCCCTCTCTGTCAGGTTATTGAGCTGATTGGAGCATGCAAACTGTTGTTGGACTTTCCTGTTTCCTTTTCCCTCTCTCTCCAATGTTACCATTTGGAGCATTGAAATCTATCATTTGCTTTTATATGTGCATATCTATTAAAGCTACCACCTTTTTTTTTTGGCTTTTCTGTTATCCAGTTCATATTGTCTTGACAAATTTGTGAAGCACTCGCTGAAGATTTAGTCTAATGTATCACCTCTTCATCTTCTTGCAGGTGCCAACCTGATGATTAGCAGCTGAATATTTCGCAGGAGTAGATTTTGGCGGTGATGGCTAAATTCATACCAAACCTTCCTTTCCTTTTGCTCACCTTTCTTATTGCAGCAAAGGTGTCCGTACATTGTGAATATTTTGTCTTGGCGTAGCAAGCAAGTGCATGGAAAGATATCTTCATCTTCATTACAACACTCCCAGGAAGAAAACTTCAAGTTTAGTCACCAATCTATGATTTTTTTTATTTTTTTTTGAAGTATATATACAATCAATTTTCTCCTTTCAGAACATCTTGCTAGAGAACGATTGAAATGTTGCCAAGGTAGATAGTACTGTAAATTTTAATAAAAAAAGAAGAAATACAGTGATGTGATTAAGGTACTGTTTGTCTTTGTGATGTACTTTTTTTTTTTTTATATAAAAATGATTTATTTTGTTTTTAATTATTGTTTGTTATTAGATTGTTTTAATGGGCAATATAATAAATGAATTTTGAAAAAAATAAAATTATTCTGACATATTTAATTTTAGAAACAATCTCTTATCAGTGGCAAATGATTGGCTCGAATGGTGTTTCATTTAAGCTTTCACAAAAATGGTTACCCATGGTACTGCCCATAGAATGAATTTACTTGAGAACAAAGACCACTTTTTTTTTTTTATCATAAAAAACCAAAACTATAATTTATAACTTTAATTTTAATATTTTATATTAGTGATAATCTAATTATATATTCTTAATTATATATCATAACAAATTCAAATTTTTTAAGACTAAAAATGAACATATTTATATTAAATTTATTATAACTTTTTTATATAATCTACATATAAAAATAAATAAAAACAATAATTTTAAATCTTTTTATATTGCTAAAATGTCCTATATAAAAGAAAAAAAATACTATTCATGTCTTTTTTTAAAAAGTAAAAACTTATAACAAAAAATTATAAAAAGCCTCTAAAATATATTTTTCAAACTTACTATAAATTGAAAAAAAGTACTTTAATATTTTTGAATGAAGAAGTTTTATTTTCTAAACTCTTTTGTACACTTAAAACCTTAAAATATTAAATGAAATATGATTAAAACCATAGGAAATAGAATATAGTTTTTTTTTATATATATATTACCATTGAAATTTAACATTGGATTACCATGAGAGTAAGGTATATAAAAAAGAAGTAATAATATAAGTGGTTAATTAATATTTAATTTTAGTCAAGCTAACTTATCTCTAATGTCTGACTCTTACACTCTCTCACTTTCTTCATTTCTCCTTTCAAGATTCTACGATTCCTCCTCCTTCCACTAGGGTTCTCCCAAGACTCACACAGTGCAACCAGGCAGCAGAACAAGCAAAGACTTAATAGGAACCGAATCCTAGGAAGCAGATTGCAAGAAAAGGCTTTTTAGGAACCAATTCCTAGGAAGCAGATTGCAAGAAAGAATCAAACTTTGAGCATTTTGACAAATCAAGAATCAGAGAGAAAGATCTTTAGTGTATAACCTTTGCATTTTGTTGGGTTTTCAAAACATGGATAGATCTAGATCCAAGAGGAACAGCTACTATGACCATCAAAATTATGACAATGACAACCTCAACAACACGGTTAGGACCAAACCCAGATATAACAACAACAACAACAACAATTACTACCGTCAACGTGGACAAGGAGGCAATAACATGTTCAACAACAACAGGTTTTCAAGAGCCCAACAGCAGCAGCAGCCGCAGCAGCAGCAACAAGACCCTTCATCGGCGTTAACGGTGACAACAAATTACAGAATTTTATGTCATGATATGAAAGCAGGAGGAGTGATTGGTAAGTCGGGGAGCATAATCAAGTCCATAAGGCAACACACGGGAGCGTGGATTAATGTTCATGAGTTGATTCCTGGTGATGAGGAAAGGATTATTGAGATTTCAGATACGCGTAGGAGAGACCCAGAAGGGAGAATGCCTTCGTTTTCGCCAGCGCAAGAGGCGCTTTTCTTGATACATGATAGGATTCTCGAGAATGATTTGCAGTATGGTGTGGTGAGTAGTGGTGCTGGTGGGTTTGATGAGGACGACTATGTGGGGAGAGGAGGGAATAGAGTGGCTTCCAGATTGGTTGTGTCAAGAATGCATGTGGGGTGTTTGTTAGGGAAAGGAGGGAAGATTATTGAGCAGATGAGGATGGAAACAAAGACCCAGATTAGGATTTTGCCTAGAGATCATACCTTGCCAAGATGTGTTTCCATGTCTGAGGAGATTGTTCAGGTTTTATGTTTCCCCAGCTCTTGCGTTGTGCTTATGACTGACTATTACTACTGCCTGAAACTTTTTTTTGAACAAAATGTTGGATGGAGCTTTATGTTGGTGAGACTGAAACTGAAACATGACCTAACCATATCAGGGGAGTTATTGGATCGATTCATAAATGACTTATTCAAATAATTTCAATGCAATGGGTTTAATACACTGTTTGGAGTTATGCGACGTTATTCTTGAGTATTGAGCATTGAATTATTATTGAGGCCTAAGAGTATCTTGGGTTTTCATTGATTGATTATAGGATGATTCTGACATTATGAAATTTACAGGATTTTAAAGAATTTATTACTGCATTGTTGTTTAGATATTTGACTTGATCCATTTCAAACCTGAAAAGAGATCAATGAATGGAAGATGATGAGTAAGAGCTGCCATTTGTTTAATTTCAGGGAATTGTGGCTGGTTGTGCTTTCTATTGTCTGTGGTGTCTTTAATTTTTTGATTAGAGAACTAGATAGTTGAGTTACTTTCAATAAGAGTTTCAGGGTGTAAATTATTGTTAATGGAAGTTAAATTCATGACGCACGCTTTGTATATTGGTTCCTCTGATGTGCCTTGATATGATTGAATTTGTTGTAAAATGCATAATGTGATCTTATGTAGGAAGGTACTAATTGAGATTTCTTTGTCAATGGAGGTTTTTGGAATTGCATGAAGCTATTGGTGTTTTTCCTCAAAGCAAATGTAAAGCCAGAAAAAAATGGTTCTATTTGAATTATCATGTTCAGTGCCTCACGCATTGCACTTTCCTGGCAGGTTGTAGGTGATGCCAGTGCCGTGAAAAATGCTGTCGCTGTTATTTCATCAAGATTGAGGGAGAGTCAGCATCGTGACCGCAGTCATTTTCATGGACGAGTACAGTCACCAGAACAGTTTCTTGATGACGATTATGTCCCTCACATGAATACACGTCGTTCATCGTTGGATGGACCGCCCTCTTTTGGATCACGATTATCTGGCCCCAACTATACAAACTATCCCTCAAGGGCACCTGGTTTTCCTTTTGACGCTGGGGCAGATTCCATTGCTGACAGTGCACAGCCCTTTTATGTTGAGGACCTTGTGTTTCGAATTCTTTGTCCAATTGAAAAAGTTAATAGAGTTGTTGGAGAATCTGATGGCTTAGTGGACTTGCTTCAAAATGAAATAGGTGTGGATGTTAAGGTTGCTGATCCTGTGTCTGGGTCTGATGAACAGATAATCACCATCTGCTCTGAAGAGGTACTCGCCATCTCCTTGTTTCTATTTAGTATAGAGCGTGCTCAAGTGTCTATTCTGCTTATAAAGCTATGTTTGTCCTTTTTAAGTGGTGTTCTATTCCTTCCAGTTATGCTTTACCACTTTGTTTCCTGGTCTATTGGTTATGTATTTATCCTTCCCTGTAATTTGAGTTTTATATCCTATTATATTTTGGTAGATTTTCCTTTTTCCTGGGCTCTGCAATGTCACCGATCTCTTCAATTTCAAAGGTTCTAACATATGTATTGGTTTACACCTATGCTCAGGGTCCTGATGATGAGTTGTTTCCTGCTCAAGAAGCTTTGTTGCACATTCAAACTCGCATTGTTGATCTTGTTGCAGATAAAGACAACATAATAACAACTAGGTTACTTGTCCCATCTAGTGAGATTGTCTGTTTAGAAGGAAGAGATGGCTCCTTATCTGAGATGGAAAGTTTAACTGGTGCAACAATAGAGATCCTGCCGAAGGAAATGCTTCCACCATATCTATCGGGGACTGATGAGCTTGTGCAGGTTTGTCAAGCGACCATATGATAAACATCATTGAAACAAAGACTTGTATCTGCTTGATGTTAAATGCCACTTAAGACAACCTAATGAATAAACACTAATGAAACAAAGACTTATACGATGCATGATGTTTAATGTCACTTAAGACAATTGGATGAGTGAAAATAACTTTCTGGTTCGCTATGGGGTAGTTTTGTGATGGAGAATTGCCATAACTGGCACAGTTAAGTTTTGATAGACGAGATTCCCAAATTATCCTGTTTGGTGCACAAGTGCAGGACAGTTTCTTCATGAATTCATTTTCTAGCTGACTGTTCTTAATGCCTGTGGGTCAGAAGTGAACAATTGTGAGGCATCCTCCATTTCGGTACACTTTTTCCCTGTGCTTGTGGTGTGTACTTCATAACTCAAGGCTGATCTTTAAGTATCATTTGTCAGTTGCCATCCGTGTGATGAAAGTTAAATGAAGTGTTGAAATCTGGGTTCCCATGAGATCAAATGAGAGCCTTGTGAATAAGACTTCTATAGTTTCCAAGTGGTGTTTGATGTTCTGTACAGATTCAAGGGGAAGTAAAGGCAGCTCGTGATGCTCTTGTTGAAGTGACGTCAAGACTTCGTAGTTACTTATACAAGGATGTCTTCCAGAAAGACCTGCCACCACCTGTGTCTGCACCAGGCCCTGCTGGGACTGCTGGAGGACTGCAGGGAGCTTTTTCAAATAACCCAACTCCAGCTCGTGAAGGTCACAGTGGGGGTGATCCTCCTGCAACCTATCGGAATGTGCAATCTGCTTCAACACCACAGCCATCGAAGGTTCAATTTTTTTGCTTTCTGTATATTCGAGCACCCATCTGCTATTGAAGAAATTGGATAAACATTTGACCAAATTTAATCTCGGTTCACATTTTTTATAATGTTCAACAAATAAGAATTTTAGATTAAGGCTCAGACAAGGTTGAATTTGAACTTATTTTTTTTTGCACATCTTCCAAAGGTAAATTTAAAGCATTGCTGTTCTGTTTGCTGCCTATTTGGAGTGCCCTCATAAGTTTGGTAGCAGATAGCTTTCTTGTACAGTTCCTTCAGGTCATATGCTTGTTTTCCAATGGACATTAACCCTTTTTTGCTGGATGCACCTCATATAATCTACCAATTGCATGATATAGCTTTTAGTCTTTCTAAAAAGAACAACATCGAGGAAAAGAACTCTTTAGATTTTGGGCGAGTGTCCATCGTAAATCAATGTTTAGAATAATAAGGAGCCAGGGTTGAGTTCAAGAAATCTGTAATTCTACTTCCTTTTTATTTGAGATTTCTAAAAGGTGAGTAACCCTTGGTTTTATAGGATGCTAGAGGATCTAGTGTTGAAACAGTGAAGCAGAAGGAAAGCGAACACCGTGAAGATTTGCCTACGACTACAATGAATAGGTAGTCAATTCAACTATACTTTACTGTGTTAGGCAGTACATTCTTTCATGCAATACATTAGGCATATCTCAAGAGCAACATCTGGTCTCCTAACATGCATCATATTTTCCTGTCAGAATCCCTGTAACACTTGTCACTAGGAGTATACTTGAAGTTGTCATACCAGAACTTGCAGTCCCCAAGCTCATTACAAAATCAAAAAACAAGCTTGCACAGATTAGTGAGGTGAGCCAACTCTTGCAGCAAGTTTCCACCAATTTATTTACTTACTTTAAGCGTATAGTATCTCTAGCTTCCCTCTTCATTATGGGTACAGTTATCTGGAGCCAACGTAATCGTTGTTGAAGATAGACCAGATGTGACAGAAAAGATCATACAAATATCTGGAACCCCGGAGCAGGCAGAGAGAGCGCAGAGCTTGCTTCAAGGCTTTATTTTAAGTAGTAAGTCCCTCTCTATCTTTTCTATTTTCTACATGTCTGCGTGCATTTGGGCATGCTTACGAATCTCTTCTTGACCTTATAAATTCAAACGAAACACTCGGTCATTTTTCTTCATTTCAGTATAAGATGATGGACCATAGGCAAGTCACTGAAGCCAACGAACTTGGACTTGGAGCTGGCTTCAAATGGTAAGAGTTCCTGATGGCCTAGGTATAATACCAAGAGAATCCATTCTGTCCCTTATTTGTAAGTAATTGATGTGGTTTCTGTTTTAAATCACAAATTTCAAGAGCAAGAACTCCGATGTAAATGTAACTATTTGAGCTCCTTTGTTTTCTTTCTTTTTTCTGCAACACCACAATCTTCCTTTATGAATTACAGTTTCTCTGTTGCTGTTTTGTATCTTAATGTATTTCCTTTACATCGATTGTCATCAGATGGATTTAAATTTTCGAATTTGCCCTGTAGCTTCAAATTCCATCAATGGTGGATGGTAGTTTTTGTCGAAGGTTCTCGTAATATTTCTTTTCCAGGGACTATTGCTCTCGTAATCATGTAGCCTGAATCCAATTATAGCATTTATCTAAAAATTTGACGTCTTCAACTCGTAAAAGAGTTAGTACTTGGATTGGCAGTCAAGGAGTTCCATTTTTGCTGGGTTGGATAATTTTATTTTTCAGCAAAATAAAATAAAATTAATATGCATGCTCTCTCAATGGATTTTGGTCCAGAATTATCCATCCTAAAAAAAATGTTATTAGGGTATTTGATCTTGTAATACAAATGGTATCTAGTTGTATTTAATAATTCTTTTCTTAAAATAATTTTTTTATTTAATCAAACAAAGCAATAATATAAATAGATACGAAAGGGATTTAATAAAATCAAAGAAAAAAAATATTATTTTCCTCATTGTTGAGTGTAAAGTTGTGCTCGACCCTGAGAGTATATTTACAAAAGGTTGATACACAATCAACATTACACTTCACTAGTAAACAAAATTAAGCTTCTAATTTGATATCCAAATCTTTCAGAGAATCAGAATTTGAAATATCACGGATGCCCACAATAAATAATTCTCAAAAAGCCACACTATGCTCCACTCTGAGGCGAAAACTGAGGAGCTCGGCCAAGCGGTATCATGAGATCCTTCATGACCTCATACTCTTCTGCACTCATTCGGGCACCATCCACCACCTATATATTTAGCCAACAACAAATCCAATTAAATATACCATCATAGGATTTCTTCTGTATAAGGGATTTAATGCTCGAGGATTCTGAAAAGTAAATTCAAGCAAGACTAAAAATCCCAGTCTGATTCTGCAGCTACCTGGCTAAATTTCTTATGTAAGGAGTTCTAATATTTCCATTTGATATAAGGAGTCACTTCAGTCTTCTGTTCTTTATATCAAATACAGACCCAACAAAGGTTCCAATGTAAACAATGAATTTTGTCGGAGGTCAAAACTGATGTCAAATATAAACAATGTACGATTCATATATAGCTTCCCGCTTTAATTATGCAACAATTATATTGGTTTCTAAAATCATCTCTGCAAAGTTTTTTTTTTTTAAAAAATAAGACAACCCTCTTGTTTTGGAACTTCGCTTCAACATCTCAGCCTTAAAGTAAAATTAACAAGAGAATTAAAACAAATTTAAATATCAAGAGTATTCACCTTCTGAATCACCATTCTCCTGTTATCCATGTATGAAATGAGTGCTGGGATCCTGCATACAGAGAGAGCTTCAATGAAGAGAAGTGCTATGACTTGCCACTGTTTCATTCTGAATCCTGGAACTGCATCAACAAAGGACATTGTACCCAACAAGTTCGCCTGTATAGGGGTTTCAAGCAGTCAGACAAATCACAAACCAAAGTTTGCAGGCAACAAATAAAAAAAAACAATTGTTCATTTATTTCAACTCCATGATGCAGAAACAAATCCAATTGAGTTAAGGTTAAATTCTTATGATGTCCTTTCTGGTTGGAAAGCAAGAAATGAATGTTTCCCATAATTGAGGTCATGCTGTGTTTTATCAAGTGAATCGTAGGATATTAACAGGTCAATGACAGACCTAACCAGAGCATACTTATATCCACATTTAGAAGCACTGAGCTTTGTTAAATCATTCAAACAGTGAGCTCAAATAATAATGCTCTAACATTTATTTTTGACCATAGTGCATTGCCCCTAATGCATGAGTTACCACTCTATTCTCATTGCAAAACAAATGAAGTATATACCTCCAAATGCTTTAAATAATATATTGCAACAGTTATAATATCTAGGACTCCTGGAGGCCAAAATCCATATCCTGTTGCCATACTATCACAAGAAATTATTGCAATCCCCTTCTCATTATTACCCATCATTATTGCTATAAGATAATGTTTAAGAATAAATACCGCTCCTTGCTCCAATGTAGATATAGGTATTGGTAGCCTGAGATCAGCAACAACAACAGGAAAAGACCGACTAAGACAACCCTCGATAGTTTGCTGGATTTCAGAGGAGCGACCATCTCCTGAGACAATCTTCCGAGGGTACTCCCTCCCATTAACCATCAAGTATTCCTCATGGGAGCTTTCATCTTTACCATATACATATGCCAAAGAGGATGATGTGACCCACGCAAACAGAGCCATCCATATTGTTGCGAAAGGGGATAACTGGAAAGACATCAGAGCACAGGAAGTGTAAATCTAAAATGGCAGACACTTGTAAGCTTAAAAAGAAAAGTATCATGAGTTTACCTCCAAACTGAAACCTTCAGGAGGAGTTTCATACCATGAATTCTCAGGATCAAAGTATTCAGATTGTGGAATCCCAGGCTTTCCTGGCCACTTAAGAGGAAAGGATTCTTCGTCAAGCACATTAACATCCTCCATGGGATCCCCTTGATCCAAATCATGAGGTTGAGGTAATATGACGAGTCCAGCTTCAGACACTGCACATAATTGCAAGGCAGCACAAACTCAGAAAAATCTTATTTTGTCAACCAAAAAAGTATTTTCATCAAACGTATGTGTAAAATGACATACAGGCATTACTGGCATCAGCATCTCCAGATGCAACAGCTTCAGCAGCCTCGCTCAATGCTTTAGCACATGCTTCAGCTGATTTGAATTTTAATACAGAACCATCATCTTTCTTGTCTATACTGCCCACAATCTCAGGACCTTCTTTTGTATCTTCCATTTTCCTAACCTCGCAAAGATCTCCACTTCCAGAACTACCAACTTTCTCATCAGCCCAAGTAACGGAGCGAGTTAATTTCTTCGCACCAGAAGTTTTAAGAGAGGGCTTGAGTGTTGATTCAACCGGTTTAGCTGCTTTGTCAGAGATAGATTTTTCTTTAGCTTCACCGATAATTGTAGTGGAACTGGTTTGACAAGAATCAGAAGGTGAAGACAGATCTTGACAGCTAAGCTCATCTTTTATGGCTCCTTTACTTGTATCTGCTTTCGCCTTCCTTGATGTCTTACTAGAATCAACCTTTCTAGTAGCAGAAGATTGATTCTCAGAGTTTTTCTGAGATACTTTTTCTTTCAGTTTCTGTATTTTTGTATTGGAAGTAGTGCCTGCCAAACCTGAGGGACATTTTGAAATGCTATACTCATCTTGAGTGATAATGATGGTGCTTGTGAAGTTCATGTCATTGATGAAAGACTCTTGTTTACTACTTTGATTAGTACCTTTAGCTTTTGATCCTGTAACGCATAAATACAGTTCACTCAGAGATCTGTCAGACAAAATAATATTGAAAGGAAAGGAGGATAAAACACTTTAATAAAGAACAAATGGTAGGTGTGAGAGAATAAGAATGTCATGAATAATGTAAATTTGGAAAAAAGCTTCAAGATGGCGGTAAAGGAAGAAAATAGAAGCTTCAATTCTTAGAGATTTCACATTTTAGGGCCCAAGTAAAATTGACAGAAAGCTCTACTCAATTAGCCTTTTAAAGCTACCCAGCTTATTGGAGTATGATTTTTCATTCATGAAAAAATGATGCATAAGAGAAGTTCTTACTGAACATCAAAGTTCTAACACAACATCTTTGCAACTTAAATAAAAGCTTCGTTCATTGCATGCTGGTCAACAATATGAATTAAATATAACTATAAGATTGAATATAACTCCCTTGATATCTTACTAGAGTCATCCTTTCCACGAAAAGTAGACTGATCCTTAGAGCCTTTATGAGATCCTTTTGCTTTATAGTTTTTTTTATCAGTAGTGGTGCCTGTCAAGCCTGAGGGAGTTTTTGAAATGTTATATTCATCTTGAGTGAAGCTTGTGAAATCCATGTCATCGATGATAAAATCTTCTTTACTACTTTGTTTGGTAGTGTTAGCTTCTAGCTCTGCAGTGCATAAATAATCACCCTTCAGTAAAAGTAACAAAATGCTATCAGCAAACAACTTTTTGTATCCAAAAGAAAGGGAGAAAAGATCTTACATCAATAACTGAGAGCAGAATCAAAAGAACAAGTCAAACACTAAGTGAAGTAGTAAAAAGGAAGGAAATAAAAACTTCAATTCTTAAAGGCTTCACATTTTGGGGCCCATTGAGAATTGAAAAGTAAAGGAAAAAAATCCACCCAATTACACCTTTCAAAGTTAGCCAGCTTAGTGGGATGAGACTTTACTTCTTATGAATCCGATAAGAATAAGAACACTTCAAACCCAACATCTCAGCAGCTGAAGTGCAAGTTTGATTCTTTGAAAAACGGTTCCATTTGTCAAACAGTTGTTCATTATACTAGTTGAGTACTACAATACCTGAAAGATTAACCCAAAGAAAAGCATAAATACAACCAAAGATTTAGTACTAATACCTTCTTTGTAATTTTTCAATGGCAAGGACTTTGAATTTCGATCCCGTTGTGGAACATACCCTTCAATTGCATTTGAAGGACCAATCCATTGTTCAAAAGACACCTCTCCCTCAACCTTTTCTGTTTTCTCCTCAATCTTCAAATTTGAAAACCCCAATTCCTCATTCTTCCCCAGACTACCCTCAGAATCCAAACTAAAATTATCAAATAACATCAAAACCTCATTAAGTTTTGCTGGATTCAAAACCAAGCATCTCTCTTCTTGCAAGCTCCCAGCAAAAGTTCGACTATTAATAACACAACTAGAAGAGCAATACATGTACGTCTCGTGCAGATCATAAACTTTATGCTCCTTCAAAGAAATGCGATAACGGCCCTTTTGAGGGCGATCAGATGGCAGAGAATTGCCACAGAGAGGGTAGCCACAGAGGTTTGCTATCGTTCGTTCAGTAACAACATCTTCATAGTCACTGCACGACATTATAGACCCAGCTGCAAATAACTGATCCTCATTTTGGATTCCCTCGAGAAGAGAAAGTTGCAATTTGTAAACAGTATCTTTAACAACAGTTGATTGATCTTTAGCCATTGTGAAGCGAACAAATATGAAGATGGCCTCACTGCAAAATTATCTTCAATTTACTTCCAGCAAAATACAATTGGAAAAATTTTAAGCATGAAAAAACCATCAAACATTGGCAATATTTCATATACAGACAAGATTATCGGGTTCCGTTTCAATCACCTCTGATATAGTTAATAACGTTGAAGTCAATATATTTAGCAGAATTTCACAAATATAAGAAAAGAGCTAAAACTTTGAACTTCGTTGCTTAAATTATACCATACAAACGTCCATGTATAGCAAAGTTCTACAATTGATCAATTCTACCCAGCAAGTAGTTTCATTCTTCTATCTAGTTCTAAGGAAAAACAGCAAAAAGAGAGTTTGCAATAGTTCCTTAAGTAATATAAGCTTTCCAAAACTGGTTTATTCACTAAGCTAATTGAGCAAAAACAACTAAGCCTAGCAAAAATTTGGTGTTAAATTGACAACGGGTCGTTAAATTTCACTTCAATTTTAAGGAATTTAAACCATGGTAACTCATATAAACCCCAAATTAAAAACAATTCAAGTTTCATAGCGGTGTTTTATCGAGCACTGGATCTGCAATACAAAATCAACCCCCATTCTTCCCATCAAAATCAAAAATAACCCAAACCCAGTATTCATCCATTCAAAAGAGTAATAGTGCAAGAGCAGAAGCTCAACAAAGACTTTCATCACTTACACTCAAATCTTCACCAAAAGAGAAGTAGAAACAAGAAACCCGAGTCTAGCCCACTAAACCTAACAAAACTTTCCCTCGAACCCAACAACCTCTCAAGTTTGTATGTTTATATTAAAAGTTCAAATCGGATTTTCGACGAATAAAGATCACCTTTTGAATTAATTTTATTCTGGTTCGTTTTCTATTCTCCTCGTCCTCTCCCTCTCACTCCCCGTGTGCGTGCCTCTATGCTCGCATCTGTTTTGCGGTACAGTGCATGACAGGCGATTTGTCTTGGCTTGTTTTACACGTTCGTTGGTGCTATCTTGTGTCTTTATTTATTAGGATTAAACTTCATTTTGGACCCTATAAATTAAATAAAGTTTTATTTGTATCCTTATATTTCAAAATTTCTCGGCATTACCTTCTAGTTTCCATAAAGTTTCCATGCGGTACTTTTGAATGTTCTTTGTTTAGGTTTTTAATCGATTCTTTTGAGATATTGATTGAAAAAAAATATTTTTATTTTTATTTTTAAATTAAATACTTTTAGTATTTTTAGATTATTTTCACATGATAATGTCAAAAATAATTTTTTAAAAATAAAAAAAATATCATTTTGATGTATTTTTAAACGAAAAATATTTAAAAAATGAATCTCAACCACAATTTTAAACAAACACTTTATAAGATACATTGGGATATGAGGGGAAATGGAAAAGTAATAAAAAAAGAAAGTAAAAATCATCATTTTGCTAGTTGTTATCTCATAGTAATGGATAAAATTGATTTGTTTTAAGAATTACAAAGGTGATAATGAGAAATTAAAATTATGAGGGTAGAAGTAAGACATTGAGTATTTTATAATAGAACTTAATTTACCAAGTTCTTCTAATAAAAGTTTCTAGTCATTCTAAAAAAAAAACTCCAGTCAATGTATTTATATAAAAAGTTCTATACATAATAATAGCTAGTTTTATTAGTAGCTTTAATTATATTTTTCATAACGAAAAAGATATAGGTTATTGAGTTATATAATTAAGTGAGTGTCTGAGTATTTTTTTTTGAATAAATCTTTAATTTTTATTTTTAATTAATTATTTTGATATTTTTAAATTATTTTAATGTAATGATATTATTTTTAATATATTTTTAAATAAAAAACAATTAAAAAAACAAAATATATCACTTCAAATCGATTATTTTAATGCCCTTAACTTTTTTCCCCCATAACTAGAAACCTTATCAAAGCTAAAGACAACCTTCGACAAATTATCTCTAATTTATCATAAGAAACCAAAGCTGTGAAAATCAGGTTGCTCTGTCTTCTCCACAGCTCCTCAAATGGCAGTTTCCCTCCTCCATCACCCCCCTTTGAGCAACCAACGGTACCCTCTCTCACTTTCTATCTCTCTCTCTTGTTGTCTATTTTTCAGTTTTGCTGACACTCTTTTGTATGTACTTGGCGTTTGCTACTATATATATATATAAATATAAATTTAGCTAATGACACTCATATTTGGCTAAGATTAATTGGTTTCTATAGTGTAGGGCTGAAAAAGAAAACATTTTTACAACTATGGTTGAAGTAGGTGAGTTTTTTGAGCTGGGTAATGATAGTTCAATGAATAAAGGTATCTTGGAATTGCAAAATAGAAATTGCCCAATTCAAGTTGGTGTTTTGGAGAGTGATTGTTGTTGCTACTCTTTGAACTTGTGGCAACACAACGTATTTCTGGAGACCATATAGCTCAACTTTGAAGTTTGTGTGTGGTTGTTTCAATATTTTGTGGGAAAGCAGGCCTGGATTAATATGTTTTTTCGCTTGAAATAGAGACTGAAGTTAGGCTTTCTCAATGACAGAGACCAAGGGGAGGTTTCTTGAAAGTCTTGTCCTTGAATGCGTTTTTGCATATAAAACTGTGACAATTTGGTTGTAAGATGAGGAGCTGTCATGTTTATGTTAGGGTATCACACAACCATTCTGGGATGGGTATGGTAGGGAAAGATTCGTTGCAAAGTGGTTCATCCAAGCGCTTCATTCATGCCAGCACCATCAAAATGCAATGTCAGCTCAATTAAATAAATGCAGAAAAACTAATTTAAAGTTGCAATAGGAAGTAATTTCTGATACAATCCTGAGCTTTCTTACTATATTACTCAAACTTCTATTTATCTCCTTGTACCATTTGTCACAAATAAGCTAGATGAAGGATAAGAAATGTTCCTACTGTCTTCGCTGATAATGTTCAAGTTGACTTGGTATTTTTTTACTTAAAACGGTTCTTGATTGAAGCATATCTGAATGGAACATCACTTTCTGCCTTGATTCCATTATGATATTTGTATTTTCCCCCCCTCATATCTACCTATTCATGTAAGATTTTTGATGTTGTAAGACAAAATTTTAACATCCTGTAATTTCATGATGCTGTTTCATGGATGAATGGTTTGATATTCTTATCCGCCTATTTCAGGATAACTCGAGTGTTTGTAGACTTGAATTCAAGGTCTTTGCAGAGAGGCATCACTTGCTTCTCAATTTGTCTCCAAAAGCAGAAATGCAGCATCAAACTTTACATGATACCCACTACAACAGTTGCTCAACACTGGATGCTGAAAACTTTTGCTTCAGCTGGCTCATTGAATGCAGAAGTGGAATGTCAAGAAAACCACATTTCGTCTGGTTTCTCAACTTCTAATGACTTCCGGAGGTCGAAACTTGCTCAAATACATTTAATATACTGTCTTTTTAAAATGACATCTTTAATATTTTCATGACCTTTTTAAAAGTACTTGTTTGAACAATATTTAGTAGTTGGTCTAGGACAAAGTTTGAGACTGGAACTCTTAAAATGGTCAAAGGCCTTAATGACATTTTTGTTTTGCATCAGCAGGTCTAAAACAGTGGCTGACAGCTCAAGTAAACCCTCAGATGGTGTGGATGATTTTGAGAGACAGTTGCAAGAGTTGTTTGATGAAGTCAAAATGATGATCAAGATGGGAAACAAAAATGATGCTGTGGATCTACTTCAAGCAAATTATGAATTTGTCAAAGAGCAGATCAATGCAGGTTCTAGAGGCATTGAAGAAGCTGCGACTCTTGACATCATAGCCTTGGGATACATGGCCATTGGAGACTTAAAGTCTGTTGGGTTTATCCTGAACAAGGTAACCTTCTTTTTCCTAGGCTGCTGCATTTTCAATCCGATTCATGTGCTTGAAATCATTTGTTAAACTATTGATGTCTGTGGTGTATGTTTGTTGATTCTGCTATTGTGTTCTTAAATTCCTGACTTTTCTTTCATTTAGTGTGTAGTTTTCTTTGAGATTTTGTCACCTTTTCAACTGACTACCTGAGCTGACCAACAAATATAGAAAAACATAGACTTGTTCTCATCGTATAGTTATCCGCGTTAATTCTAGCTCTCTAGTTTAAGAGGAAAAAATGAGTCTCTATTCATGATCATAGGAACATGTGAAACTTCTATGTCACATTGTTGTCGGTGATAGTTCTTCTTTTTCATTGGCCTTGAGCCTTGTCAAACTGTTCATGGTTGCATTTTGTTTCTTATTCTTTGATCCTCAAGAGTTTTGGTACATTTATACATATTAAATCAATGTCTGGGAACCCACATTTATCTTGACAATTGAACATAGATGCTTAATATATCTCTTTGTTTCTCCTGTACTTCATTTTCATGGATGGCCAGTTGGATGAAGTTGTTGAGAATCTAAAGGATGGTGAACCTCTTCTGGATTCAGTACTTATACATATGGGAAGCATGTATTCAGCTTTGGGGAAGTTTGAGAAATCCATGCATGTATATCAAAGAGTTATTGCTACTCTAGAGAGAAAACATGGTAAAAGCTTTTTAATTTAGTTTTCTTTTTTGCCAAGTTCGCTTGATGTACTACTTATTGTAACACTGTTTGTTTAATTACTCTTCAACAATTAGCAGAAGGTAAAGTCCAATGTTGAAGCTGGATGCGACTTAGTTTTCGATTACACAACAGTAAACTTTCCATATTTCCTGCCCCCAGCTTACTAAAATTTTCTAGCAGTCCTGTTGTGGACAAAATTAGAATTGCCCAAGTCATGAGTGCGACTATAATTCATGCTGTTGCTTTTTTCTTATTCCACTTATCCTCGGTATGCTAATTGTGTTCGGGCTATATTCATGAACCAAATAACATGGTAGTTTTGTCAAGTTTTGAGCAGTTCCACATTCTTGACTCTGAGGTCAACCAGTAATCATAACATGAAAACTGGAACAACATTGAATGATGATATGAAGTTTTTTTGGAGTCTCAAATGGTTTGATCCATTGAAAATACATTGCTTTATCCCTGCTCTTAATGCTGCAATTAGCCATTGAGATTTCCTTAAACTCTTTAACAATGATGCAAGCCCAAAACTTAACAGTTGTCCAATGAAATTGCTTTCTTCTAGGGAAAGGTAGTGCTTTTCTTGTCTCACCATTGTTGGGGATGGCAAAAATTCTGGGTTCGATTGGAAAAGCTACCACAGCAATAGAAGTCTACCATCGTGTGATAAGTATTCTGGAATCTAGCAGAGGAGCTGAAAGCAAAGATTTGGTAGTGCCTTTATCTGGTCTTGGCAATCTTTTGATCAAGGAAGGAAGAGCCACAGATGCAGAAAGTCTTTTTAATAGGTTACCGTACTTTCTGTCGGTGTCTTTATTTAGTCTTTGAAGTTAAGTTGTGACTATTCACCCCCCTTGCTGCTCCTTTTTTTTTTTCCTTCAGAATTTTAAGCATATACAAGGAGTCATATGGTGAATATGATGGAAGATTTGGCATGGCTTTGTGTTCGGTAGCCCATGTGAAGTGTGCAACAGGTAACTATGTAACTCTCTTCTTTTCACCCTCTCAAGCCCTAAAAAATTCATCCATGATGGTGGATTTCAAACCTCCTGCTTTACAACAGTTTATTGTTGATAAATACAATATTAACCCTCTTAACTGTACTGCTGCCACTTTTCCAAATTTATCAGTTAAATCAACTTAATTGCTCATACTCCAATGTTTTGCAGGAAATGCAGAAGAAGCTATTAATTTATATAGAAAGGCTCTTCAAGTCATCAAGGATGCAGACTACATGGCTCTAGATGATAGTATCATGGAGAGGATGAGGATAGATTTGGCTGAATTACTTCACGTTGTAGGAAGGTAAAGCCGGATAAAACTAAGTTTTATGTTGTATGATAGATTTGGAAGGATTAGAAGCAGGTGGCGGCCTTTTCTGTTTATTAATTTTTATCGCTGAAAAGCTTTAGGGTTTTGTTTGCTTTCCTGGACCTTCTCAAGTGATTTTTGTGTCATTTCGGTGTTCCAAAAATAGAATCTATATTGAATTTCTCAAAAAGGAGGTTACCTTATTTCCTATTTGTTGTTATATGGTTTCTTGTAGAGGAAACGAAGGCCGAGAGCTACTAGAGGAGTGTTTGTTGATCACTGAAAAGTATAAAGGAAAAGATCATCCAAGCTCGGTTACACATCTTATTAATCTCGCAACCTCCTACTCGCAATCAAAAAACTATGTCGAGGCTGAGCGCTTGTTGAGGACAAGTTTGGAGATTATGATGAAAAGTGTGAGACCCGATGATTCATCCATCACCTTCCCAATGCTGCACCTCGCAGTGACTCTCTACCGTCTGAATCAGGATGAAGAAGCCGAGCAACTCACACTAGAGGTTCTGCGCATTCGCGAGAAGGCATTCGGAAAAGATTCTCTTCCCGTCGGTAAGCCATCTTACCCCTTTATAATCATCTAACTAGGCTATCTGATCAGTTAGTCTGTGAACTCTGAGCAATGCAATCATAACTGATGTTATTTCTTGATGTTCATGGCAGGGGAGGCGCTGGACTGTTTGGTATCCATCCAGACCAGATTAGGGAAGTCAGAAGCTGAGTTGTTGGAGCTCTTAAAACAAGTTCTAAAAATTCAAGAAAAAGAGTTTGGTTATGAGAGTGAAGAGGTTATGAGGACCCTAAAGAAAATTGTATTCTACTTGGATAAAACAGGAAGAAAGGATGAGAAATTTTCCATGCAGAAAAGATTATCTGTGCTCAGGATGAAGTATAAACAAATGATGCAGTATTAATGTTATAGCCGTTGATTTTTTGTTGGATGAATGATTTACTTTCATTGTTTTTCATGATTTTCTTTATAATTTGTTATCCAATTTGGTAAATAATGGTGGAAAAAAAAAAGATTGGAATATTGGATTGAAGTTAAAAATCTACAAAAAAATTCAGGAGGTTCCACAACATTGGAGGACTCTTCAGGATTAATAACATATTTGATGCTGAGATAATAATTATTTTTTATTAAAAATTTATTCTTGACATTAAAACATCAAAATAACCGAAAAATAATACAAAAAATTGAAACAAAGAAAAGAATAATTTTTTAAAAAAGGTGTTTTTGAAATGAAAAGGCAAACGGTTCTAAAATCTTAAAATAGACCTTCTATTTCTACTAATGTTAAATTGTTTTTAGAAAAGATAAATAAGTAAAATATTTATTAGAGAGATGTAAATCTAATTTGCATTTTGATTATTTAAATTTAGGGATGAAATTAAACCAATTATTTGTTTAATTAGATTTTGAAATTAATTATAATTTAGTTCCTGTAGTTTATTTTATTGAAACTAATAATTAACTCCTGTAGATATTAAAAAATAATTAAATATTTTGATCAACATAATCATAGTAGATTAATTAGTTTTGTTAAACTAGAAGGATTATATTACAATTAACACAAAGTTAAT
Organism: Salix caprea; assembly: GCA_964035475.1. NCBI lineage: Eukaryota > Viridiplantae > Streptophyta > Magnoliopsida > Malpighiales > Salicaceae > Salix > Salix caprea. Next base: position 2,837,736 of record OZ037753.1, on the reverse strand, counting down.
AAAATTAATCACAATATTATTTTTAATCTCATAAATAATAAAAACAATATCATATTAATAATAAATTAATACTTCACCGGCTCTCAGTGAACCGGCTGTATCGGTTTGGTTTCCTTACATTTAAACCGGTTAAGTATAAAAGAAATGAAGAGTCTAATCTCTTTAAAACCAGAGCCATACAGAACCAAAAATGGCCGCCTCTGCTCTATCCTTTGCTTTCTCTTCACTGTCACTTCCAAATTCTTCACTTTGCTCGTTTGCAGATAAATTCCAGGTTCTTAAATCTTCTATTCTTTCAATGATTTCTCTTTTTCATGTTATGGTTTAGTGTTTTATGTTTTGTTTTTTTCAGGTAGTCTCAAAGTTGCAGAAAAACAGTGGCCGTGGTAGGCGAGTCTGGCGGAGGAGGAAATTGGTATTTAAAATTATATTTCATTTTTTAACACTTTTTTAAATGTTGGTATTTCTTGAAATGTGAACACTGAAACTGAAACAATTTCATGATGAGATATAATGAGAATTTTGAACAATTTTTCACAGAGTTCTGAACCCTTATCAGGAAGTTTTGAAATGTGAACACTGAATCAATTTCTTGATGGGAAGAAATCTTGAAAATTGGTTAACTTTCTCGATGAGAATAATGAAATGTCTGCCTTTTTATTTTTATTTTACCTCATTAGTGCAGTTGTTTTTGTAGCTATTTCTTAGCTTGAAGTGAGGTATATGAAGATAAAACGTAGTTTATGAATTTTATTGCCAAAGGAACTTGAATTTTGAAGTATCAAATCTGATTTTTTTTTTAACACTCTCTGAAAATAACAGAGAATGCTTACTGGTGACATACTAGCTTTTACCTAAACAATGGCCACAAAAGTAGAAGCATCACTGCATTTAAACTAAGGAACAAACTGAACTTGCTCAACAGAAGTTGGATTATGCTTACTGTGGAAAATGAGGGCAAGTTCTCCTATGCATGTAATTTGGGAATATAGTTTTTAGAAAGGTTTTTATGTATCTTTTAAACATTAATGTAAAGGATTAATGTAAAAGTGTATGCCCTTATATCTTTTAACACATTAATGTAAAGGATTAGTAGGTAGATTGGTAAAATTAGAGAACTTTAAGATTGCTGAGAGATTTTCATTCTCTCCATTTTTCTCCCTACTAGAGTATGGAAAACAATCTGAGTTGTTTCAGTTGACCGAGGGGGACAGCCTAAGATTGGATGCCATTGGGTTGTCACCAATCAAGAGTATGAACTGCATAGTAATTGAGGTTGGCAAACTGATCCCACTTTTGAAGGACATTGATAATGGGAATGAATTTGTGAAAATCATGGAAGAATCACGTACATTCTGAAGGTTCCTGTGCAAATGTCAGGGGTTAAGGCTTTGATTCACATTTAAGATCCTGATGATTAACGGTGCTTCACCTTTGGAGATGTAGACATGGTCTCCACCCTTGAACAATACAGTGTTCTGACACAACTCCCAAGAGAAATTGACTAGGTCTGTTTCCACCAAAGGGTTGACCTAGTTGTGGGAGAAGTGGCCAAACTGCTTAAGATAAACAACATTTACAAATATAAAGAGAAGAACATGCTGGTGGGTTAAGGTGAAAATTGCTTGAAGAGCTGTTGGAAGCAAGGAAAGGAATTCAATTCTAGTATAGTGTGAGAGAAGACACTCGCTTTAGGAATGTTTGGGCTGGTGTTGTACCCTACTAGCTCTGGAATTATCAGTTTGGAAGCTGCAAGCTTGTTTGTGACACACGAAAATACCATGATAAACTTATCTGCTTCTATCTTGGCTGAAATAGCCATGTCCCTCAATCACTGTAGGAGGACTGGAAAGGGCGCAATGAGATGTTGTGTGCAACTAGGACGCTGGAAGTGCTTATAGAAAAAGAAGGGGAAATTTTTTTCTGAAAAAGATTGGAATAAGAAATATCAAGAGCTTCCTCAAATCATGTTTAACTCGAGAGCCTCATAGATTAGAGTTATCGTCTGTGTGATAAGAATTACAGTGGTTTAGTGGCATTTTTGCAGGGTTTGTGGTGGGAGTATATAGTTTGAAAAGTGGTCGGGGGCTGTAGGTGTACTTTTTGTCTAAAGTGGTGAAGGGATAGGGAGAAAAATAGTTTGCAAGGTGGCATCTTGAGCAAGGTTTTCAGTTTCTTTGGAGAAGAAGATAAACTGTGCCCCATGAAACAACACCGTTTCCCCTGCTCTTTTTTTATCTAATCATCAGTGAAACAATGCTGTTTTCCCCTAAACTCAAGAGTTTCACTCACGGGGATGTGATACTGTTTTTGCTCTGAAATATTCTAGGATTTTCAAATCAGTCCCCATGCCTTCTCCTAGTTGCAGTCCTTGAGCTATAAGGTTTTACAATTAAGCCTTCAATTGAACCCTATTTTGGGAGTTGTCTCAATATTCTCAGTGCTAAATTTGCTATCAAGAAATTGTTTCAATAGGCTACATCACGTAAATTTTATCATTCAACATCTTGCCTTAATTGTTTATGATCTTGGTTCTCCTTTACACATGACATGCTTGCTAGATGATATAGGAGTTCCCTAATATATATATGCTACACGAGGATAATTGTATGGGGTGGAATTTGGCGGCACATCCTTGCTGGAATTTACATGGGCTGTAGAATAGGCCTCGTAATAAGCTTTTACCTAATAAATGTTTAATAAATGACATATAACCTTAATGCCTTATTTGTTCATGAACTGGGGTTCAAATGTTGTGCTTGTGGATGCTGATTAAAAGTTCTTGTTGTGTTTCAGACCAAGGAAGATGATCTTTTGCGATACAAATTGGAGCGAGTTCCTTTCCTTGAGGAGCAGGTTAGGAAGATTAAAGAGGGAGGAAAGTTATTGACAATGGACATCCACAAATTGTTACTATCAGAAGATAACAGGTTTGATTTTGTGAATGAGGTTGCAGCTGAGGCCATAGAGTATGTTGAGAACAACAGAGACGAATACGGAGGAAAGAAGAAGGCCATTTTACATGTGCTTAGCAACCGTATGAACGATGCTGGGTATTCCCGTCCAGTGGCATATGAAGAATCTGACCCCTTCCTACCTGGCCCTACTTTTTTGAGGCAGGAGCTTGAATAGACTTTGATATTACTTGGATCTGCCATGTTGTAGTAATAACTTTCGGCTATATATATATATATACACATATATATATATTGAAGGCTGTATTTTCTAATTTATAGTGTATCGATTTTCTGTCTGATTTGTTATCATCACCTGCATTTGTTCTTGCCCTGTAATTAGATGTGTGCTTGCTCCTAACCAAAGTTGTCGATACTATTTTGGTTAATGTTTTGTTTTTTTAATTGGAATAGAATGTTTCGGTTTCGGAGTGTTTTGACGCTCTGTTTTTGGGTTGTATTGTTTATGTATATATATATATATATATATATATATATATATATATATAATTAAATATATTAATTCAAATTGTTTTTAGTTCAAATCCAAAAATAAAATTATTTATAATTGTGCAATTTAATCTAAAAAAACAATAAAATAATTTTTCTACACAGAATATGAACATGTATAATATTAGAGAATGTCATCATCAATCTCGCAAGGTTATTATATTTTTTTATTGCTTTGAAATTTTAACATAATATATATAAATATATCAAGAGATTTCTTGTAAATTTCATCTTAATTTAATTGGATTAAGAGATATGATTGATATTGTAAAATTATTTATTATTTAAAAAAAAACACTATTCGACTGAAACGGAACGGGCAAAACAAAATTGATATGTTTTGGCTGGTATTTAGCTAAAACATCCAGAACGAATTAAATTTAAACCGAAATAAAAATAATGTTTTATTTTATTTTTTTAATTAGTACAAAACATTTCGCTGGAAAAAAATAGACAACTATGCTCCTAACTGCTAAATGATTTCTGCACTGTTAACCTTGTTAATCAGTGAGCTCCGCAGTTTTCATCACGCAAACAAACGGGTTCTAAAAATAAAATGGTATTGTATAGAAAAGAAATGTTAAATTAATGTTTCTATTTTCTTAATTTTCAATTGATTATTGTTAAGGAACCATCTCACCTAAAAGCTTAAGCTTGTAAGTGAGGTCCCATAATATGATTTATATTATTCTCTAACACACCCCCTCAAGTGAAAACCCTTTGGGCTTGAAACTTGCACAGACCCAAATCACCTTGTGCTTGGTTTTTATCAAATAGAATGGGGGTGGTGAGATTCGAACTCGTGACTGCTGGGTCAACAAGGCTCTGATACCATGTTAAGGAACCATCTCACCTAAAAGCTTAAGCTTGTAAGTGAGGTCCCATAATATGATTTATATTAATTATAATACAACGATGCTAAAACTGTTGAAAAAAAAGAAAAAAAATATATAAAATGAATACCTTTTTCAATCCAAATACACTGATAAGTACAGTACAAGTACAGGATCGCATCTTGGAAAACCTAGTAATACAAGCGAAGACAACTTATTAAGATTGTACTTGTTTGTTTAGAAATATATTAAAATAATATTTTTTTATTTTTAAAAAATTATTTTTAATATAAACATATGAAAATGATCTAAAAAATACTAAAAAATATAATTTAAAATAAAAAAATCATTTTTTTTCAAAAATATTTTTGAAATGTATTCTTAAATACCCCGCAAATGCACTTGAAACTGTACAAAAATTACTTGAGTGGCAGCTGAACGGCATCTATATGTTCGTAGAAAAAGCAAAGTCCAGTCCAGAAAGTTGCCAAAAATTAATTAGATCATGTATAAAGATCTTGCCATGTCATCATTCAGAAGCATTATCTTCCAAAAAACCGAGCACCATACATCTAACCCCTCGTAGAATCTAATCGTTAAATCAGTTAGAGGTTCAGCTTCACCGTCTTATCCTTCACAAGACAGAAATACCACCTCCAGACCTCATCGCCACCGTACAGCATCTGAAACTCTCTGACTGAGCAACCCAACTCAGTAAATGGCGTTGTTTAGGCCACAGTTGGAGAGATTCCTATCAACCAAACTCCATTTTTGCCACTCCAGTACCAGAACCCCCACTAAAAACTTCTTCTTTGCTACTAGGTCTAGAAGCCAGTGTTCTGCTATAGCAATTGATGCCCCATCTTCTTTAACTGACGTTGCTGGGATCCGGTGGGGGTCTACAAGCTTGCAGGGCCCACGTGAAGAGATGGAGGATGATATCGTAATTCGATCAGATGGCCTTGAAGGATTCTCCTTTGCTGCTGTTTTTGATGGCCATGCTGGTTTCTCTTCTGTGAAGTTCCTCAGGTTTGATGAATTTTAGAAACTTCAGCATAATCATGGACTCATGTTTCTCGAGTTCTTTGGGTGCAGTTTTTTATTCAATCTTTGATTCATCATTGTTAGGGATGAGTTGTACAAGGAGTGTGTAGCTGCTTTACAAGGTGGTTTGCTATTGAATGGAAAAGATTTCAATGCTATCAGAAAAGCTTTAGAAGAGGCTTTCGAAAGTGTTGATGCAAAATTGCTAGATTGGTATGCCTGCAGTGTTTTCTTTCTGCAAAAATTGCTTTTGATGGTAGAAAAATGGGCAGATAGTGAATAGTGTAATGCTATATTCAATATTATCGCGTTCAAGGTTTAGGTGATGTTTGATTTTGTAAAGGCTTGAGAAGGATGGCGAGCAAGACCAATCCGGTTCGACAGCGACTGCTATGTTCATTGGAAACGAAAAGCTAGTCATTTCGCACATTGGTGATACATCTGTGGTAAATATTCAACTGTAATGTCATTACTTTTTGACAATAGCAATGGAAAAATTGAAGATATGTTGGGTGACCATGAGCAATTTTCGCATGGTGTTTCGCTTTTGATGCAGGTCCTTTCTCGTTCTGGAAAAATGGAAGTGTTGACTGATGCTCATCGACCCTATGGAAGCAACAAAATCTCTCTTCAAGAAATCAGAAGAGTCAGAGAAGCAGGTGGATGGGTGTGTTTTCTTGCAATTTCTGTAGCAAGTTCATCTAGTCTTCTCCTGACTGCTCTTACCTTCTTCCTTGCTATCCTCATGATTGAAATAGTGCTCAATTTGGTATCCATTGTTGTCATTTCCTTGTTTTCATATGGGATTCCCCAGCTAATTTTAGAATCAAAAGGATTTCTTTTTTGAAATCTGTTGATTTTCCTGGCATTTTTCCTTGTTATAACGATTTGAAGCTTGAACATTTCTTAATAAGTTTCTTAGACAATGATCCATAAAAGCCTTGTACTTTTGTGAGCTATGGAGAATCTCATCTAAATCTTCTGTATGCTTCTTCCTGATCAAGACCAAATCTTACACACCTTATTGTCTGATGATTACTATTGAAATTTTTCTGCAGATTGTCAATGGAAGGATCTGTGGAGACATAGCCGTATCTCGTGCTTTTGGTGACATGCGGTTCAAGACAAAGAAGAATGAGTTTGGTCCTTTTAATCTGACTTCCTTTTTTACTTGAACACAAGGGTTAGTTTGAAAATGTCTTCTACCAGCACTCTATACATTTCTTAACAATGTGAGGATGTTTTATACATGAATAGGATGCTGGAGAATGGAGTCAAGGAAGGGAGATGGTCTGAAAAATTTAGTTCTCGGTAAGATCTTTTCTATATTTTCCATCAGTATGTTCATCTACTCTCCATTTTTGTTAACTGAACCTTGTTTATAAGATAGTTATTATGCATATAAAACATCCTAGGACCTGATAGATCAGATTTAAAACATGAAATAGCCCATGATTTGGGTTGGTAATGGTTATTCGATAAATCTAACTGCCCTAAGATCATAGCAACTGGAGCAAAAGACAAATCTCACTCATTGTGGCTATTACATTTGGCCTGTATGGTTCTACGGATGTATGTTCTCCTAGGAACTACAAAATGCATTTTCTGTTGAGATAAGTTTGAATGAGAAAAACCCCATGCCGCCACCATTTACTAAAGGATGGATGGCAAATTCTTGCTGCAAATGTATTAGCCACGAATGATCGGTGCTCATCACAGTGATAAGATAAGGAATCATTGAATTTATGATTTGCTAGTTTTTTTCAGAAGGTGAACTAATCTTGTGCTGTGACAGAGTACAATTCAATGGGGACTTGGTCATTGCATCTCCAGAAGTTTACCAAATAGCTCTTGGGTCAGATGCAGAGTTTGTAATTCTAGCATCTGATGGTTTATGGGATTACATGAACAGGTATTTATTCCATCCTCCAAATGTATTTCTTAGTTGCGTTCTGTAACATCTGTTTCTGTAATCCCTTGATTTTCATTCATAATCTGCATCTTGCTTAACTGTTTGCTATTGTCGGAAACAGCTCAGATGCAGCTGTTTTTGTCAGGAACCAACTTCGAAAACATGGAGATGTTCAGGTAAACCTTCTGTTGGCTATCGAATATCCAATGAACCCACGCTAGCCTGTTTGACAGTGTGGTTGCAGTTGTTTTTAAAAGTACATTTCGTTCGGGAATGCATTAAAACGATTTTTTTATATATTTTTTAAAATCATTTTTGACATCAGCACATGAAAATGACCTAAAAACACCAAATTTTTCTAAATTTAAAATAGAAAATAAAAATAAAAATCAAATATTTTCAAAAACGCTTTTGAAACGCAATGCCAAACTCTTAGAACAAGTTTTGAATGTCCGCATGGTTTTGGATGATACTATTGCTGTGCAGCGGCATTTCTAACTTGCCTCTCATTCTGCTTTCAGCTAGCTTGCGAAGAACTTGCGCGGACAGCTATTGTAAGGACTTATATTGACAATTAGTCTTATTCGACAGTATCGTTCAATATTTTATTCGGGATATGAATTCCTTATATTGCAGGATCGGCGGACACAAGACAATGTTAGCATCATCATTGCTGATTTAGGGTATGCATGTCTTTGCTTTCACGCATCTTTTTTAAAGAAAAGTAATAATGAAAATCTAAACTGGTCTAAGATGTTTGAGATTCGCAAGCTTGTTGTGTTCTTCTGTTCTTTTATTATTGAGAAATGCAATTATCTTAGCATTCTTCCATCACTAATTTTGTTCTGTTTTTGGTCTTAACTTCGGCGAAGGCGGACAGACTGGCAAAACCTGCCTCTCCAGAAACAAAATGTTGTGTATGAACTGGGCCAAGCATTTGCTACCATTGGTATTGTCGCAGTTGGAATATGGATGTCATCCTTGTTTTCTTCATAAATGCTAGAGCTTCAGAAAGTGTATATAAATCAACATAGATTTCGACACATTAGTCCATAGAAATCTATATATGTCAGCACCTTCATGCTTTTCTTTTAGGCGAGAGAACGATAAACATCTTGTTTTTCAAATTTTCATTTCCAGAATCATATTGTCTTACATCGTTTATCTGAACAACACCTGTTGAACACACAACTCATGTTGTAGCTTTGCCACATATCTTTGAATGTTAATCATTGAGGATCAAGAGAGAGAGAGAAAATAGGAAACCGATTTTGTATCGATGGCTTGGTATTCAAGCTTCCTCGAGCATTCAACGAAGTCTACTCTCAAATCATTGCCATAACTAGTATCGCCCAGAAGAACCCTGACCTTTCTGCAATCAATTTGCCCATTTCTATTGTGTTTCGTAGGAAATTCCATCCTCCTTGTAAATGTGACAGTACCATCACTTGCCCTTTCCCTGGCCATTTTTTGCAACCAACCATTTCTTTACTTTTTCCAGATTTTAGTGAAAAGGGTTGGAGAAGAGCTTAATCCAAGAGAAAATCCTTGTCAAAATAAACCCAAGTCTTTATTTGCTCATACTTTGCCTTCATCTGACCAGGATTTTTACAGTGACCTTTCCTTCGCAATTCGCCGTGAACCCTGGGTGGGATTCTGTAAAGTTGGAGACGGAGAGTATCTTCGCCACTAGGAAATTCAGGGAAAGTCGACAAAAAAGTTTGATAAGCTTGAAAAGCAAGGCCCCATCACCGAACACCACAAAAAGAAAGGCACCCATCTTGACTATCTTGCATATCGTCTCCGAAGCCATCTTTTAAGGCAAGAGAAAAGCTGTGACACGATGTTTTCTAGGACAATATTTCTGATATGTTCGAATACTTCTAAAGAGCATGTCCTTAAATACCATAAGATTCTTAGTTTAATTTAGGAATGTATAGCTGGTTTAACTTGGCAATAGCATCAGTTTTAATCAAGAGACGGGGAGACAATGATAGCAGTTCCATAGCAATTGTGTTTGGTTAGTGTCCGAGGACATGAAAGACGTAGAAAAAGAACAGAAATGTGTTTGGTTGGAGGAACGAAGGTGGAGGGAAGAATAAATCTATCTCTAGATAGTTTTTGATGCAGAAACAATGGACATCCTTGTCTCAAACCCTTCTTTCCATCAAAATGACTGCATAAACCATCATTAATTTGAAGTAGTATTACGTTCTTTGAATCAAAATTTGAATTGTGAAGTAAACTCCATAGCTTCCACGATAGCTCCAACTCACAGAATCAAATGCCTTAGAAGCATCCCATTCTAATTAAAATTTGAGTTCTTGTAGTCCGAGTCATGGTTATAATTAAGAGTTCAATCGCACTTGAAGATTCTTGATGATGAAGTGGGCGTGGTACATTAGTCTTGAACTCTCAAAGCAATGGCTAGATGGTTGTTGAAAGGAAGAAAACTTTTCGAAGAAGATCAAGTCTAAGTACCTTTGGTATGCATATAAAGAAACGATTATTTGCAGAAGAAATTGTGGAATTTATCAATGGAACTAAGTTTCGTGTATATTATGGCCTTGCAAGCTTTCTCGGACAACCTTGATAACATTGTAATAACTCAATGAGCAGAAGCTTTTTCCATTTCTGTAAGCACCCGAATCATCCTAGTATTGGGTAATCCAGCTTCTAATAATCTTGATCTCAGTCTCTTTTTGCTCTTTCAATCATTGGGGCTCCTCTTTTATTGATGGATGTAAATCCATGAAATGAGACGACCCTGCATAAGAAACACTCATTTTTTAGGTTATATCCTGCAAATTTTCGTTGACATTAGCAGACAAGCTTCCCAGACTCCATAACAGATGTAATGTTACTGTAGTATAATGAAGGAGATTAAAGAGAGAGAAAGAAGCATACATGACCTCCATAGCTAAGAGAATCATTTAGACCAAATGAACCTGGCTGAAACATGGTGTCATTGCCGCTGGCAAAAGGAATCACCATGTCACTGTTAGAATTATGTGAGATACTGCCTTGAAGATCAAGCGGTCGACCGGTTAAGTTTGTCTTCCAATCGGTCGACCGGTTCACCTGACGTGAAGATCAAGTTTTAGTTTGAATTTGTCATTTCAGTTTTGAATTTTGAATTTCGGATAGATAGCAGATTTTATCTTCTGATTTTGCCAATAATCTCTCATGTTGTTGAGAGTTTGTTTTTGATTGTAATTCATGTTTTGTAAGCCTATATATTAGGCATTTCCATTTTGAATAAAATCAATTCAATTCCAATCATCAAAGGACTCTGTTTTTTGCAATTGTTCTTCAAATTCTTATTTTCCAGAATTTGATCCAAACAGTAACTGTTACAAACAGTCACTGTTCAGATCATCCAAATCTAACAGTGGTATCAGAGCGTTGATCTTACGGGCTGAAGGGAAAATTTTGAGTGAAACACGAGTGATTGTGAGTGTAAACACTTGGGGGGTTGAGAGAAACACTGAGAGATTAAGTTTGCAAGAAATCAAATGGCATCTTCATCATCCTCTGCACACTCACACTCTTCGGTTCCAATTTTTGATGGTGAGAACTATCACATTTGGGCTGTAAAGATGAGGTTTTTTCTGAGATCTCAAGGATTATGGAACATAGTGGTGACGGATGCTGATCCATATCCACTACGTGCGAATCCTACGTTGGCACAGATTAAAGCTCATGAAGAAGAGAAGCTGAAAAAGGATAAGGCAATCACCAGCCTTCATTCTGGGCTTGCTGATCATATCTTCACCAAAATAATGAACCTGGAAACACCAAAACAAGTTTGGGACAAGCTCCAGGTTGAATTTGAAGGAAGTAGCAGAGACAAGACCGTGAAACTGCTAGCATTCAAGAGAGAGTTCGAATTGATGAAAATGAAAGATCATGAATCTGTCAAAGTATATTCTGGCAGATTGATGAATGTGGTGAACCAAATGAGACTTCTTGGGGAGACATTTGAAGATCATAAGATTGTTGAGAAACTTATGATGTCTGTGCCTGAAAAATTCGAGGCAAAAATCTCAGCAATTGAAGAATCTTGTGATTTACAAAATCTTACAATTGCTGAGTTAATAAGCAAGCTGCACATCCAGGAGCAAAGGGTGCAGATGAGGGATGATGATGCTATGGAAGGTGCCTTTCAAGCAAACAATAGAAGGAAGAAAAATGGAGGTTTACCATTCAAAAAATTCAACAATGGTAAACAAATTCTCTCAAAATTCAAACCTGCTGCACCTGCTAACAAACAGATTTTCCTTCCTTGTTCTTATTGCAAAAGAACAAACCATGCCGAGGTGAATTGCTGGTTTAAAGGGAAGTCAGTAATCCATTGTGATTTCTGTAAAAAAGGTGGCCATAGTGAGAAGTTTTGCAGGCTGAAAAAGAAACCACCTCAGCATGAAATCCAACAACATGCACATGTCACTGAAGAAGACAAAGCTGACGAAGAACACTTGTTCATGGTGACTTGTGATGAACAAAATTCCAGAAGGGACACTTGGTTGATTGACAGTGGATGCACAAGCCACATGACCAAATTCCTGTCAATCTTCTCCACGATTGACAGGTCAATCAAGCCCAAAATTAAGCTGGGAAATGGAGATGTTGTTGAAGCAAAAGGGAGAGGCACAGTCACTGTGAAAACCAGCCGAGGTACAAAAACCATCACTAATGTTTTATACATTCCTGAACTTGATCAAAACCTTCTAAGTGTTGCTCAAATGCTGCGAAATGGTTATGTAGTGTCATTTAGAGAAAATTTTTGTTATATTACTGATTCACATGACTCAGCAATTGCAAAAATTAAGATGGAAGGGAATAGCTTCTATATGAATTTAAATGCAATAGAAGGACATGCATTTAGTGCAAGAGTTGATGAAAGTATTGTGTGGCATAAGAGGTTCGGGCACTATAACTTTAACTCTTTAATGTTGCTGCATAATGATGATTTGGTAGTAGGATTGCCTAGTATCTGTACTAGCAATCAAATATGTGATGGTTGTGAACTTGGAAAGATGCATAGAAGACCATTTCCACAGATTGCATTGAGAAGGGCTGAAAGCATATTAGAACTTGTTCATTCTGACATTTGTGGACCTATGAGCATTGCATCCTCGGGAAATAGTGTGTATTTTATGCTTTTCATAGATGACTTCAGCAGGATGACTTGGGTTCATTTCTTGAAAAATAAGTCACAAGCACTGTCAGAATTCAAAGTTTTTAGGTGCTTGGCTGAGAAACAAAGTGGGCAGAAGATCAAGGTGTTGAGAACTGATAATGGTGGAGAATACACTTCAAATGCTTTCAAATCTTACTGTCAAGAGGCTGGAATTGTGCATCAATTAACAGTTCCCTATTCTCCACAACAGAATGGTGTTGTGGAGAGAAAAAATAGAATTGTCATGGAGATGTCAAGGTGTATGTTGCTGGAGAAAAATTTGCCTAAATTCCTTTGGGCTGAAGCTGTAAACACTTCAGTATACTTGTTGAACCGATTACCTACAAAATCAGTTCAACAAAAGACACCTCTTGAAGCTTGGTCTGGTGTGAAACCTTCTGTTCAACACTTGAAGGTGTTCGGTTCCCCTTGTTATTTTCATGTTCCAGCTGCAACAAGGGGAAAACTTGATGCAGTAGCCGAGAGGGGTATTCTGGTGGGATATTCAACAGAATCAAAAGGCTACAGGGTGTATAATCTGAACAAAAACAAAGTTCAGATTAGTAGAGATGTGCAGGTAGATGAGAACAGCAACTGGAATTGGACTTTCAACAGGATTGAGCAGAAGATTGTAACTCACAGAACAGAAATTCAAAGAATTGCTGAAGATGTTGGGGAGCAGCCTGATGTAGAAGATACTATTGAATCTAATGTTGGGGAGCAGCCTGGTGTAGAAGATACTACTGACTCCAGTGTTGTCAAAACAAGATCCCTAGCTGATGTTTATGAGAGATGCAACCTTGTGTATTCTGAACCTACAACTTACACAGAAGCTGCAACTTTTCCAGTCTGGATTGAAGCTATGAAGGCTGAAATCGATTCCATTGAAAGAAATGGAACTTGGGAGCTGACTGAATTACCTGGTGACAAGAAGAAAATTGGAGTGAAATGGGTGTTCAGAACCAAGTTTAATCCTGATGGTTCAGTGTTTAAACACAAGGCTAGGCTGGTTGTCAAAGGCTTCTCACAAGTAGCTGGGGTTGACTATGGTGAAACTTTCGCACCTGTTGCAAGGCACGACACAATCAGGCTTCTTCTTGGTCTTGCTGGTCAATTGGGGTGGAAAGTATACCACTTGGATGTGAAATCAGCCTTCTTGAATGGAATTCTTCAAGAAGAAATTTACATTCAGCAGCCTGATGGGTTCGAAATTTCAGGAGAGGAGCACAAAGTATACAAGCTTCACAAAGCTCTTTATGGGCTAAAACAAGCACCAAGAGCTTGGTATAGTAGAATTGATTCTCACTTGACTCAATTGGGGTTTAAAAGAAGTGAGAATGAAGCTACTTTATACTTAAAGGAAGAAGATGATGGTCAGCAACTCATAATCTCCCTTTATGTCGATGACATGTTAGTAACTGGAAGCAATTCCAAGTTACTAACCAAGTTCAAACTGGAGATGGAGAAGGTATTTGAGATGAGTGATTTGGGGGCTATGAGTTATTTTTTAGGGATGGAAATACATCAAAGCAAATCTGGGATTTTTGTATCTCAGAAAAAGTATGCTGTTGATGTCCTAAAGAAGTTCAAAATGGACTCATGCAAAGAAGCTGCTACTCCATTAGCATTGAATGAGAAAATTTCAAAGAATGATGGGGAGAAGCTTGATGATCCCTCAGCATATAGAAGTCTGGTTGGTAGCTTGTTGTACCTCACGGCTTCAAGACCAGATTTAATGTTCCCAGCTGGACTATTGTCACGTTTTATGAGCTCACCTAGTAGTGTGCATATGGGTGTTGCTAAGCGTGTGTTGAGGTATGTAAGAGGAACAAGTGATCTGGGAATATGCTATTTGAAGTCAGGAGGAGTGAAACTGACTGGCTATGCAGACAGTGATTGGGCAGGGAGCATTGACGATATGAAGAGCACTTCTGGCTACATTTTCTCACTTGGTTCAGGTGCCATTTGCTGGAATGCTAAGAAGCAGGATGTGGTAGCTCAATCAACTGCTGAAGCTGAGTATATGTCAATGGCTACTGCAGCTAATCAAGCAATTTGGTTGAAGAAAATTTTAGCAGATTTGGGTCAAAGTCAGGATGCACCAACTGAGATTTTTTGTGACAACAAGTCTGCTATTGCAATTGCCCAAAATCCAGTTCAACATGGGAGGACTAAGCACATTAATGTCAAGTTTCATTCTTTAAGGGAGGCTGAGAAGAATCAACTCATTAAAATCACTTATTGTTCAACTGAAGTTCAATTGGCAGATTTAATGACCAAGGCTCTTCCAAAGACACGTCTGGAATTTCTGAGAATGAATCTCGGTTTGTTCAATGCAAATCTCAAGGAGGAGTGTTAGAATTATGTGAGATACTGCCTTGAAGATCAAGCGGTCGACCGGTTAAGTTTGTCTTCCAATCGGTCGACCGGTTCACCTGACGTGAAGATCAAGTTTTAGTTTGAATTTGTCATTTCAGTTTTGAATTTTGAATTTCGGATAGATAGCAGATTTTATCTTCTGATTTTGCCAATAATCTCTCATGTTGTTGAGAGTTTGTTTTTGATTGTAATTCATGTTTTGTAAGCCTATATATTAGGCATTTCCATTTTGAATAAAATCAATTCAATTCCAATCATCAAAGGACTCTGTTTTTTGCAATTGTTCTTCAAATTCTTATTTTCCAGAATTTGATCCAAACAGTAACTGTTACAAACAGTCACTGTTCAGATCATCCAAATCTAACAGTCACTACATGACTAACTTTAACACACCAGAATCAATCAATCTTGATAAAAATGAAGACGAACAAAGTTTTCCAACTGTAATTGAAGAGGAAATTCATCACGATAAGAAGAAAACACAGTTCTTGTTAGCCACTCTAGGACTTTATTATCCACTAAGACTCAGTTTGTAATTCAGATATAGATAATTCAACTGTAATCCATAATCCCTTAAGAATTGGTCTTCCTGCAAAGTAGAGAAATGATCAGTTAGGTTTGTATATGTGTGTGTGTGTGTGTGTGTGTGTGTGTGTGGCCTCCATCAACAACAATACAAGCAATTCTCTTTTCAGGAACCTGAAAATCTCTATTAGTTCTTACATGATATAACACTAACTGCCAACCCCACCACACTTCTGTTTCAGATTTGGTGGGTTCATTGACTTAGCATGGTTTCTTTCCAGTAAACGTGACAATAGAAGCAATCCTGTCAATTTCAATCCATGAATAGTATCATTCATAGCAACTCTAGCTGACTTCCTGCACACCAAAATCTAACCTGTAGTAGTTAGAATGTTGGACTTTGAAACCACAAAAACGGCAAGAATTGATTATTATTCACTGTAAAAGCTTTCAGGCTTATAGTTGAAGTGATCAAGTGTGTGTGTGCTTGTAATAAAATCTTTGCAAGTCCTATTCAATTCCTGGTTCCACCAAAATTCTTCTGTCAGAGGTTCTTCTGCCACCCCTAGAATTATTCCAGGTCCAGGCCCAGGTTATAGAATGTTGCAATTGTTTCGTAATTGGACAAGGCAAGATTAGATAGTTTGGCACAAGGTGGAATGAAAGAGGAGGCCTTTAACTATGTTCTTTGTCGTGGGCTATAACTATAGCCTAGGTATTGAGTGTATATGAAAGAGAAATACACACCTGAAAATGTGAAATGCAAACAATCTATATATGATGTATAATAGAAAAAACAAATATATATATATATATTAGAAAAATATTTAAATAGCTAAACTGATGTAGCTAATTAAATATGAAACTCTAATTAGCCTAATTAGGATAGGAATCTAAAATAACCAAAAACAAATCTTGAAAATATATAACTTATAGAACTGATTTATCTCTTGGTGAGTGTAATTTTACAGTGAATTGGGTTTGTAACACAATTGATTCAACTGTTGAATAAAACAATTATATCGGTTTTTATATAAAAATATATTTTACTCGTTAATTATATTAGCAAGAAGTGGTTTAATTAATATTGAATCCCATATATATATGTATATATTGAATGAAAAAAACACACAATGCAATGCACAAGATAGAAGTTTCCATAAAACTATGAAGGATCCATGAAATTTCTTATAGAACATCACTAACAATTGCAAATAAGATCGAAACCTGTAGGAAAGTTTAGGTCTTTGAGTTGACATGTATCAATTTATTAAAAAAAACAGAGAGACTTACTTTGAATCGTGAGCATAGTAATTAAAAGGAGTTGGAAACAGCTGTTGGAAACATCCCAACTACGATCACTGTATAATAATCTCTTCTTTTTTCTCTCTTTTGAGGGTATAAAATCTATCATTTTCAAATGGTGCATAGGTGCTCTGAATTTCCAATTCTCAAAACAATGGGTAGAACTAGATAGTAATTGGATTGAAGGAAAAATTAAAAAAAAAAAAAAAAAGGAGTTCACATCACCCTAGAATCCACAATATGAAAATATATTTAAGATATAAATATTTAGAAAAAGAAAGATAAAAACGAGTTCATTGAATTAATATACTGGCTAGTGTATTTCTTCCAATCATGTTAGGTTTTGAACAAGTACTTCTTATGAAGAATTATAGCACCATTTCTATATATATATATATATATATATGATAGGCATCGGCTAGCCAAGAAATTAAGATATAATAATGAAAGGGTCATTAGTTCATCATGGCACTTTTCGATTGCTGATCATGGAATCCACAACTAAGATTTGTGAACCAGTGAAAATCTCGTATGTTAAGCTCGTCTCTTTAACCTTCATTTGCTGGAAACTCTCTTGTTTGAAGTAGCAAAAGCCAGCTGCTTCATTTTTTATTATTACAACATAAGATATGATCATACGCAAATTTCCTGAGAAGTTCATACATAAATCAGTGGCATGCGTGCGTAGAGTTATTACACACTGTAAAATCTTATCTTAGTCCCACAATTGTGGGCTACGTCCAGTAATAATAATAATAATACATCACTAAATAAAACTCATTAATTTGATGAAATGCAAGATTACATATTTCCTCGTGCATGAGCAAGACCTCTAGAGGGAGAGTATGTTTGTAGTTTAGGGTTCGAGAGGAGTCAAGGGTTCTTGCCACCACCAGCACCAGGTCTCCCCCTAGGATCATGCCTCCGGTTAGGTCCGGCATCATCATAATCCAGCACCTCCACCAAAAGCTTCCTTGTATTGATCATTTGGATGCCATCCTTTTACAAACAGACAAGATTATTAGGTTATGAAAAGAATGCATAAACAAAGAAATTGTCGCAGCACAGAAAAAGCTGAGGAAAAACCAAAGAGGGGGCTACGTTTTAAATTATATATATACATATATATATATATATACCTTGACAAATGAGTGATGTGGATTCATCCCTTCCTTAAAGCCTTCAACGAAACCTGCAAATGAAAATAGTTACTCGTACGTGGTCAAGGTAAATAATTATCTTATATTAAAGTTAATGCTGAGAAAATATATACAAACCTGAAGATAACAAGGGAGCAAGGAGCAAGAGGGAGAGTAAAAGAAAGGTCTTGATCCCGAGAGTGGCAGCCATGGCTAGATCTTCAAGCTCTTGTGAGGATAGGATAGGATCTATGGCAGAGTGGAGGAGGAGAGGGGAGGGGAGGCTGGCTTTTATGGCCAGTGGTGGAGAGTGCCATGGGAGCTATGGTGATGCTGTGTACCCACCCAATAGCTACAGAATGATGATGAAATGCATTAACCTTAGCCCACAACCCTAAAGTCAACTACACTGTTTTTTATGCCACAGAAAAGAAAGAAAAAAAAAAAGCAGCACAAGAAAATGTATGCATGTCTGGACAAAACCTAAAAGCAATCTTCTGCATGGCTAGCTTGAACTGTGTTAGCCATTTTCAGCTGGAGGTGGGAAGCTTTTTTTGGTATGTACTCGATCGACCTTGTAGAGTAGAGCAGAATATTGTGCGAGAAGCATATTCTTCATCTCATCATATTGCCATTTACTTTGATTTGAACCAGACATCCCTGAAATCTATATTCAGTGGAAGCTATTGGAAAAACTCCACGACGATAATGATATTCTCCTAATTCATCTCAATTCCTCACAGATATCAGAAAGATATATTTTTTTGTATTTATAGTGACAAAACATCTATAGATTAATGGAAATAGATTTTTTTTTATATATAAAAGAGAACAAAAGGAGAAACCTTTTTTTTTTCCTTTCTTCTTTTTCTTCTTCATTTCACTATTAATCAGCCCTTTTTCCACAACACCTATCCATCCAAATACCAATATGTGAGGCAATTGAGTTCATGGCCTAGCGGGGTAAGGGATTTGTTCTTTTCCTTTGCACCCGGGTTCGATTATTTTTGTACATGTCTGTTATTCCCGTGGTGCCTTACTTGTCCACTGAGTTTGCAGGGTGTTTAGTGGGTTTGAGAATTAGTTGTGGTGCACGTAAACTAGCCCGAACACCCAGGTTATCAAAAAAAAACCAATACGTGAGACCCTCGAGCTGAAATTTTTATTATTATCTAGTATTGCTAATTATAAATAAATTATTTTTATTATCTACTATTGTTTAATTATTTTCACATCATGGCCTCCGCTTTCCTCTCTTTTCTGTAAAATAAAAACAAAATAAAGAAATAAAATAAGAGTGATGAGGCAATATATAAAAATACACAACATTAATAGGAAAGAAAGAGGGAGAGGGAGAGGGAGAGAGAGAGAGAAAAGTTATAATAAATTTCAAAATTAAGAGCTTTAGATCAGACAGGTTAATTTCCATCCTTTCTTTGCTTTTTTATTATTTCTATTACCACGACACTTGTGACATCTTCACATCTACAACCCGCAGGATGTTTTGTTAGATCAGAAGTAATAAATACTATACAAGGATCTGTTGAGTTATTAATTTGTGTCAATTGAATCACGATCCATTTATATCTAAATTATAATTTGATTAATTTCATCAAATTATGAATCTTTTTTTTATATAGAATTTGAAGCTCAGCCCATGAACAGGTCTAATGCCGACTGTCTCACTTTATACAAACTTCAATGGGAGGCAAGTTGGAATGGAGTTGTCAACCATCTTGTGCACTAAGTATTCACTAATGAATGACTGTTTGAGAGCGTGGTTGATGTTGTTTTTTTAAAGTATTTTTCATTCAGAAATACATCAAAATAATATTGTTTTATTTTTTAAAAATCATTTTTGACATCAAAACATGAAAATGATCTAAAAACACCAATTTTTTAGATTTTTTCAAAAACACTTTTGAAACGCAGTGTCAAGTCAGTAGTGGATGTTCTTATTCTATCCATCTCCAGGACTCCTTTTTCCGTGGTACCAAACAGCACTTCTTCATCATCTAAGCAATATAATGCCTCATGTTTCGGCTTTCATGAACTTTCGAAAGTAGGAAAGCAAGATGGAGACAAGCATGGTGAGTGGCCTACAGATGAAATCAAATAGAAAGCATTTTGAGAAGTTGGTTTTTGGTGGGGCGAGGAGCACTAGCAAAATTAAGAGGAGACAACTCCCAACACTAATTATTTTAATCATCAATTAAGACCAAAAAGTTCAATTAATCATCCCTCAGGAGACAATATATGTTGTAATGATGGTGTTTATAAGGTTGGTAATTGACTCATAAATTTTCTGAAAACTCTATTTTTCGGAGGCTGTCGGACAACAAAATTATTGCTCTTGTTTTTTTCACTCCAATCCCTAGATGGGATGCTCGAATGTTCATGTTTTGGGCATCAATTTAATGTTGTTGTTATTTCACCTCGATGGCATAATATTTTGCCCATGTTTTCTAATGTTGTTGATCGCTATTAAATTATTGAATTTAAATTTAATAAATTCTTATATAATGTTTGGTTATTGTCTAGTAACAAAGAGAATGTCGGAACCACCTATTAGGTGGTCCGATGACATAAGTTTGAGACTAAAAGGTTTGGTCCCTTGTGATCTTAAGTTTCGAGCGTTGTGATTGTTAATATAATGGTCATTGGAGGTTTACATGGTTATTAGCTTAGGATTCATGGAATTAACTGAGATCCCCGCAAGTTGGTCCGAATATCCACATGTCTTTTTATTTGTTTTTAAAAAATATATAATATTTTTTGTTCCAATGATGTAATTATTATTTTTATCTTTGTTAGTCTCTCTCTACCAAGTTATATATATATATATATCTTAAACCACTAAGCAAACATTAATGAATGGTTTAATTTTTATATTTATTCAAATGTTATGATCATTAACATGGTAAACATTCTTCATGATTTAGCATTCAAGTCAAGACAACAAATTTACAAGTCCAATTCCATGGAATTGGGTCGTGGGTTTGAGGTTCATTTTCAATGGTGGAGAGCAGCCAAATTTAAAAGGGGGTTATTGATGAGAAATAGACGTTTTTAAAAGGAATTTTCTATGAAATAACATCAATTATGGGGAACCAAATAATAAGTAGCAAGAATTATTTTCAAGTAAAGGAAAAGGTCACGATCCTCTCTCCCTATGATGACCCTATTTGTGATGCATGTGTGGATTAGCTAGGTGCACGTCTTATGTGTCAAACTTATCGTTCTTATAAAGTATTTTTGATGTATATAAATAGGGAAATTTTTATGTGATCAGGAAAATATAGTATAGTTCAACCTTATAATAACTCAAATACTTTTTTATTAAATAAAAAAAATATATATATAGCAAGAGAGAGAGAGAGTTCTCTATTATATCGGGGCAAATGTGCACGATGACAAAGCATGTGCTATGCTTAGGAAATAAAAAAAAAAAAAAGGAATTTGGTAACCAGATTAAAAAAAAAAAAAAAAAAAAAACTCTAAATTTCAAATCCCATAAATAAAAATCTCTCCAATCAGAAATCAGAAATATGTGGGATTTTCTTAAGATAAGACAATATGATTAGGGTTTACCAATGAATTCTTCTAATATTTTTGATATTCACTAATCCATGAATTTATTTTATCATATGAATTGCTTGGACACATAATTTGTGTGGTCGAGGAGAAATGGCATGTGAATATAGAACAAGAGCTAGGATCCATGAAATCTGTCGGTCCAAAGTGGTAGGTCCTGTTCATTTAGGATGCTTACCCCTTTTATTTTATTTTATTTTTCTTACTGTAATTCAATAATTAATTTTCTTATTGGGTAAGGTCAAGGAAGATATGAAAACCCAGCCACATTCATTGTTTTATTAGTTATTATTTATTGGTGGCAGTCATATCACAATAGCTCGCTCTGCCACCTTCTCTGAACTAATTCCCTTTCTTTTTATTAACATGGAATAGATGTTTGGATAGCTTATCTGTATTTTTATTAATTTTATAGATTTTAAAGTTAATGATCATGTAAATTATTATTAATTATTATATTAGTAATTATAGTGTTTTAACCTGAGACGATATGGGAATAAACTTTTTAGTCTCAAGCTCTCACCATTAACCATTATCATAGGTGTGTTTACACTGTATTTTAAAAACGTTTTTGAAAAAAATTAAAAAATATATATTTTTATTTTTTACATTAACTTAAAAAATTTAGGTATTTTTAGATCATTTTCATGTGCTGATATCAAAAATAATTTTTTTTTTTAAATATCATTTTGATGCATTTGCAAACGAAAATCATTTTCAAAAGCAACCACAACCATACCATGTGCATGTTTGGAAGTGTGATTGAGGTCGTCTTTTAAAGTGATTTTCGTTTGAAAATCCATCAAAATGATGCTTTTTTATTTTTTTGAAAATTATTTTTGATTTCATCACATGAAAATGATATAAAGTACCAAAAAAATTTAATTGAAAGTAAAAAATAAAAATAATAAATTTTTAATTTCTTTAAAAAATATTTTTGAAATGCAGTGTCAAACACCGCGGTATAGTTAAACCTTTCATTTATTTGTGGTGGGGGTGGGGGGGTTTGTGTTGCACTAGGGGCATTTTTGCTTATGAGCACAGGAAAATCCATGAATCGTGAGTTCTACCGGCTACTAGCATGCAAACAGGGGGCGGAACTAGAAATTCTAGCTTGGAGAGGCAAGGATATCCATAATCTACAATAGAATAGTGGACTGCTCTGTTTGGTTACAAGCATATGACTGCTTGAATTTTCTCAGAAATAAGATTAATGGAGATAAGTTACTGCATGAGCTCTTGTCATCAAAAAGTCTTGTCCCACTTGAAAAACACAAATTATCTTTTGTATACAAAATATATATATAAAACTTTATTATCACATATTGAAAAAATAAAACTTTCATCCTGTATTTATATAATAAGTTTTGAAATAGGATAGTGATCAATAAAGAAAAGATAGCGGGCTCGCGGGAACAAGGTTGAGTTAACTAAAAAAAATAATCTCTGATTGATTTTTCTGCGTACGAAACATCGCTTATATTTTTCTGAAATCATTGACAAAATTAGGGCAGGCAAGGAACTCATGTTAAAATGCAGAATCCAAGCAAATTCAAGATCTTATATTATTTATTTATCAGAAGCAAATTTCACTTTGGACAAGAGAACAGATTTTTTCCCTTTGGTATTTGTAAGACCAAAATGAGCCCCAAGAAATAAATCCTACATCAGTCATTATCAAGAATATATATATATATATATATATATATATATCAAAACAAAAACAAGAAAGGAAACTTCTAATGAGAATTCTAGAGCTAAATATTAAAAAATTCCAGAAATCCCATGGCGTTGCTTCATAGATGAAGCAGACAACAGAATACAATAGCAAGGCCTCGCATTATCAGACATTCAATCCTTACAATGTCACCACGGTTCATGACATGACATCTTACCAAAATATTACACATTCTGAAAGATGAAACCTATAGTTGTGAAAAGAAAGGAACAGCAAAAACGAGGGCCAGAAGAGTATATGATTTAATGAATGCAACTATGCAAAAAGTATATAACATTTGACTTGAGACCTATGAAGACAATATATATATAAATATATATATATCAAGGATGAAAAAAAAGAATGATGCAATGCAGGATTCAATACCCTCAATAATATGTTGAAGACAAGACCCCCAACCATGTATACCAAAACAGGGCAACAGTTAAAAATACAACCTGACCATGACTGACATTATGATAAACTGATACAGACATGAAGAGACAAAAAGAACGAGGAGCAGAAGAAATCAGGAATGAAATCTGGGTCTTCTGCTGTGGAGCACCTAGTTGGTCTTCAAGTGTAACAAAACTTTGACCTGACACGCAGAAGTCCATCCCAACAACCTAAGGTACTTTGGAGCCGATGACCAAGGCAGTCTGGTTAGTCTGACAAGAAGAGGTCAACCATTTCAAGGAACAACAAACAGCCAATGACTCGGTGTTGACTGACTTGTATTTACTCTGCAAATCAGAAGTTGCCTCTCCCATTTCCACCAATTCTATTCTCTATACTCGATAATTTATTGGACTTTTTTGACAGACACCTCCACCCACATCTCCAAAGCAACCCCCGCCCACTTCTTCTCCATGACAGAATCGAGAACCCAAACTCACAGTGCTGATGCAAGAGTTAGTGACAACCTGAAGACCGGTGACTTCCGTTGTCTGAAAATAGCAGACGACTGATGACCTGACACAAATGCAACCCAGGACCCCGACTCAATACACCCAAATGCATGCAGGGACTTCTAAAAGGAAAGAACATGCCGAATAGCAATAACCTCAAACAGAAATGGCACGACTGATGGCCAACTTGGCCCATTCGGCAGATTCCTTAATCATATGATCATCAGAAGACAAACATTCATTTAAAAAGTCTTTGCTAGAAAGAGATTGCTGTATCAAAGAACCAGCATTACTTCCCAGTGTATCTGCTAAATCTCCAAGGACTCCAATAGCAGTTTTCATCACCACATCATCCCTGCAGACAGAGAGCTTACAAGTCATTAACCAGAAAAGAACGTGATTTTATAAATAATCAAAAACAGAAGAAAAGGAGAATATTTCAGAAGAACTCACATGTCTTTCTCCATGTACATGCTATCCAAGAACTGCAGGATGTGAGGTGCATATGGAATCAAGAGCTGGGTTTTAGGAGAATTCTTAAAACCTTGAAGAATTCCAGAATATGCCTCCAAAATTCCGTTTCTCAAAGAATTTGTGTACTCGGTCATTTCATCATCAGCATCAGCTGTTTGGGCAGACAA
Source organism: Salix caprea (assembly GCA_964035475.1). NCBI lineage: Eukaryota > Viridiplantae > Streptophyta > Magnoliopsida > Malpighiales > Salicaceae > Salix > Salix caprea. Next base: position 2,813,093 of record OZ037753.1, on the reverse strand, counting down.
CTCAGCAGCGCTCTGCAGCATGGGCATTGCATACATCAAGTACTTCTCAAAATTTTCTCCTATTGCCAGGGCAATGTCGCCAAAGCTAGAGAAAATGGGAGGCTTCACAGATCTATGCAACTGGTTGCTTGATAAATCCTTGAGAAGCTGGGTCATAATACCATCACAGTAAGGCAAAGTTTTATCTTCCAATGCCCTGCAAATATCCCCCACCACACCAACAGTCACTGCACAGACTTGGTACTCCTCAAAATTCTGAAGGCCCATTTCCAAGTACTTGTAAAACTCTGGCATGTATTTGGCAAAATCTGGACCAGTTGCATAGGCAAGGGCTCCAATGGCCAGCATGGCCTCCTCATGCACAGTTGCACTTCTACAAGCAAAAACCCTCAGGAAGAGTCCCATTATCTGGTCTGCATATTGCATGAACACATACTTAGTTGGCTCAGATGAGCCTAACTTCTGAATTATGACCTGTAAGCAACCACAGAGAAGCCCTTGCAATTCACCCTGCTTCTCTCTCTCATCAGAAGAAAGCTTCTGCCCTTCAAGAGTATTGTGAAGCTCCATCATGATGACAGGAACCAGTTGCAGCACCATAGGTGCAGTTTCATCAGTCGAGCACCTCACCACCTCATTCAATGTTTCATATGCAGCAGTCCTTAATCTGGACTCCCCAGCATCCTCTCTGTGGGTGACAGTGAGAAGTGCCTGGACAATTTCTTGGAAGTAAGGAGTAAGAGGAGATGATGGGCTCACCTCTTCATAACCCTGGGCAAGGAAATAGAGGGCACCACATGCCTTCTCTGCTACATTGGCAACGTCCTTCATGCTCTGAAGTAGCACAGTGACAATTTGTTGGCAATTTGCTTGAGTAATTATTGGTGTATCCACAGTTGAACCATGGAGGAATTCAAAGATTCGACCAAGGGTCCAAGCAGTTGTATCCTTCACATGGTTATTTGGGTCCTTTGTCAATGCAGTGAGCATGAAGTTCAATGCAACATTAACAAGAGGTGTTAGCTTGTCAGGGGAAGGACCCTCCAAGATTGAGCCAAATGCATAAGTCGCTGCCTCCCTTTGCCTCCAATCTGGTTTTGTAATGTTCTCTTCAATGAATGGCATAACAAGTTGCACTATATCATCTCCCACAGTCCTTGCAACCAAACCAAGGCATGTTCCGCCAGCCATTGCAATATTCCAAGCTCCTTCATCTTGATCCTGATCCTCCTCTTGCTTAAGGAGAGTTTCCAACAGCATAGGGACAAGAGCAGGGAGAGCCTGCTTAATAAAGTAAAAGCAAGGAATCTCAGAATCCCCCGTGAAATCACCCCCGTATTCTTCCAGGATATCTATCTCCTCATCACATATTGAACTCCAGAATTCAATTGCTTGAAGAGCTACAGGTTCCTCATCTTCCCTCACAGCTTTTGCTGTGATGTTAAAGATATCCTGAATATAAGGAGCCAACTTCTCATAATATGTTGATGAAATAGAGACCAAACACTCAAAAGAAGCCTGTCGTATCTTCACTTCTGGGGACAGTGTTGACTCACACACCACTCTCATGATATAATCACGCTCCATATCATTGCTGAAATTTGCTTGAGCAAATCCAAGTGCATTGTACAGTGCTCGGGTTGCAGCAAGCCTAACATCATTGTTTCCTTCAGATGCATTCATTCCCTGAACTACTGCTGTAAGTATCTTGTTTACATGGTCTTGCTCCACAACATCTGGTGAGACTTCCTCGCACAAATATCCAAGAGTCTCTAAGGTAGCTTGCTTCACATGAGCAGGTAACTGATGAATATTAGATAAAAGTGATCCTATCAGCTCTGGCCATTGTCGCTGAGGCAACTCAATCCCAGCAATCTTAGCAATAACCTGGGATGCAGTTGACCGTGCATCTGGTACAGGAGAAGCAAGGGTCTTTAACAAAAATGCCTTAATTTGACCCTTAACATTGTTGTCCAGCGACAACCATCTTTGAACAAGCTCAAGCTTTCTATGTTGTTCCTTTGCATCCAATGCATTTTTAAGTATTAAGCCCGCTAATTTACGGCTATCAACAGGCTTCTCATCATTGGCTAGCTCTCCAGAGAGGGAGAGCAAAAATCCAGGCAGGTTTTGCTCCTGAAACTGTTTTAAACTTTCTTCGGCATGCTTCCGCACATTCCCGTCTATAGCTTGGGCATTCAATAGCACCTGGGTCACTTCCATTGCCATATTCTACCTGAAAGTATCAAACTTTCATTAGTCACACACATCCAAACTTCTAAATCTAGTTAATTTCACATGGTCAAATAGCAATTAAAAGCACATTTCAAAAGGGATTCATACCATACCATACCATACCTTATCACACCAAAATCCAACAAAAAAAAAAATCAAACATAGCAAATCGAATCAATAAATGCAAAAGGCCCAAAAGTTTATTATCTAGATCACAAAATAAATACAGCTATAATCAGTATAGCTACACTCAATCTTTGAATTTAATTAAAACCCAAGAAATCATAATCAATCAAAATTCACTAAAGACAGGGCGGCATAAAAAAATTACCCAGATGAAATGAGATTCAGTAAAGCTTCAAAACTGAATCAAAATTCCAACAGGTTGAATAAACCCAATTAGATACGAATCACTGTAAATCAGTGAATAAACAAAAAAATCAGATCCAATAGATTAGATCGAGTGACTAAATAAATATAATAGAAGCCTGATTAAGCTAAAATGAAATGATTTAGAGGGCGAATTAAGAGAAATTAACTATCACCTGTGGAGAGTGAGAGGACAAATGAGAGAGTAAAGAACGGCGCTTTGAAACCCTAGGAGAGAGAGTATTTAGAGAGAGAGAGAGAGAAAGGAGAGAGAGAAGACGCGGATGTGTGAAGCTGGATTTGAATAGAAGGGCAATCTTAGTATATTAAAAAAAGGTTGTTATCCTCTGCGACAACCTTGATTACTTAGTGGGTCCCACTTATGCGGGCATTGGGTATTGTTTGGTTTCTAGAATATATAATGGGCAAATTACAATATGGTCCCTCTATTTATTCTACGAGTTTCGATTGGGTACATGATTGATCACCTCCCATCCCTCAACTTTGAAATTATTATACATGATAATCTTAAATATGTTTTTTTTATCAATATTATTTTAGAAATAAAATAAAAAATGTCCCTAAGAACAAAATATTTTCTGAGAATGGTTTATTTAAAAGTTGCATAATGAAATGATTAAATCTTGAAGCATATAATCTAGTATGAAAACATCATAATCATCATTGAAGAAAATACATGTTAAATAATGCAATTAGGTCATAAAATTGTAATTTTTCAGATTTTTTTAGAGGTTAAGCTTGGTATTAATTTGAATATTTTTGAACTTTTTATATCTTCTTTTTGTAAGACTTATGAATTAGGATTTTTAGGATAAATTTTAATATGTATTCATTTACCAATTCATACATGTTTGACAATGTGTGTGTGTGTGTTTTTTTTTAGCTTTTTTTCTATAAAAAAAAATTAAATTTATTTATTTTTATAGAATTTTGATATGTTAATATAAGAAAAAACTTAAAAATATCATTTTGATGTATTTTTAATTGAAAAATATTTTGTAAAACCTTCTTGAACCACATCACCAAACATGCATAACATAAGCTGATATTGGTTGGCTAGAAGGTAGAAACTAGAGAGTGTTTAAATTCTGGTATATACTATATAGTGATGTAATTGGTGGATTAGAGACCTGAGTGAAATATATATTATAGTTGGAGGGCTTGAGTGTAGTTTGCCCATAATTAAATAACCGCTAGTCAAAAGTTTAAGCGAGAATAGAAAAAGTCATCCTATTGCAGGATATGATTGGTGATTGGAGAATTATTGAGGTTTAGGTACAGTAACATGGTGTTTGGGGAAAGGAACTCTGGGTGTGGGGTCCAGGATTGTGTCAGTGTTAATGAAAGTTTGTTGTTTGATGATGAATCTAACGGTGGTGGTTAATTTGGGTTGGCTTCGTGGAGTCGTGACTTGGGTCCAGTTGGTTCGATTCATCATCCATCATTTTGGTTGGCATCTGATTTGTAAATGCAATAAGAGTTATTTTTGTTGAAATTTTTTCTCATTTTTTAAAAAAAATAATGATATAGTTTATAGATCAAATAAGTTAGTTTTATTTTAATTATATAATATTAAAAAAATTAGATGAGATAAATAAATAGGCTAAAATACAAATGTAAAGTAGAGAAAAAAAGTCATTTTTTATATATAAATAAAAGGGAAACGTATAGGTCTTAGCAATTAAATTATAATAAATTTGAAATTAAGACATGAATGACTAAAAAACATTCAATTTTGTTCTTAGAAAAATGATTACACAACTTGCTCAATAATCAATTTTGTTCTAAATTCTAAATTATAATGTTTTTGTTGGTAAACTTTTTTATTAACATGAGTGTATAGGTCAGCTTGCGTGTATTTTGACTAATTTCATAGATTTTGAAATTAACGACCATGTAAACTTCTAGCAGTCATCATATTAGCAAATATAGAACTCGAACCTAAGAACACAGCGGAAATAAACTTTTTACTCCAAAGTTTTTACCATTAAGCGACCTACTAGATGGTTTTTGGTGGTAAATTATTTTTCTTGGCCTTTTAGATGCATCATGCAGCCATGTGAGCTTTTGCAAGGAAATAAAAAAAAAATCGAATTTCAATTGCTTTTCAAAAGCATTAAACTTTACAAGGAGGCGTCAATCAAGTGACAAAAATAAAAATTCCATGGCAGGCTGCCATTAAACATGTAATGGATGATAGAACATTTACAGTTCATCATGGAACTCATCATCATAATCTTCATCGTCTTGGAAAAATGTCCCATAGAATGTATATTCATGATTCAGCATTTCATCTATTGATAAATTACCATCTCCATTGTCGTCACTCTGGATCAAACAAAAGCATGAATTAGAAATTGTTGTGTTCATATTCATCAAAAAAAAAATAGAACTAATCGAACCAACTATTACAAAAAAAAAAAAAAAGACCTATTTTTTATATATAAAAGTTGGTTATGGTTAAAACTAGGCTCGACTCAGCCTAGCAGATTAACCCAATGACTCGTTAATTTTGGTGCTAGCATGGGTAAATTTCTTGCCAAGCAAAGTAGAAGTTGACCCGATCAAACCATCGGCTCACGACTCAGTCGACATGGTTAAAAGATAAGTGATATCATGCATGACATTTTTTTACACATAAAAATAAAACTTCAAAGCAATATGTCTTCAACTCTAAAAAAACAACTTGAAATGATTTCGATTTGGATCAATTCAAGTAGACTAGCATGTTGAATCCATGACTCGCAAATCATATATCGAATCATGGATCGAGTTGGATTTTATAACTATAGTTAAAACAACAAAAGCATGAATTAGAAATTGTTGTGTGCATATTCATAAGAAGAAAAAAAAAAAAACTAGAACTCATTTAACCAATTATTACAAAAAGACTTATTTTTTATATATAAAAGTTGGCCATGGTTAAAACTCGACCCACCCTAGCATATTAACCCAATGACTAGTCAATCTTCATGCTAGCATGGCTGAATTTCTTGACAAGCCGAGCAGAAGTTGACCCGATCAAACTGTCGGCTCGCGACTCAGTCGACATGGTTAAAACATAAATGATATAATGCTTGACATTTTTTTAAGAAAATAAAAATAAAACTCCAAATCAATATGTCTTCAACTCTAAAAAAACAACTTGAAATGATTTCAATTTCGATCGATTCAAGTAGACCCGCATGCTGAATCCATGATCCGCCAATCATATATCGAATCATAGATCGAGTTGGATTTTATAACTATAATTAAAACAACAAAAAAAGGAAGGGGATTACAGAAATTTAAAGATCTTCATACCTCATGAATCAGGTAGCTGGTGTAATGCCTGGCATACGATAGTTCTCCAGGCTTCAGGTAAGGGATCATGGGAATTAGCTCCTCCTCGGACAAAAAACTGAAAACATAATCGAGAGGTTACATTAGAATATAGATTGATTAATCAAGAAACGAAGGGGAAAATGTTTTTAGGGCAAGAGATGAATCAACAGACTTGTCTCTGTTCATATCAAGCTCAAGAAATTTCTCCAGTTTAGTGCCAACTCGAGCTCCATTAGGTTCGAATTCTGCGTAGCTCTTGTAGCCATCATAAGCGTATATGGAGAACTCTGCTAAGTTGAGTTTCCCGTCACGATCATCATCCATCCGCCTGCATTTTCATAGAAATATACATATATTTATATACATATATATATATATAGATATATATATGTATGTATGCATGTATATATCAGCATAATGTATTTAGATTTTGAAGAGGTATGTCTTGTAGTTGAAGGAGTATGTTTTTTCTTTAGCCATTGAGGTTCAAGAGCCAAACATTGAGACTCAAGAATCCTCTAATTCAGACATGGATAGCCCCTTTTTTTCTTTTTTTATCTAACCGTGGAAGTGGATTTTGAAAAAAATTGATTTTTTTTTTTTTTTTTACTTTAAATTAAAAATATTGGTGTTTTTAGATCATTTTCATGTGGTGTTGTCAAGGATGATTTTTTTAAGAAAAAAATATCATTTTGATGCATCTCTGAATATAAAACACTTTCAAAAGCAATCTCAACCACACTCTTAAACAGTCACTTAATTTTTGTTATAGATTTTATAATTGCGGTTATAGTTTATAAAAAAAAAATACAAATTATAGCTCTAGTTTTTACCATAATTTAAGATAAAAAAAAAAAGAGAGAGAGAGAAGAAGTTTAGGCAATAAAAATCATGTAATTTTTAAAGTTTTGGTAGAGGGTATTTGGCATAACTTATGTTTTTAGATATTTTATTTTAAAATACTCCTAAAGAAAATATCAAACCGATAATTTTTAAGTATTTTTGATGATTTTGATATGATCATGTCAAAGATAATAATCATAAAAAATCATTTCAATATATTTTTTTAGTGTAAAATTATTTAAAAAGGTATGGAAATTGCTACCCCAACAAATAATTAAGAAACTATTAATAAGAGGAATTAAGAAAATTACAAAACCAACTTACTTGAGCTTTTCTCTCAGAATCCATATTTGGATATCTCTATTGTTACTATCTTCAGGATGCAAGAAGCTGCATAACCAGAATGATTTCTATTATTCAAACTTGATGAACAGTGTCAGCCTCCAAATCTGCTAACCCTAAACCAAAAAAATAAACAAATTAAAACGCATATTTTACTTGTTAAACTCATCGAAATCTAGGGTTCCATTTCGATCAACGTCTGCATTCCTAAACTGTAGCATCCACCATCCAGCTTCGCCATGCCCCATTTCATTTTTCTCTATCAACACAATCAAAAACATTAATCCACGCATAATCAGAATCCAAAACCCACTTAACCACGATAATTATATATAAAAAAAATATAAAAAAACCCATGTTTCAAGAATGGATGATGAACAACATGTATATGATAATATTTTACCTATATCTTCATTGGAAAATTGAGGCAAATATTCCTTGAAACTAATTGCTCCATCTCCATCCTTGTCCCGAGATTGGATTTCTCTCTGCGTCCTGTACGCTAATCGTTCTCTAGCTTGCACAACATTCCATGCTTCTAGCTCCTCGAAGCTGATCAGCCCATCTCGAGGTTTCTTGTCTAACAATGGGAATAGAACAAGCAACCTTAAGGTGATGTTCAACCTTCCATCATCACTTAGATACTCGCCGGCGCCGGCATCCTCAGCCTCCTCGGCATGGCTGTTGTTTTCCAAGTTTATCGCATCGCCCTCGCCGGCGTAGCCTTTCTCCTCTGCGATTCTCTGCATTTTTACAGCTAATGGGTCGAAATTTGGCTTTGAGAAGTTGGAGCCAAGGCGGCGGTTCAGGCGAGGTGGGGTGCGACCATGGTTGTTGATGGGAGATAAGGTTATGAAGACAATAATGGCGATGGTTATGAGGACATAAACCACCACCCTTCCCATTTTGAAGCAGCAGAGGAGCTAGTTGACAAGTCAAACCAGAGAAGATTATTGCATGAACAGGGGAGGAGAGAAGAAGGGTGGGTTTTTTTTTTTTCTTCCTGTTTTTTACTCTCGTATTTTCTATGGCTTCTCTATTTGGAGGGAAAAACAGTTATTAACGGTTGGTTTGTAATAAATTTGCTATGTTCTGATTTCTGTGTAGATTTTTTCTTGCCTCCAAAAAAATAAATTGAAAGAATTAAGAGGGTTATAATTCTAAAAAAAACAATTTTTTGAATCCCAATCACCAAAAAGCTATATTTTGTACAAGGGCATGTTTGTAATCAAAATTTATGAGATAGGGAGCATCATTTAATTTACTTTTGTTTGGGGGTCTTGCAACAAAATAGATAAATATAGAAAAGATAAAAATATATTTAGTTGAAATAAAAATGCAAGACATCAAATAAATATTTCTAGTACTATTTTAGAATGAATTTTTGTATTCTCAAAACAAATCTCATTATCTGTTTTTACTCTCTATAGACAAAACCGCTATCATACTTATTTTTTTAAGTCAAATTTGACATTATATAATTTTAAAAATAAAAATTCCAGCTAGATAAATTATAAAAATTTAGTGTGTGTGTCATTGAGCTAATGGTGTGCACCCTTTTATATTTTATACCTACTAATCATAACTATTATTTTTATTTCTATTTAAATTAATATCACTTGTATATTTTATTCTGTTTGTAGAGCATTTTTAATTTATATTTTTTATTTTGTTTGTATTTATTTTTTGATTAGAATTTTCTTATTCATCTATAAAAAAAAATCAACTTTTGAAGAGATTTCTCATATTTTGTATGTGTATGCTTAAGGAGATATTTGGTTTGAGCAAGGAAACACCCTCCCCAGCAATCAACATCGCCAATTACAAAACCAGAAGACTTGTAGCTTAGTTCTATTCCAACCCGTCTTTCAAGCTTGTTTATTTTTGTATTCTAAAAATATTTTTGAAAAAAATATATTTTAATATATTTTTAAATAAAAAATACTTAAAAAAGAGAAGGTAATAGAACTTCTCCACTTCTTATGAAAGTGAAAAAAGTATCGAGAAAACTGTCTCAATGTGTTAAAGGTCAAACAAAATCCTTCACCACAATCAAGTCTCAACGACAGCAAAAACCACACTGACTTTGATTTAGAATAACCATTACACATTATGATGAACAGAGAGAGATTTTAAACTGGTAAAAGATTTTTTTTTTTACTGGTATGAAACGTTTCGGCCGAAACAAAACGGGATTGATAACCTTGGTTACAACCGAACTATAAACCGATAACGTAATGGCAAAAAGGCGTAGAAAATCATGCCATTTAACGACCCTCTAAACTCAACCTTCATACTTCTTACATAATAAACTACGTGATGGGAAGAGAAAAGTAAACATGAGGGGGCATGGCAGAGAACATGATGTCATCAGTAAATTTGTTGCGAAGATGAACAAAGTTAAAGAGGTTATATGTATACATCTGCAGGGAATTTGTGAAGAAGACTTAACTGGACGAACCACAAAATAAATAGGCAGCCAGTCAGGTCAGTCTATGCTGCGGGGTGTTGCAGGAAAGGCCAATCAGACTCACAGAGATCATGGGCAGACTGGTCATCGTTGTCCCTTGCATCTGTATCTGCATTTTGTTTCACAAGATATTCAGCAATTGCTTCTCTCTCACAGACAGCAGCATAATGCAACGGGGTTTGTCCATCATTATCCTGCCATTACAAAAAAGAAAAAAATTGAGCCATTAGCAATAATCAGAATAACAACAAAACAAAAGGAAAGAAAGAATCTGCATGGCAGCTTGCCATAAAATACAAGGAATTTTTTCAAAACAAGTTTACAAAAGCCGTATTCACCCAAAGAACCTATGGCACCACTACCTTCTTTCTTTTTTTTTTTTCTTTTTTTTTTCTTTTTTTTGCAGAGGGAGAGAAGCGGACTCTGTCTCAAGTTAACTGCCTGAAAATGGGACTTAAAATCAACAAATACTAGAGAATGTGGGCAATGAACAATCTTTTTCAAGACCCCAATTAGGAATGCTTATTTCTAATCTTGAGACAGAAACTTGAGAAGTTAAAGCAAAACAAAAGGGGGCATTTATGACATTAATTACTTCAAAATGACAAGTACTTCGATCTGTATGATATCTAGAAAGTAAAAGTACCAGAAAATTGAAGACACTTTAAAAAGATGCCTAAGACATCTATTTACCTTCGCATTTATGTCAGCATTCTTTCCAACAAGCACCTCAGCAATGTTAAGATGGCCACGATCCACCGCCCAATGCAAAGGAGTCCTACCCTCACTATCTGCAATAATCACAAATGTTCACATGAAGGTCAACACTACGCTAAGAAAATATCAGCATAAGCAAAATAAAACATTCTTTGTCAAGTCCTGCTATACAATGCATATATGACAAGTCAGAGCAGCATTCAGCACTGCAGATAGGTCTCCATAAGTTTGATATTTTCAACAATTTCACACCCAACACATGTTCCCAAAGAAGCTTGACAGATTTTCATAAGTGCAAGACATCTCAATGGTTTGAGGAAAGGAATAAGCAACAGGGACAAAAGTAGAAAAGGGTGCAAATGTGCATGCTCTAGCACATGCAATAATTCTGGGTATTGATAGCACTGCCTAAACTACTCAATTTGCATATGATTGCAGCATTGCATGGCACCTGGTATTGCTAACGCTCTGGCAAGTATAACAAGCTCGCTAGTGACTCATGAAAATGGACAAGCATGCTTGAAGGCTATATTCAGCAACAGTTCAATTAGCACGCAGAAGTAGCACCAAAGCAATCATGGTGACAACAGATTTAGGCATGTCACCAATATAACATCATTCCCTTATTTCAGTGTCAAAACACATGACTGAGAAAAAGAGCAGACAATGGAGAAACAAACCTTTCAAGTTCACAGAAACACCACCATCAATGCATTTGATCAAATTATTCACTTCTCCTTCTCTGGCAAACGCATGAATGGCATCCAATTTCCTGAAAAACAGACCATTAAGCTTGTTTTGGGTGTGCCTATGATTAACATTTAGAAAGATAACCTTGATGAAAGTACCAAAAACATGTTCGCTAAATAGCATCTACATAATTAACTTATTGTTGACAGCATTCAAGCACACATGGACTTCATCATGGAAAATGTCTTGATGCCCCTTACATTTTTGCTCTTTTGCAAGGGGATAGGCACTTTTTTATGACATAAAGTCCATGATAACTGCAAACCTGTAAAATGTAGCATAAATCCCTCTTCTTTTATGCTCAAGTGGTAGAAAGCATTTATTAACATTCCTTGGACAAATAAGACATTTTGCTTGCATATTATGGATGACAATAGTAAAATGTCACAAATGCACCAGGATTTTAGTATCAGAATCAATCAAATGAGATAGTTAAATAAAATATTGTGGATTCTAAATTTTATTAAAAAAAGTTTAGACCCGGCCACATGGGAAAGGGAGTCCTGGAAATGTCTTTCCCCAGTTGTGTGGTAGCTAATACATTTATGCATATCCTCAAGCAGGTAGCTAATAAATCAAGCTATGGACAAATATGGCTCATTGTAACAAAATTACCTAGCTCTAAAATCATATTAACACATGAACTAGAATTAAAAGAATTCCAATCTCAATGCTGGAAAACAGCAATTATGTCAACCATTTTCTAAATTAGACATCAGTAGATTCAGAACTACTGGATGCAGCACTAAAGTGCTCCCAGTCCACACTAAAGCAAAGACTCCTGCACCTCACTTTCAGCAGCGCCATCTATTCTACATCTATAACTTCTTCCAAAACAGACTCTCATCCCAATGTATGGTACCATTAGAAATCAGAGTAGCTAACTAGGTCTGAATACAGTTGACAATGTGTACTTAGATAAAAAAAATTATCAAGGAAACCTGATCAACATTTACCAGATATTCCATGACTCACAAGCAGGAAAAATGTCATGCCATGAGATAAGAGCCAAAGAAACATGAACTTGTCCATACTTTCTACATGTGTGCTAGCATACAATTACATGAAGGTCCTGATTACCACTCTCGAAAAGGAGCTATTTGAGTGATCATATGAAGACCTAAAGGTACGCAGATTAAGTAGACCTTCCACATAGAAGTTAAAAAAAACATTACAACTCTGTTCCTGATTCCTCCTCGTAGACAAAAGTGCTTAAAACCGGTCCCATTGGTCCTTTGCCATCCTTGCTTGATCCAACACCATCTCTGCCTTTATTCTTGTATCATCATTACAAAGTATAAAATAACAAGGACAAGTCAAATGAATGGAAGTACATTAACAGGTCAGGGAAAAGAAAAGGAAAAAATTAAATAAGAAGACTAAACCTCACCATAGCTGAGCCAGAATCCCAGGTAGGATACAGCTCTGTAATGATATCAATGTACTTCTGCATAGCATCTTCTGGTGGCATAGCACCCAATTTCTGCCATGCTTGCCTGGTATAAATCACCCAAAGATTCAAAATCAATCAGCCACCATACCTTCAGATACAAAACACAATATTCACCTCCATCAACTACGCTGTAGGAACTGAAATATCCATTTAAAATCTTCCAAAGAACTACCAAAATGTAGCTATCCTTTCAAGTAAAATATCTGGACAGTGCTGCGCTATCATTAGTATAACCTCGAAGCAAATCTACCTCATTTCAAATGCTTAAATTTAACCTATTTTCATCACAAATTCCAGTCAAACACTACTAAATACACAAACAAACCCACCCACTATCCATCTAGTTTAAAATACCCACTTGATTCCCCATAAATAAACAAACCCCCATGCTTACCAAAAACCGGCTCACCCAAATTACAAGCAAATTGATTAATAATTACATGCTTAGATGTTTCTTACCTCCAGTATTCACTTAACCTCCTAATTTAACCACATCCAAACCTTGATCAAACCCTAAATTACAATTCTGATTAACCCATCATCATTTCACCAACTTGTTACTAAGAAAAAGAAAAAGAAAACCACTAAACATAATTCGAAAAATTACCATTTGGCACGGGCAGTCATTTTGAGAGCAGAAGGAGGCGGGCTAGTACAAGGACCTTCAGTAGCAATCTTATAATACCCATAAAGCTGCAACTGCAAATCACTCGATACTTTCAACGAAACCCGATCCGCCGCAGCTGCAGCCACAAATACCGTAGCTGCACTAAACATTTCATCCAATTCCGTACTCTCCACACCTTCCCAATCATCATCATCACCACCATCACCATCACTCCCTGATGCGCTCTCGTTTCGCACACTGCCTTGTTCTGCAACCACCGAATCAACGTCACCATGAGAGTGCTGGTAATGATGGACGGCGGGGGCGTGGGTGGTGTCGTTTGATTGGGGTTTCGGGTTTCGGGTGATATGGAGATTGTCGTTTTGGAAAGAAACGACGATGGAAATAAGTTTGGCGAGGAGGTAAGAGAAGAGAAGACCTATGAAGATTGATTGGAGAAGGTGTTGCCAATCTGCCATTGAAATTAGAAGAATTTTTTATAAAAAAAACTAACCCTAGAATTGATCATCAATCAGCAGGTGACCAAAACATCCCCACGCACATGTATGCTATGTTGTATGTACCACACACACATATATATATATTACACCTGCGAAACCTCGACCAACGATGCGATGGAACATGACTCACTGCATCGCGGTACGCCACTGCTCTTCTTCTTCCTCTTCTTTTTTTTATCGAAATATATTTTTTTCTGATTTTTTTCCTCCAAGGTATCAAATCTTTATTTTTCTTCCTTATTTACAAATTCCTAAAATAAATTAAACATTAATTTCATGAAATATAGCTTAAAGCTGTAATTTAAATAATAAAGAATAATAATTAAAATAAACAAGAGAAAACAAATAGTCTTTTTCTATTTTCATACAAAAAGTTTATATTTACACATTATTTGATATATGTTGTTTTGTACATAATTATATGTACCACACACACACATGTATATATCTATACATATTCTACAGGCATGATGAGAGTTGCTAAACCAGTAGACATAATTCCTAAGCATTTCCTCCTAGTTCTTGTTCTTCATCCCATTCGAGGGAAAAAAAAAATTAAAGGTCAACAAACAGAAGTTGATATTCCGAGCCAGTCATCTTCTTCATTGCAAATAATCCACTGCATGCACCGATGTCTTGATCAATACTTGCAATTTCCATAGCCTGGAACGGAGAAAGATATATCAAATTCCTGTAAAAGAGTTTCCATGAAAAATAAAAGCTGTGCGTGTGTATTAAATATTAGAAAGAAAAGGGACATACTTGGATCCACAGTGGAAATCGCCCCAGTTTGTTCGAAAATGTAATCCTATGCAAGGAAATTTTATCCCTGAAAAGCGATAGATTAAGTGAACGAGTAAAATTCCAGTTATCATAGGCTCTTTATTCTCTTAATCTCGAGATTTACCACTGTGTAGATCGCAAACTCTTTGTTATCATGTCTAGAGAATGCTGCGTGTGCTCTCAGTACCATGGGCAGGAAGCATTCACCACATTCTTGAATAGGTGTGCAGTACAGTATTTCCAGGCCACAACACATAATCAATGTTTTTCTGTACAGCCTCCACATCTGCTCCTGTTTTATGACGGCGCCACCTTTTTTCTCACCGGTGCAGTGCAGGATTCGTATCAATGGATGATTTATCCTGCCAAGAAAGAATTTCAATTTTACGTACACGATGATCAGAGAGTTAGTTGACAATAACTAAAAATTCACAGAGCATGTTGTGATCACCATGGTTAGAAATTATTAGGAGCCCGATTGTAAGGACTGAGAAATATGCAGCATGGTGGAATTTGCTGGCCGCAGCTACTGTTGACCTGAGGATTCCAATATCGTACACCGGAGTCATGTCCGGCCGGAACAATCCGAAATTCCTCTCGCAAGTAGGCCCTGGCTTGAGATCTTCATTAAAAAGTGCGAAAATGTAAGTTTCAAACGTCCGGTTGGGCATGAGGGGGGTGCCAGCACCAGATGTCACGTGCTGCATCAGATTCCTGTTGTACTCAGCTGCACTCTCTGCATCAACACCAGCTTGTGATGAATCTCCCAGCGATGGCCACCCGGTTTCGGATATGACAATCTCAACATCGCTAAAACCAAGAAGTTTCATCGCTGAAAAGACAGAATCAAGCTGCGCATCTAGCATGTTTGTGTAAGAAAGTCTGGTGTTTTCATCGACCACCACTCCAGCTGAGCTAGGCCTAAACAGTGCGTAATCGAGAGTTTCAGGAGAGAATCCGAAAAATGGATACGGGTTAATCATGAATGGTGAGTTGGTATCTCTGAGGAAGCTGAGCAGAGGTTTGAGAACATGTGTATCGTATCCCTGTCGAAATTTTCCGGTGGACGGCGGGCTTGAACTGGAGAGGATGCCTAAAGAGTGAGGGGTGGATATTTTGATTCTACGATCTAATGATGCACCAACTAAAGCTGTATGAAGAGTTTCCATAGCTGGAACCAAGCTTGCTATTAACAATTTGTTTGCTGTTGATATTACTTCATTGCCTACAAAAATCCGGACAATGTTGGTGGCCGGAATATAAGGCCGGACGTTGAACTTCAGCCATTCCTGTGCAAACTCTATCCTGGTAAGGTTAGGGATTTGATCATTTGTCGCTGTCACTGTGACTGCAATTCCTGTGTGAGCAAAGGCTCGTAGAATATCGGTGTTGGTGTCAAAGAGCCTGACGCTGCTGATAATGGTGGATTCTGAGAGAAAACGGGCCACCTGTTCTGGTGGAGGCAGGTTGTTAGCCACCGTGCCGTAGTTTACTCCGATAATACTTCCTTCCACTCCTGACCAAACAATATCAACATTGACGATATTGAGCGATACATGAAATTGGAAGGTGACCGTACAAAGAGGGAGAGGCGTATTTACCCATACCTTGAATAAAGAGAGTTGACACCAGAAGAGAAATTGCGGTGAAAATTGAAGCAGAAAAGGCAGTCGAAGCTTTCTCCATGTTTGCGGCGAGGATCGGAGGTGAAGGCTGTGAATTAATTGTACTGCACCATTCAAGATCAGTGAAGCTGAGCTAGATTCTTTTCTTTCGTGGTAGGGAAGGTTTTTGTGCTGTCTGGCAACTTAATTCTTTTCTTCCGTGTAATTTTTAAAATATTTTTTATTTAAAAATATTTTTTTTTATTTTTTTAAAAAAAATTAATATTAGCATATTAAAATGATTTAAAAATACTAAAAAAAATTAATTTAAAATAAAAAAAAAATCATTTTTTTTTAAAATACTTTTTAAATACATTACCAAACACCCCCTTATATCTTAGGCTTTGAATATATTTGCTTTATTGCTTTACTTGGACAGGCAGCTAAGAATATATTTTTACTTCCCAAAATGGAGAAGGTATATAGTATATACTACAACAATCATATTTTTTATTATTATTATTAATATGGGTGTTTAGACCAACTTACATGTACTTTAATTTTAGTTAATTTTATAAATTTATATTTTGAACTCGACTAATTTTATGGATTTTTAAATTAACAACCATGTAAGATTGAAACTGAAAACTGAATCTCTGTCGATTATAGAGCTAAATCAAATAGACTGTTTAGGCTCGTGGCCAGAATTTTCAAGAGGGTTCATCATTGTTTTTGGATAATATTTAATTTCCCAACAAAAATTCTGAAGTGCTTGAATTCTTTCGAATAAACTCACCCACCTGTTCATTCCAACCTTTCTGCCCTGAATTAATTAAAATCTAGGCTCCCACAAAATGATTCGTGCCAGAATTTAATTAATCGATTAAACATGGATTTTCAAAAATCTCCAAATATCAATATAAATTATATTCTGCAACTTCACCTAATAGTTTAAGTTCTCAAATTAAATAGTTTCTTGACAATGTATCAGAGCTTTATTGATAAAAGTTTGAATTTTATCACTCTCATTTTATTTGATGAAAAATCAAGCACAAAATAGTATGGATCTTTGTGAGTTTCAAGTTCAAAAGATTTTTATTCAAAGAAATATGTTAAAATATAATATAAATAATATTTTGTGATCTCACCTAACAGCTAACAGTTTAAGCATCGTTCCTTGACATGCATTTACTGCCAAATATATTTTTTTCTTGTAAAATAATAAGGGATAAATATAATTAACTCTAGTTCAAATATTCCTGCATTCCATATATTCAACAAAAATACATCCACTTAACACATATTAATTATCTCACACCTCGGATCAATGTGAATCCAAAGCAAATGAAGGAGTGCCACGTTGCAATCCTTCATTCGATATTTGGAAATTCAGCAAGGGCATTTGCAAAGAATCATAAGAATCTCTAATTGTCTTTCCAGTCGTGGTAATTAAGATCCAAACAATTAATATGTTTAATTAAATCATCCACACTGTACTTGTCAGAGTGAAATTACATTTTTAAGCCTCTAATGTCCTTCTTTCATGTGCTGCATAACATTTTGGAATTAAATACAGTAGATGCACTTCACAATTCACATGCTCACGTTAGCTACAGGCAAGATTTCAATTGAATAAAAAATAAATATTTTATGGATTTTTACCTAAGCTAAACAATGTATTTTATATATATATATATATATATAAAAGAATTGTGTATATATAGTCATGATGGGTGCACAGGTGTACATGATTTTATGTATGTTATGTGTATGTTAAATGCAAATATTGTGTTATCTAGGAAAAATAATAATTTATAAAACAGGTTGCTTTATCATTTTCTTGAATTGTTAATTTTTTAACAATTGATACTATTAGCAGAAATAGCAGTTTTGTAGTCACGAAAGATTTGGGTAAATACATTGGGATCTCTTTGTTACATCAACGAGTTACTTAGCAAACTTACAGTTATTTACTAGAAAATTTGCAACACAAGTTAGTTGGTTGGAAGACTATTAATCTATCACTAACAGGTAAGATCACTTTGTGTAAATCAGTGCTCTCAACTATTCCATTGTATTCAATGCAAGCTGCAGTAATTCCAAAGCATGCCTGTAATGAGATAGAGAGGATATGCAGAAAGTTCATATAGGGTCATCGGGAAGGACGAGATAAGATTCATCTTGTCAATTGGTCAAGGATGTGTCAGCCTAAAGAAGAGGGTGGGATGGGAATAAAGAAAATGGAGACAATGAATAAGGTTTTTTTAATGAAATTAGCTTGGGGAGTAGTTAAAGAGAATAGTCTGTGGGTGCGACTTTTAAAGGAGAAGTATATGAAGTCTAATAGAGGAGATGACCACCCGTCTGCTACCTCGAGGGATTCAGTGTTGTGGAAAGCAATTTGTCAGGTATGGCATAAAGTGCATAAGAATATCAGCTGGAATTTAGGGAATGGAAAGCACATTTTGTTTTGGAAGGATAGTTGGTTGGCAAACTATGGTTCGCTTCTTAATCACATAAGTGGGGAGATTCTGGAGGATAAACTTAACTACAAAGTGGCTGATATGGTGAATGCTAGGGGCAAGTGGAAATGGAAAGAGTTTGTCCACTTAATCCCCATGCAAATTGTGATGGGAGTTGCTGGTTATATTTCTCCTGCGCAGGATATGGTTGCTGACACAGTGATATGGGACCACTCTTCGAACGGTTGTTTCACGACAAGAACAGCTTATAGGTTACAAGAGGACAGGAGACTAATGGATCACGACCCCATTTAGCAGGTTATATGGCAGTGGAAGGGAATGGAGCACATCAAAGTTTTTCTTTGGACTATGGCTCATAATTCAGTTATGACAAATGAAGTGCGATGGAGAAGACAACTTACAGAGAATCGATGTTGCAACCATTGCTTACATGAAGTAGAAACGGTAGCTCATGCTTTAAGAGATTGTCATAAAGCCAGTAAGATATAGGAGGCCTTTGTCAAGGTAGAGGAGAGAGACCTTTTCTTCAGCCAGAATTGGTATACATGGATGATATCAAATCTGGCCATCAGAAAAAAGAAATGCATGCAGTGTGAATTGGCCATTGGAATTCGGCATAGTTTTATGGTATATCTGGAAAGAGAGATGCAATAGAGTGTTTGGCTCATCTCATGGTAATTGGTATGGAACTATTCTAGCGATAAGAAGAATGGTTTCAGATAGTATAAATATACAAATGACTGGAATAGGAGAGAGGAGCCACAGTAAGGTGATTCAACAGGTTGGTTGGACTTATCCAGCTAACGATTGGATTAAGTTAAATGTGGATAGGTGCAGTAAAGGAAATCCAGGTGTGGTAGGAGCTGGAGGAGTAATTCAGGATAATATGGGTTCTTGGATGGCGGGATTTGCAAGGAATAATGGGATATGTTCCTCGGTTATAGCTGAGTTATGAGCTGTTTATGTCGGCTTACAACTTACATGGGATAGGGGATACAAAAAGGTGATTTTAGAGTCTAATTCTCGTGTTGTCATTGGGCTTATTAATGGGGATACAATGAGCATGAACAAAAATTACACTTTAACCATGCAGATTAAAGGTATGTTGGGTAGAGATAGGGAGGTTAAAACCTTTCATGTCTATAGAGAGACTAATTGTGTGGCTAATTGGTTAGCTAATTATAGGCTTACTAGAGATTTGTTAGATAGAGAGTCTGATGTGTTAGTGGATCCACCGTCAGGAGTTTACACTTTGTTGTATTATAATCTGATTGGGTCTACTATTCCTCGATTAATTTAGTAGGGCATATCCGCCCCGATTATTACCAAAAAAAAATTGTTAATTTTTTTTCTAGGTTTCATAACTTATAAAAAAACAGCAAAAAAAAAAACATTAGGGCTAATAAAAAAACATTAGGGTTAACAAATTCATATAGTTATATAAAAAAAATACAAAAAACTAATATTAAATCACAAATAAAGAACATGTTTTTATCTTATTCGAATACTTCGTGGTACGCAAAACATAGCTAAAATAAGAATCCATTTAATTTCTTTCTTAATTAGTGTTTCATCGCCCTTTCATTATGAATCATTCCAAGTTATAAATTAGCCAGAAAACACCACGAGAAAGAGAAATTAAGGCAGATGTGAATAAGTGGAGCAAGTCTAGATCGGCAGAGCTGAAGATTCTAATTAACCATAATTTTGAGAATTCAGAAACCTGTGATCAGAACCAGAAGGTGTTCTTCCATATATGCAGGCGCAGATAGCTTCAATTAAGACATCAGACGACGAAATCTCATCGAAAAATACGCACAACCAGCCCACCAGATTTCATCCAGACAATCTACCCATGATCCCTGTGACAAACTCGACAAAACACATTCTTACAGAAACCAAAACAAAAATACAATTTAGCAACTAGAAAAAACAGAGGAAAACCCTAGAGCTTGTTTTATTGCTCGACTCCTGCGAGAAAAAAACCAGAAAACAACAGTGGCAGGTGTGGTGGCTGGGGAAGAAATTAAAGCACAGTAATTAACTTATCTGATCATGATAAACTCTGAGCAAGCAATCCTTCCGATCCTCTTCTGCTGGTAAGAAACAAAAATATATCCTCTTCTAATATTTCTTGCTCGAACGAGCATCTCAGAAACAGTAGATGCCAGCAACATCATAAACATTCAAAAACATATGTTCTTGTTTCAAAGTCTACTGCTGTTGGAATACTCATTTGAGCAAGAAACATTACGAAGAGGCCAAGCTATCTCCAACTCTCTCTCTCTAGCTCCAACTCTCTCTCTCTCATCGCCGGGGGAGCTTTCACGAGTTCCGGTGAGCATTTAGAATCCAGGGATGTTGCTATAAATAGGAGGCCTACATGCATGGAAGTAAGGCAAATTACCACATAACACTTTTTCTAGCTAAGAATATCACAGATTGCCAAGGACACCTACTCCCTTAGGTAGGGCAATTTGGGCCATTGATCTTCTGGGGGTAGGGGGGGTGCGTAGTTTAACCGAGTGGTTAAGGTTGGGAAAATGGTTGGGGGGTCCTATAAATTCGTTGACACTTGACAGTCATGAGTTTAAGAGAAGAAAACAGGAAGGAATTGTAGTTGATCATGGAATGGCAGCTCAACGAGTTTATTATTATATTTTTTTAAGCTCAACAAACCATCAGCAGGACCATTGAAGTACGTACAGGTTAAGCCAACCAATTCTTACTACAGTGAAAATTAGAGCTTGTTTTTAATTATTATTATTATTATTATAATGAAGAAACACCTTTAAATATATCCACTAATGATACGTATAAGAATTACTTATTCAATATTAATATTTATATAATTATTAATTTCAGAATCTATAGAATTAATTAAGATATATGCAGGTAAGTCTGAATATCTGAATTACATGCGTGTGAAAAAAAAAATGTAATCATTAATATATCTAAGAAATTATTCTATTAATTAAATATATTTTATTAGAAATAAGATATGTACTAAGCTTCTTATCCAAACCAAGAAACTACCTTACTCCAGATAAACTGCAGTTAAAATTACAGAATCTGATGTTTTTGAACCACCAAACGGGTAGGTTTTTATTTCTATTCTAGGTGCAACTACCTTTCTATAAATAGGTATGCAGCAGCGAAAATATTTTACTTTTATTTTTACGAATAATTTATTATTTTTTAACAATAAAAAATCCACTGCTAAGCATAATTTATTATTTATTATTTTTTTATTTGTATTTGATTTATTTTTCAAGATTTAGTTTCTGAAGGTTTAAAATCAGTTCCATAGATTAACCAGTTTATCTCTTGTAAATCTATCTTTTTTTTTTCCTCAAAGTAAGTGCCACGTAATACGACAATCTCTTGCTGACAGGCTTGTCCCACTCCCACTGACCCTTCAGTTCTGTCGGGGAGCATGTTTTGTGCAGAACAGATGGCAGGATGTGAAAATCAAGAAACACCTTTTACATGCATGTATTGAATTAAATGAAAAATCACTTGTTTTTAATTATTATTATTATTATTATTATAATGAAGAAACACCTCTAAATATACTCGTACGTTCATATAATTATTAATTTCAAAATTTATTGAATTAATTGAGATGTATATAAGTTAATCTGAATATCTACATTAATAAATAAAAAATTACATCCGTCTGAAAAAAATGTACCCATTAATATGTCTAAGAAAGTATTCTATTAATTAAATATATTCTTTCTAGAAATAGGATACGTACTAAGCTTCTTATCCAAACAAAGAAATTATCTGACTCCAGATATACTGCAGTTAAAATTTCAAAATCAGATATTTTTTAACCAACAAACGGGTAGGTTTTTATTTCTATTTTAGGTGCAACTACCTTTCTATATAGAGGTATGCAACGAAAAATAATAAAAAAGAAAAATTCAAAATAAAGATTTTTATTGTTACTTCAATATAAAAATTCATGGCCAAGATCAGATGAGTTATGATAGATCTCAAGATTTTTACATATTAAAAAAAAAAAAACATAAGATGACTCCAACGTGTTTATATCAAAATAAAGAATATTCATTGCAAATTCATTAAATAATTTATTTTATTTTCTGAATAATTTATTACTTTTTAACAATAAAAATCCACTGCTAAGCATAATATGAACAACAAAAGTTTTTCTTTATTATAAAATCCGTTGTTAATAGTGTTTTTTTTTTTTTTTTTGGTAGTGGAAGCATACGACACCAAGCTTCTCTCTGCTTGATCGGCATCTGAAAGAATGCTCGAGGATATACGAGCCAAGTATTTTCAAAAATATTTAAAAAAAATAATAAAAATATTTTAAATTTTAAATTAAAAACAAATAGTGATTTTAGATTATTTTAACATGCTTGATGTCAAAAATTATTTTTAAAACATAAAAAATATAAATTGAATATGTTCTTAAATAAAAAAAAGCATTTTTTTTTAAAAAACAACCAACTATATTTAGACACTTAGGGGGTGTTTAGGAGGGCTTTTCAAAAACGTTTTTGAAAAAAATTGAATTTTTTATTTTATTTTATTTTTAAATTTAAATTAATAAAATTTGGTGTTTTTAGATCATTTTAATGTGCTGATTTCAAAAATAATTTTTAAAAAATATAATTTTAATATATTTTTGAATAAAAAACACTTTAAAAAATAATCACAACAGCACTCCCAAGCAATTCCAAAATTTGGTAGAGGCAATGGACAAGAAGTGTTTAGTATATTTCTCGAACCCGTCATATATGATGCTGAAATCAGAACGTGGGAGTGACTGACACGTACGTCCACTGTGATGTAAGCATTTTCACCAGAAGATTGAAAGAGGGTAGGTGTATCTAATGATTGTGAATATCCCTCACTCCAATTTCATCTCGTGCGAGATTGTAGAGCCATTAGAGACACCTACCCTTACCCATGATGAATCGAAGGGAACATATATTTATGATGATATCCTTTTCTTTTCCATCAAGAATTAAATGTGATCCACCCGTTTCATATTTAATTTATGGTAGGTTATTTTCGATAATTATATGTGCTTTTTTATGCAATAAACCAAGGGATTTTAACCTAAGTTATCTATGTTTGTATTAATAATTCATGTAAAATGCTAAATAAAAAAGAAAAATAATTAAAAAAACTCAGAGAATATTGTGAAATTTATTTTTAATCTTTGTATACGTTCAGTAAACCCTAAAAAGCATTTTTTGAAAAGCATAGATAAAATATGGATGAAAGTTTGAAGACAAGTAGCCAACTCTATACAATAATTTATTTTAACTATTTAAATAAATTGATTAGATTAGATTTATTATTGGAATCTAAGCGACAACATAAAACTGAGTTCCATATATATATTTGATGATGAATTTGACCGCAAACTTATCTACTTGTCATCTCAAAAAGGTGTTCCATATTTGAGTCGACTATTAACTATTATCCATTTGATTTTAGGGTTGAATAAAATAGAGATATAAAAAGAAATTGAGAGTTTTCTCTATTGAAGTTATCCATTATCCATGTAATAAATTATTAAATCAGATAGATAATTCGATGCAAGATACAATTTATAAGTCGTGCAAGTTAATCTAATTTTTTTGAAAAAAATCAAAATAATATCTTTTTAATTTACATATGCCAATATCATCACTATTCATTTTGAATCAATTACTCTAATTTAAGAAGCTTAAAACGACA
Organism: Salix caprea; assembly: GCA_964035475.1. NCBI lineage: Eukaryota > Viridiplantae > Streptophyta > Magnoliopsida > Malpighiales > Salicaceae > Salix > Salix caprea. The sequence goes on along the minus strand of OZ037753.1, from coordinate 2,788,847 downwards.
TCAGAAAGGGGGGACGTGGTTGATATTGCATCAATTCTGAAATATTTTGAAACTTTTTATAAATTGAGGACCTACATGAAATCTTTTGACAATTTAGTAGGCCTTAACGTGGTTTTCCACTCAAAATAAATAAAAACAACATTGCGCATCCGGGGAATCGAACCCCGGTCAGTACCGTGGGAGGGTACTATGATACCACTACACTAGATGCGCTCCATTGATTTCAGAGGGACAGAGTTTTATATTTATACGTTTTAAATGGAGAAACTTTTCTTATCATATAAACAATGATGTTTTTTATTCACCCGCTTATTTATATATATATGTATGTATGTATGTTTTTTTTTTAATTTAATTTATTTTTTCTCAATTTTATTATTACAATTTTTAAGAAAAAAGATCTCCCTCATTTTTTAATTCTAAATCTGTAATAAGCAAGAAGTAAGATTAAAAGTATTTTTTCCTATTTATATTTAAATATTTTTAGAGCAATCATGTCAACTAAATCACATAAAATATCATTATATTTATTTTAAATTCGTATCAAACAAGAAGTTGGATCAAAATATTTTTATGTCAATTTTAATTTTTTTTTTCTTGATTTTATCCTCATATTTATTTTTATTGGTCAACCAAAATATTTTTAAATCAAAGCACAAGGGCTAGAAAACATGACACGTGGGAGGGACAAGACCGATGAATAGTAGTCTCATTTTGGGTAGCTTTCATGAAGTTTTGAGACTGAAGATTGTCGAATTCTATGATGTCTTCAAGGCGGCTTGAAATCAACGAAAACAAATCATCGATGATCGTCTGTCAAAAATAAAATAAAAATATACCGAGCCAAAAGCATACGCCGTTGACTAAGGTTTCAAGAATTGTTTTATGACGTTTAATAAACAAGATGGGAACCACTCAACATGGTTGTCAATTTATAAAATTCAAGGAGATTAAACAATTGATGTTAATTTCATTTCGTTTCAGTCCAAATGGAAAGAATATTTTGTATCAGTTAAAAAAATAAGATAAAACAACATAGTTTTTACCTCGTTTAAAAGTTCGGTCTGTTCAGGAAATTCCGCTCAAATTTTGGCCGGAACATTCCGGTTTCGTTCCGCTGTTCCTTTTCGACTAAATAGTATTTTTTTTTAAATAATAAATAATTTTACAATATCAATCATATCTCTTAATCCGACTATTAGATTGAGATGAAAATTTACAAGGAGTTTCTTGACATATTTATATATAGTATGTTAAACTTTTAGAGCAGTCAGAGAATATAATGACCTTGCGAGATCGATGATGATATTCCCATAATATTATACATGTTTATAATTTTGTTCAGAAAAATCATTTTATTGTGTCTTTTTTAGATTAAATTGCACAATTCTAAATAATTTTATTTTTAGATTTGAACTTAATTTTTTTTGAATTAGTATATTTAGTTATATTATATATATACATAAACAATACAACCCCAAAATGACACGCCAAAACACTCCAAAATCAAAACATTCTGTTCCAATTGAAAAAAATAAAGTATCTACCTAAACGAAATTGATAACCTTATATTAAACTTGAGCTCATCGGCAGCTCAGCTACACCTTCCATCTGATGTATTTCTACAAATCTTCTGAGGATGAATGTAGCCAATAATGGTGTCCTCGAAAAACAGCAATATCTTCCAGCTGAGCTTCAACAAATATGGAGGCTGTTCTTCAATACAGCTCCTTGGAGATTAGCTTTTCCGAGGTTGACTCGGTCTAAGGGTCTGTTTAGGAGAGCTGTTGCGGTAACTTTTTAAAATGCTTTTCGTGCCGAAATACATCAAAATTATATTTTTTTATTTTTAAAAATCATTTTTGATATCAGCACATCAAAATGATCTAAAAACATCAATATATATTCATTTAAAATGAATTTTTTTTTTACCAAAAGCTGCGGCACGGCGGGTGAAACACCGTGCCAAACAGCTTCTAAAACAGTATTTCAGAACTCTACTCCTGCAAATAATTTGAGTCATTGTTATCCTATGATGATGTCCTCGACACTTGCAAGTTGAACCAGTTTAGGAATGTACCGGAAGAAGACTTCTAGTTACTGGTTTCTGATCAGGCTGGGATTTATAATTATTATTATTCAAGGAAGCAACGCATGTTTCAGGGCCATGCTTTTGATTTCATTTTTTGCATACCAGAAGAAGTTATCTGCTTCCTGCGGCTTTCTCTCAGCGCGTGCGGTGTCGTGCGGCAGTGAAAAATATCCAAATGTAGTTACTATGAATGCGCTACCATGTTCTCTTTCATATAATAGTACGCCTGTCGGCTCATGGCGGGTGGAGACTCGTCGGTGATCGGCTGCTTTTTCCCTTGATTTAATTCAAGTCTTATTGATTAGTGACCCAATAAAACCCAATTTAAACGTTATCAAGTCAAAGCAAATGATTTTTTTTAAAAAGAAAAAAAAAACAATAATTTAATCTGATGCTACAATTCAATAACAGGAAAAATAATAATTGATTCAGATCCCGAACTGGTTGAAACTTGAAACAACTATGGGTGACGCAAGTGGTTTCCATTTTAATGGGCCGGGCCCAACCTTACAAGATAAAGAGGGTAAGCTCATGGACAATGGGTGGCCCATATTACATGAGATATAAAAGCCGAACCCTACTTGAACAGCCCAATATATAATCTAGCCTATTAGGGAAGCAGAAGAGGAATACAAGACCTTGCAATTGGTTTACACTATTAGTTTGGTGATTCTAGCCTACCATTGTCCAGCCCATCCCGGCCCAATCAATTATTTTCTCAATTATACCTTTTAACGAACAGTTTATTTACTGAAAATTAGTTTTTTTTTTGGAAATTAGTTTTTATAAAAAATAAGTTCATGAAAGTAGATTATTTTTATATTTGAAAGTTTCAGAAAAAATAATTTGGAAAATGTTTATAGTGTTTGGTTATGTCATGAAAAATAAACTGGTAAATAATTTAGTAATGTTTTTATTTTTTTTCTAAATTCATTGAAAGAATGAGGATTAAATAATATATATATATATATATATATATATATATATATATATATATATATATAAAGGAGGATAAATTGAAAAACAAAATCCAATTTCATAAATTAATTCAAATAAAATAATAGAAATAAAAAGAATAGGGACCACATCTAATAGATAATAAAATTTCAATTAAGAAAAATGATATAACAAAAAAAAGACTTATGACCAAATTTTATATAAAAATCAAATTATATGGGAAACATTGAGAACTAAATTTGATATAATCAACAAATAATAAGTTATTTTTAATTTTCTTGCAACTTCTAGAAGTGTATTTTGTCTAGAATAAAAGGAAAATACTTTTTCTTGAAACCAACCATTTTTATTTTATTTTTTACTGAAAAGTGTTTTGCATTGATCAATTTTTATAATGGTAAACAAACATGAAAATTTTGAAAAGTGGTTTTCATGAAACAAATAGGGCTACTATAGTAAATTACAAAGGGAAATTAATTTTCCTGTTCAATGAAATAGAATTCAATATTTTAATTTAAAAAAAAAATAGGTAAATTTTCTAGGAATGTAAAAAACTTACAATATATACAACGAGTCTCGAGTTCGAGTCAAGACGTGCATTTCTTGTAAAAGTCTGGAAGAATCAGGATGTTATTCGCTCATGTGGACCCACACAATATGTTTTTCGAGGATGAAGTTTGTTCTCGTCCATAAAAAATGTCACCGGTCAACTTTTATTTTTAAACCGGCTTAGAATTTCTTATAGATTTTTTTATGGAACTCGACCCATTCAAATCTCGAATCAACCCAGACAAGGTCGAGCTCCATTTAATTTGTGAGTGGTTTTTATATAGATTGTAATGACCCGATTTTTTTTCTTATAGAAAAAGAGGATTCTTTTCTCACACATCTGCCCAACAGAGAATGCCTAGTCGGTGACACAAAGCATAAAACATAACAGAAACACATGTAATTAATCATCATTTTATTTCATTTCAGGTTAATTAATCAAAAGTACAAAGCAAAAACCTTTGTAGAGTAGGGATTCCCAAATGCAATGTTTCTTTGTCGGTACATATAATAATAATAATAATAATAATAACAACAACAATCCAAATCCTAAATCCCAAATCAGAGGATGCTCGTCGATTAGGGTTTCCAGCTCAAGCTTTTTATATGATACAGCATAGGCTTTGTCCCTCAAAACCAGAGTCATTATTTCTTGTCTCCTGATTAAGGGACTGCCGTACTCATTGTAAAGTGCTAATTATTTTGTGTTAAGGAGTTAAGTATGGCTTATGCCCCATCCATGCTTTGATTCTACCCTCCTCCCACTATCAAATTAATGGCTTTTTTGCTGTCTTTTCTGCCCATAAAAAATGATTTCAGGGTATATTTTCAGAGGAATCCAAGGTTCCTAACCCATTTCATGGTACATATCCATGTGGATGTTTCACGTTATGAAGAACAGAACAGGCAGGGAGTTGGATTATTCTTTATTATAATGATTCTCTTAGCTTGATGACAGAGTTTTGAAATTGGAATCTCCATCATCAGCCTCCTGTTCTTGTTTGAAACTCCCTTGAAATGATTTAAAAAAAAAGGTTCTTGTCTAAGAAAAAGAGAGATTTAGAGGGTGTTTGACGCTATATTTTAAAAGTGTTTATGAAAAAAAAATAGTATTTTTAGATCATTTTCATATGCTGATGTCTACAATAATTTTTAAAAAATAAAAAAATATCATTTGGATACATTTCTGAACAAAATACAGCTACGGACACACGCTCAAACAGACAATTGATCTTAATAATTGCAGTGGTGTCACCTTCTTGCCCTAGCCTGGCCTACCAGCAAAATTAACAAATCAGCTTTATGCTTTCTTGCTACTTGCAAGTATCTGAACACATCAATTCTGACAGATTTTTAGGGCAACAAGGTTCTTTACCTGCTGATGCATATCTTATGGTGCTACCAGATTGCTGATGAAAAAACCTTGAGTTGCCATGTTTGGAAAACTGTTAGGTGGGAGCAGAAATGGGATAGCATAGCAGGATCAGAAAAATGAATCTAGGGCAGGAAAATGAAGCCATGGTGCTTTAGAAAGAGAGAATTTTCTGGCATTCAATCTCAAACCGTGCACAAATGCTCATCAATTTTCGTTTTCTCATTTTCCAGGCCACTTCCCACGGCAGAATACAAGGGAAATAACCTCCGAACAGGTTTACTTACATAGACACAATTGCGTATGCTAAACTCAGAGGCCATTTCTTCTACATTTTCTGAAGATAAATAGCCTCCAAACTAATCTGAGTGATGTTAGAATGAATTTTAGAGCTACAATATACAAAATTCTGCTAGCGAGACAAAAAAGAAGAAGGATAAACAGCACCTAAGCAATGATCAAAGTTAGTCAACCGCCTGCCAGCATCATCCTCGTAAATTTAAAAGCCAGAAGCTTTCAACTGGGAATCTGTTCATCAAGCTAAATGGGGGCCTCACGTTTGTAAGCACTTGGTTAATCAAACAAGTCATTCAGCTGGATACAGTTCCTCTCCATCAAGCTCAGGTGAGATCGACCCTACCATGAAGCCTGATATGGCAGACAAACAATTCAATCATTCAGATTGGCCAACAAGTTATAGTGGCAGAGTTCCCCACCATTTTTCTCCCAAATAAACTGCAACCACCAGCTCAGGATTCCCACCTCCCATTTTAGCAAAGCCAAAGAAAGAGGTTAGGCAAAGGTCCCACAAGCACCTCTATTATAAAGAGAGAGTATTGCAAATTGGCCTCTCCTAACACATGACTTGCATATCTTTTACTGGGCCGGCAGACACAAATCTCTCATGCAATAAAAAATCAACAAATTGTATAATTAAGCTGGACATCAAGAACCTCAGCCTCTTGCTCACCCCAAGCTGGATAATCATCGCAACCGAAGAACTGTTAGCACTCGTCATATATGCTTCTTTACAGTGGGCACCTGTGATCCAAGGGCCCGCCCCAAATTCTCAACACATGCATCACAAAGCATGCATCATTACAATTGGAGCAAACCGGCAACTTCCAGTGATGTAAACTCAATGCTAATCGGTCACCTACGTTGCACCAGATTTTGCAGCATGTAATCCCATCAAAGGGGGCACTAAAAATCCCGAGGAGAGGGATCAATCCTGATTCTCTGAAGCACCGCAGTACCATTATAGCTTCAGTCAGCAGCCGGTAACCCATAATTGTGGAATGTTTTTATTCTTCCATCCCACCCCGCAGTCACAATGACTAGACCCCATGCGTGAGAACTGGAAGTTCTCTGGCATGAATTTTTTAGAAACTTGTACTGGGATTTGTGCATTGTTGATGAGGCTGATAATGGGCTGGATGGAAGCTTTTCCTCTGGCCAAGTAGCAGAACCCTTGGGAAAAGACTCTAAGAAATATTCATGGCTCAGAGAAAAACAAGCCGGGGAAGAGAGAGGTAGAACTTCCTGTGAATTATTGTCTGAAACACCAAATCCCCATCCATTCTCTGAATCCCCATATTTCATTCCACACCAAGGTATTGCAACAGATGCATTGGCAGTGAAATGCTCATACGACCTTGAGTTTTTTGATCGAGGAGTAGATGGTTGTTCCTGATCAACATAATTCCACAAATTTACACTGGAATCCTCACAAGTCGAGATAATATGCTTTCCATCCACGCTAAAAGATGCAGATATCTGGTTCGCTGCATTGCCTAAAGAACATAGAGAAAGTCAAAATTTATGTTCAACATGATAAATTGAAGCTAAAAATTGTGCTGCTGTGATCACTAAGATACTACAGAGTTTGATATTTCACATATTCATAAAATTGCTACACGCCCATTTGAGTTTCACAACATGAAATCAACAAATACTTGGCATTTCTAGAAGCAATTAATGTTTACCACTAAAGCATCTAACTTGTCTGAAGCATCAAATTATATTATGATTTGAGAAAAAGATGAAGACATGGAGATAGAAATGCATACCTTTATATTTGCCTATCACATCAAGTCCCTGGAGAATTCTGACTTGTGAATCAGCACAAGTCACCATTACTTTACTTGAATCTTGTGGGGAAAACTGGAGTTGAAGGAATAAAATGAGGTAATACAGTAAGCAGTGTGTACAGTGAAAAAGCAGTGAAAACATCATTGGAAGGCAAAATATAATTACCTGGAAGCCAGTTATTCTTTTGCAAGGTGACTTCTTTTTACCAAGCAGGCAGATCTGAGCATCAAGTTGCAAGTGACTGTCTGAAGCAGTTGAAACAAGGGCCCATTTAATATGCATTTCAACTTTAAATGCATAAAACTCAAAGTTGATCTGAGGCAAAACTAGATCTTTATTACCACAGAACCTAATTTATTATGAACTTTCTTTGAGATACAACCCATCACCCATTCAAACCCATAATTTATGCACAAAATCCATAAAACACGATTGCAAGAGTTCTTCACAGCGGAAACAAACACTACCTGGCTTCTGACACGAACCATACATTCTTAATGAATGAACTTGCATGCAAAACTTCTAAAATCACATTGGTTACAACTAGCGAGATTTCCCATATGACATGTAACTCAATCAGGATAGAGCATACTGTCAAAAAAACTACCTTTACAAATGAAAAGTAACAGCATTTTGACTCTGTCCTACACCTAAAGAGTGCAGTTTGTGCTAATTATCAGAATATGCATACCTGACATATTATAAAAGCGGCAATTGCCTGTCATGGAGCCAACAATCCCTCCCTGCAAGAAGAGAAAAGTTTTTTTTTTTCTATCAGGGAACTTAACATGGAAGCATACACCCTTAGATCCTCAATTCCATAGGATAAAAGAGTTGAGAGAAAAATGCCAAACCTGCCCATCTGGACGATAACACACTGCAGTAACCATATCTTTTATATTAGTCCAGTCAACAACTTGGCAATTATTGACCGCCCATATGCGAACATTTCCGTCTATTGAACCACTCATGAAGTGATTATCATCCACAGGGTTAAACTGAACACAGGTCACTGCATCGCATACAAAATAAATAATGAAATAATGAAATAAAGAGGAAGGTAATTCAACACGACTAACAACTAAATTAACAAAACATATGTTGCGAGGAAACTTAAAATTAGCCAGAAGCGCACCATAATTGCTATGTGGGAAGACTTTGAGGCAACAGTCACATCCCACTTGCCATAGACGGACAGTTTTATCCTCTGAAGCCGATAGTAAATGCTGCACCAAGAAAAATTTCTGTAAATATTATGGTTTGTTTTCTTCACGTTGTAGAGAAATGCATCCTTAATGAAGAAACTTACATTATTCTTGGACCATGAGAGATCCAAGACCTCTCCACTGTGCCCACGGAACTCGTGCAATGGTTTCTCCAAAATCCGGAAAATTTTTGGAGGGAAAATGACACATGCAGAATCTGATGTTTTCCTCATGCTCCTCATTTTAGCTGTCTTCTCTTTATCAAAAAAGAGGGGTTTCAACTCGGGTAGCTGGTTCACTGTGAAGTAAATGCAGGATGGATCTATTTCTGGAATGTCAAGTTCATTTGATCTCTCACCCTCCAGTACTTGCCACACACGCACAACCCCATCCTCACCGGCACTTGCAAGGTACTGCCCATCAGGACTAAATTTCATGGTCGAAATCGAACCCTCGTGGGCCTGGATATCTTGCCCTTTATAAAGAGCTGAAAGTTCCTTTGTTCGCTTCCCACATCGGCGAACCTTAGTCCTTTGTACCCTGTACCGTAGAAGCGCATCATCATCATCCTGTCTCAATTTGTCAGCTTCCCCTGGCCTATCCAGGGTGCATGTTATGGAACGGATTCTACTTAGCCATCCTTTCTTAAGTCTCCTTGGAGTATCCACTGAAGTGTTTGGTTCCCCAACTTCTTTCTGCATAAGATGTTGAAATGAGGGAGAAGACTCAGAAGTTTTCTCAGATTCCTCTGCTGTTACTGACTGTTCTGAGCCCACTTCGCAACCTTCATTTGCTTTCCCATCCTGCCCCAATTCATCTACATTGCACATCATTCCACCACCCGAAACCCCATCTCTGCAAACAAAATTCTCCACAGAACCCAATTCCGCTACCAGATTAGATTCACCATTAGACCAACACGACATCATAGATCGAGTCGAACAAAATTCATCCTCAAAGCATGACTTTCTCAACACAGCCCCGCTGCTTTCTCTAATTCTATCACTCTCTCCTTCCGAGCTAAATGCTTCTAAATTCCTATGTCCATTTTGATCTAAATTGACTCCCATCCAATCAAAGAACTTACTCCGCCGTTCCTGAACACTTCCAGGGCTCTTAATCCACAGTTCATAGTGAGGGCTCCCAGCAGTGGAGTTATCAAAATGAGAATCAGAGATCTCAATGCTATCAGACTTTGCATCAGAAATTGATGCAATGTCTTCATAGGCATCAAAAAACCGGTACTCTTCTTCACTCAAACTTCCCATTATTATTTGAGTTCAACCCATGAAAGCCCTTCTCAAGGAACCATCTTTTTAAGCCCTGCTAGAACTCTATCCCTCAACACAAGCAATCCCAAAATAACTATAAAAAAAAAAAAAAAAACACAGAAACCAAGATCAGCCGCTAGTTTACATATTAAAAAAACTTCTTAAATCGAACAGCAATGATAACATTAACAATAAAACAAAAACCAAGAGATCCAACATGGATCCCAATCCACACATTGAACCTAGCCCCTTCGATAAATTAAAAAAAAAAAAATCCATACTTGAACAACAAAACCATCAAAACCAGAACCCCGAAAAAATCATCTTTTCCTAAAAAGAAGCTTTTGCATTAAAAAAACCAAAAAAAAAAAACTCGTTGCACAAACATGAAAACCCATTAACATGAAGTAGAAGATCATGTGATTGCATTAGTAAGAATGAAACAAAATCATGAGTTGCAGATTATCATTAAACAAGCAAAAAAAAAAAAAACTCGAATTTTTTCGAATAAAATTTTCAAAAAAACAAATGGAAATGCTTACATGGGCTTGTTTTGTTTAAGAGATTTCTCTGAGAGTGAAGAGAACATAGATCAAGGACCCATTAGAATCTGTAAGCGTGGTAGTCTCTCTCGCTATATATGTGAAGAAAGCAAGGCAATCCCACTATAACAGATGGAGAGAATAAAAATAAATAAAAGAAAAAACAAAATAGTTTGCACAAATAAATTTTATGAAAAAATAACGGAAGGGTAAACAGGGAAACAAATAATATCCTTGGTATTCGTGAACGGATGGCTCGAGGAACGAGATTTCGAGAGGAGCTCTTTTAACTCTCTCTCTCTCTCTGGTTCTTGTAGCTATGTCCCCTGTTGTTTCTTCCTTCTTTGTCCGAAATCCTTTTTTTAATTAATATTTGGGTCAACTTTATATATATATATATATATTACTATATATATTAAAGTGTTAGTAATATATATATATATATATATATATATATATATATATATATATATATATATATATATATATATTAAAGTGTTAGTGTTTTTTATTGATTGATTTTGGATTGTAGAGTTCATTGGGTTTATTTTAGATTTGATTTAGTTGATAAGAAATTAGCGGGATTGAAATGGTTTTATTGGTTTAATATTTTATTTAGTTTAATAAAAAATATAATTTTTTTATCGGAATTTAAGTTTTAAATTTTTTGAAATAATATATTATTATGTATAGAAAAAATATTTTTGAGATTACCTGAAAAACAAAATTAGTTTTTCTTGGCATACAAACTAGCAAAAAAAATTATAAAATAAATAAATTTATTTAAATATTTATTATTTTTTACGGTAAAAAGATGAGTAAATTTGATCTAGATACAGGGGGAAATGCATTATAAAAATAAAATATAAAATTATTTAATTGGTCTTTTCCCATGAATCACTTCTGCTGGGACGTTCGGATTTCTCATAAATCACTTCTACTGTTTGATTTTTGGATTAATACAGAATAAAAAATTGATGTTGACTTGTGGTGATCCAGCACATCAATATGATTGGTTAAAGTTTATATTATAGTTAGATTAACAATTGACATGTAAATAATGCTAAGTTACTATTTTGAAGTCTCGAGAGACACATGAGAAATATATTTTGATATAAACTATGCTTTAAAATAATATAAATTTATTTTAAAAATAGATTTTATTTCATGTCTATTTCTTTAATTAAACATCTTTGTTTTTTTATATTATTAATATAGTATTTGACTATTGTCACATAATAAAAGAGAAAGAGATAGAGATATAAAATACTTTTTTCTTAAAATACTTTTGAAATTAATTTATATATTTCAAAAACATAAAGTGTATATAAATAAATAAAATATATATACTCACCACCACAGTCTATTTTATTTCATTTAAAAACAATAACTAAATGCTACCTTCACCAGACACCACTTAGGAGCCTAATAAGCAAAAAAAATATTTTTTTCTTGAAAATTTATTAAAATATTTTTATTTATGATATTAATACATTAAAATAATAAAAATACATTAATTTAATATTTCTTCTTGTGTGTGTATATATATATATATAACATTTTTATTTAGAGAAAACAATTACATTCTTTAATTTTATCTTCACTATCTCAAAACCACTATAGATAGCTATACCACACCCCATTTATTTGTTCAAAGGCTCAAACTTCAAAATTTGACTAGGAAACTTGGATGGAAAAATGTTAGTAAAATATGATTTTTTTTAAAAAAAAATATCTATTAATTAAGAATAATTAAGATATTTTCCATTTTGTGTTTGACGATAGAGACCATGTTAGGTGAGCCACATGGTTCTTTACTACCTTTTATCATTTGCACGACAAATTTAATTTATTTTTTCATTGACTTTTATTTTTAAAATTGGACTCGTTTTATTTTTCATGGATTTCCTAGCTACTATTAATGGGTCAAATATGTAATTTGCCTGTTTCAAAATATGGTAGAGGTTGTTTTTCAAAATATTTTTTATTTAAAAATATATTAAAATGTATTTTTTATTTTGTTAAAATTATTTTTTATATATGAAAATTTATTTTCATACCCTTATTACAAGGGGGGGGGGAAAGTGGGACGCAAAAAAATCTAAACCGTAATTTTCGTGTGGCATAAGCAAATCCTGTTGTCCCATCCCAATCGAGAAAAAAAAAAAAAAAAACACTACAATCGGATCTAGTGATTTTTATTTTATTTGACCAAGAAATCAAGATGAATCACAAATGGGTTTTACGAGCTACCAAAATCTTCAAAGAGAAAGTTAAAACATCCCAGTCAACATTTAATATGTTATTCGATCACAATTCAATTTGTTTTTATATAATAATTTCAAATAATATAATTTAAAAAATTAAAATAATATTATTTTAATTAATTCGAGTTAATTTAATAACCAATCGCGTGCCGAGTTTTATTCTATGCTCCTAATACATTAGATGATTTATTACAAGTGGCTGCACTTTTCATTGCTCCGGAAATTAATGTCAAAATTAAGCAATTTTTCTGAAGGATGTGAAAATTAATGATTGAGCAATTAATGGAAGGGTCAGGCGAGTGATGACCGTCCAGAGACGGAGGAGTCAATAGCCGGAGGCCGACAAAAATTGGTAGCATTAATGGGTCGTCCATATATGAATTGTATGTTAGTGTGATTGTTTTTAAGATTTTTATTTATTTATAAATATATTAAAATTATATTTTTTTATTTTTAAAAAATTTATTTTTAATACCGGTATATTTTGACATTAATTTAATTTAAAATAAAATACAAAAAAAATCATTTTTTAAAAAAACCACTGTGCAAAAACATTCTGGAATAGCATAATACTCCTCTGTTGTTTTTATTCCTTTATAATTTTGTGGTCTATAAAGATTGAATAAGTGTCATCATTCGTCATCCTCACCTCTCCTTGTTTAGTTACTGTTTGCGAGTATAATTGTGATGGTTTTTCATTCAAAAATATATTAAAATAATATATTTTAAAAAAAAATCTTGAGTGTTATTACTATTGTTATTTCACTATTTTTGCAATTTTCATTTTCGATCATCACCAACGGGACCCATATGAATTCCCTTTAAAAATGATGTGAGCATGTGTTTCTAATAATAATTGATTGGATTCTATATGTGAGCAAGAACAAATTCTCATATCTTGTCAAGGCAAAAGGAAAATATTTAAAATAGTATCAATAATTAGAGAGTGATTCTCCCGCCATTAGTTAGCATCCCATGTTCATTTTTAATAATTAGCAAGAATATTAACAATAATAGTCAATAATGAAATTAAAAATAATTAGACTGTATAGTATACGGGAGAGCTCACTATTTACTCTTTTTGGCAGCTAACTTTCACTATATTTAGAAAATTAAGTTTTTAAAAAACACTTTCATGAAAAACACTTTTAGCTGCAGTTCAAAATAATTATTGAAATGCTAAAACTGTGGTCGAGTTTGAGGTTAAGGAAAAATACTTTTATTTTTGTATTGGAAAAATTAAAAAGTAATTATTAGCTGTTTTTCTTAAATCTGTGTTTCCCTTATATAATTGTGTGGGATCCATGTCAAATTTCTATTTCTCAAAGGTAACCAAACACTGAGTCACTTAGTTTTTTTGCAACCTTGGTTTGCATCACAAAAACAAACACCCTCGTAGTGAGGTTCTCTTTCTGTTCTTTTAACTCGGATAATATTTAAAAAAAAACTCATAAAATTAGAAACTCATCTTATAATTGATCAGTAAAAGCTATGTATTTTATCGATATCTCATTCAAACTTTTATCAATTTGTGTAATTTATTTTTATTAGTTGGATGGGCAGTTCCAATGTGTACCCCCTTGTAGACTCTCATCTGACAGATCAATTTAGTTCATTCACTATATTTTAAAAATGTTTTTTGAAAAAAATTAAAAAACAATTTATTTTTATTTTTTATTTTAAATTTTCTAGATTATTTTCACATGCTAATATCAAAATTATTTTTTAAAAAAAATAAATATTATTTCAATATATTTTTTTGAAAAAAATATTTTCAAAAACAAACTCAACTCCACTCTCAAACAGTTACTGTCATGCTAAAGGCATACCTAGCTAAGAAAAAAGCCGGTGATAGGGTCATTGTAGAGGCAAAATTACAGGCTAAGTGGGTGCTAATTAAGTATGCTTTAATAGGTTCTTATGTCTTCATAAGAGCAATACAAAACCCTAAAAGTCAAAAGGCAAAAGGGATGCTTGTTTCCAAATGATCGAACAATTGACTTCAAGGTTTGGTGATAAACCCTAGCATGATTGTTTTTTTTTTTTTTTAAAAAAAAAAATTCTCTCCACTTTGTAGATTAACCGACCACATCATTGTATCCTGGGAATTTGTTTGGTGTTTGTCTTAATCCACAAGAGACGTAAATTTATTTGTACTTTGGTGAAAGGCCGACCGTGGCATGCGTCGTGCCAAAATACTAATTTTTATTTTCTATTAAATGCTCTGAAAAGGTATTTTTAGGATAATTTACCACGTCGATGATCAAGATTAAATATTTTTTTTACGATTTTAAAAATGTAAATTCTTTTAAATACTATTTTAAGATAAATAAAGCAGACCTCTTTAATCATGTAATTTACCTGTCCCTTGAAATTTAGGGCAAAGCACTCTAATATAATATTGATAATATATACGTATTCTATGATGGAAAATGACTTCTGATTAACTTTGTATCGAGACAAGAAGACACCAATAATAGCATGTTCCAGCCAGGTTCTACACCCACCCTTGCTTTTACAACTTTTGACATTAGATGGTTGTTCGTGACTGTGATTATATTTGATTTTAAAAAAAAAAAATTATTTTGAAGTGTATCAAAATAATATTTTAAAAAAAAAAAACTTACTCGTTTACAGACAAATGTGCTGATGCGGCACAAACCAAACAAGTCAATTTTGATTGCTTCTCCTGTTTTTTTTTTTTTTTTTTGGTAATAAACATACATATTTAGTTTTATATATGTGTGTGCGTGTGTGATGAATTCAGACAATGAGTTCAATCAACTAGATAATTTTCTAATAACATATATAATCATCATCATCATTGTTTAACTATTCAAGGCCATGAAAAGTTCTTCAATTAAGTTTAAAAGATGTTGTTTTTATTGTTTTGATTAATCTTTTTAATATTTTAATTTTAATTTTTACTTCCCTTTGAATTATTCTCGTAAAGTCGGTCTTTATAGACCTCTACATAAATAGTTAGTTCATAAAATATGAAGTTTTTCTCTATAGCTTAAAAACATAATCTTAGAACTTAAAAACCATAAACGCTATACTAATTTGCATCAAGATGCGTATAAGATTTTTGGGTGATTAAATATTCAAACCATGGAAATCAATTATATTATAAAGTCTACCAAAATATATGGAAATTAATTAAGTTACGCTTGCAATAATTAGCTCCATATGCAAAAGCGTAAGTGGCTGTTTGAGAGTGTAGTTGAAATTGTTTTTGATATTAGCACATGAAAATGATATAAAATCACTGATTCTTTTAATTTAAAATAAAAGCGTAAGTGGCTGTTTGAGAGTGTAGTTGAAATTATTTTTGATACTAGCACATGAAAATGATCTAAAATCACCGATTCTTTTAATTTAAAATAAAAGCGTAAGTAGCTGTTTGAGAGTGTAGTTGAAATTGTTTTTGATATTAGCACATGAAAATGATCTAAAATCACTGATTCTTTTAATTTAAAATAATATATATATATATATATATATATATATATATATATATATATTATTTTTTTTACTTTTTTCAAAAAGGACTTGTCTTCCACGAATTGATACTCTGATTATGATGTTTTTTCTACCTTATTTTTTTTATGTTGATCGGCTTAACAATGGCAGCTCCAACTGATGATAATCCATATATATATATATATATATATATATATATATTTTATTTTATTTTATTTTTTTCAAAAAGGACTTGTCTTCCACGAATTGATAGTCTGATTATGATGTTTTTTCTACCTTATTTTTTATGTAGATCGGCTTAACAATGGCAGCTCCAACTGATAATCCATGCTCGCACTGCTTATATACAGTGATTAGACATTGTTTTTGTTGTTTTTTCTCCCCGTAAAACTCAATGATTTGATATCTTGATAGATTTCATGCCAAGTGTCCAAGAAAAAATGAAAAATTTTACAATCAATTGCCGACAGCTCAGGATTTCTGTAAGAAAGGAGGGTCATCTACTATGGAAAATAGGAGAAAGTTTATATATTACGTTATTTATAGGAGTTTACCAACATCGTCATGCATGAGCACACCTCAAAATGTAGAGTCCACGTAAGCAGAATGGATATATACCTCTGAAATTCCCAGCAAATTCCAGGTTTCAAGCATCTTCCCGTGATTTTTATTCAAAGTCTCGACACGCATGGCACAAAGCTTTTCATGCACGTGAATGCCACGGGGGCATGTTTTGCCAACAAATATTGGGGCAAAAGTTGGTGTACCACCGCATAAATATTAGGGTATATAATTAAATTGATGTTTTACACTGCGTTTCAATAATATTTTTTTAAAAAAATGGTATTCTTATATTATTTTCATGTGCTGATATTAAAAGTATTTTTTAAAAAATAAAAAAAATCATTTTAATGCATTTCTGAATGAAATACACTTTGAAAAACAAATCTCAATAACATTCCCAAACAGATACTAAATAAGGAAGAAGCTTGTTAGAGAATAATATAAATCATATTCTAGGACCTCACCTAACAGTTTAAGCTTTTAGGTGAGAAGGTTTCTTGACATGGTATCAAAGCCTTGTTGACCCAGCACTCACAAGTTCGAATCTCATCACCCCCATTCTATTTGATAAAAAATCAAAGCACAAGGTGATGTGGGACTGTGCAAGTTTCAAACCTAAAAGGATTTCACTTGAAGAGGTGTGTTAGAGAATAATATAAATTATTTTCTGGAACCTCACCTAACAGCTTAATTTTTTAGATGAGATGGTTATACAGCAAGCATGGCCATATATGGAATTACGGGGTATTTCTTTTTTTTTAATAATTAATTTTGGAGAACAAGATGCCATCACATGTATGACGAGTATCATGAGCTGTAAAATTCCCAGGGATTACTTGTAAGTGGACATGATTCAATCCATGAAGTTGCCTTCTTCTTAAGCAACAAATCATTCTCTGGCAAAAACACACGCACGACCCCAGGATTCTAGCCTCGATTGTGTCCATGCAGTTCATGGTATTCCATTTATGGATGCTGTTCTTGTTGTCCAGAAGCAGCACCGGACACTGCTGATATATAGTTGACTTGTTTTTTTGTTTGAATTAAAAATTTCATATTTTTGATTAATATGAATGTTCATGTCACTTTGCGTATCTCGACTAATCTTACAGACACTGAAGTTAACTATAGTATAAGACTAAAGGATGTTTGAGTTTTAATTTTTTTTTTAAATGAATTTATTTTATTTTTATTTTTTACTTTGAATTAAAAAAATTGATGTTTTTAGATCATTTTGATGTGCTGATGTCAAAAATAACTTTTAAAAAATAAAAAAATATATCATTTTGAAGTATTTCTGAACGAAAAACATTTTTAAAAACAACATCAACCATACTCCAAAACATATACTAAAAACAAAATATCATTTTAATGCATTTCTAAACGAAAAATACTTTAAAAAACAACATCAACCATACTCCAAAACATATTCTAAAAACAAAATATCATTTTAATGCATTTCTGAACCAAAAACACTTTAAAAAACAACATTAACCATACTCCAAAACACATTTCCCAAAAAATATATTATTTTGATACATTTTCGAATGAAAAACACTTTAAAAAAACAACATAAACCATACTCCAAAAAATACACTGAAAAATTCGCCTTTCAAAATATCAGATGATGATCACGAGGTTTGAGATTAATTGTGGGTCCCGTAAGAGTTTTTTTTTTTTGTCAACCATTTCCTAATTTTACCCTACCCCTTTCAATAATCCTTGTGCTTCATCCAAGAAGCTGGATACAAAGAATAGGGCTACCTTACGATGTCGGGGTAGAGACCAGAGAGGAAGCACCTCTCTCTTTGCATGCTTACAAAGCTAGCTTGGTCACGTATACGAGTCATGTGGCACGTGCGGCTGCTTCGCTGCTTCTTGATAATCTATGGTTGCCGACATAATTAAATAAGTAGGTGACATTGTTGAAATCCGATGGTGTTATTCTCAATAATTTTGATTCCAAGTCTCTTCATTAAAGATGGAAAATCACGTTATGGCCGACAACTGAAGTACTTTTACCTAATTAATGTTTATTTGGCTCTTATGGATTATAATAAATATCGTTTTATTAACACAGCAATTAGTTTCTTAATCATTCTGATTTATAATTATGTATCATAAGCTGTTTTCTAATTATTACATATTAATGAACAAAAGATATTTATAAAAAAACTTTAATTATATTTCCAAACATCTATGATCTGTAATGTAACCTCCCCTTGGATGGAAACTTGATTTCAGGGCTCGATCGATTGGTAGAAAATCCCTCTTGCAGCCCATGATGTGTGTTAGGAGGCTGAGGTGATGATCTAGCTAGGTTTGTTGAGAAAAAAATTAAATTATTTAGGCCTAATGTTGATTAATTATACTATAATAATATAGAAACTATATATTTATGGTGTACGAGACAAGTCATGTGTGTATGAAAAAGTTTCCATCTTAATTATCAACATTCAAAATTAATAACTTTCCTGAGATGGAGAGCTATGATAAAGAAAAATCACCACTTTTTATTAACATGGTATCAGAGCCTTGTTGACCCAGCGGTCATGAGTTCGAATTTCATCACCCCATTCTATTTGATAAAAACCAAGCACAAGGTGATGTGGACTTGTACAAGTTTCAAGCCTAAAGGGCTTTCACTTGAGGGAGATGTTAGAGAATAATATAAATCATATTCTGGGACCTCACCTATCAGCTTAAACTTTTAGGTGAGATGGTTCCTTAACAGAGATGATTCTTAATATAATATCAAAATTTTGTTGACCTACCGGTGACGAATTATATTCTATTCGTTAAAAACTAGGCATAAGATAGTGTGGACCTGTGTAAATTTTAAATCCAAATTTTTTCCACTCAAAGATATATATTAAAGAATAATATAAATTATATTCTAAAATATTATTTAATAACTTAAATTTTTAATTGAAATAATTTCGTGACACTTCAATCATCATATAAAAATTTTGAGTCGGTACTCGATGGATGCAGGCATCCTTATTTCTATCGAAAAACGAGTTGCAAAGTAGGGCATATGGAAACATTGGTCCCTCCTGCATGCAAAACCATAGCTACTAAAATTTTCCAAATAATTCCACTGCAAATTTTATTTTATATTTAGCTACGAGGGAGAAAAAAAAAACTATAATTGGATGGACAAGATCTTAGATATTTCATTCATTGCAAGCCCAAAAAAAAGCATATCCATAAACAAAAATATCTTTTTTGGTTTTGATATGTAAAGGGGTGTTATCCTATTCTGAATTTTATGAAAAAAAAAGCTTTTTTTTTTCTTTTTTGCTTTCAGAATATGATAATGAGATTGATATTTGTGCCGATGAACATAAAGAAATCCATAGTACTACGTACGCTGGATTATATTTATCACGTTGAAATCTATGTGTGTAGTAGACAGTTTTCCACCATGGAAGCTGGTGGGGAAGGTCTTCCATGGTTGAATTTCTCTGAATAGTGTTT
This sequence comes from Salix caprea, assembly GCA_964035475.1. Lineage (NCBI taxonomy): Eukaryota > Viridiplantae > Streptophyta > Magnoliopsida > Malpighiales > Salicaceae > Salix > Salix caprea. The sequence continues at coordinate 2,768,974 of OZ037753.1, read as the reverse complement.
ATTATTATGGGTACCCACGTCTCCCTTTTATCATCTTTATACAATAAGCATTCATTGCCTTCTATCTTTTCTCATTTTTTTTTCTTTTTTTCTTTCGAAATTCAATGGCATTCACAAATTCAGTGAATCAGGAGGTGGATAGGAAGATGTGTGCGTGTGTGTATCTCTTGATTTTTGTGGTGTATCGATCTTGATCTCCTTACCCTTTTGAATACTGTTCTTGTTTGCTCCGATATGTATCTTGAAAAAAAAAAAAAAACTAGATAAATAAATTATAAAAGAATTATTTATAGGTGATTGCATCGGGGGAAACTTGTTTGTATGTCTAAATTACAATTACGAGATCTAATCAAGTCAACGCAATATTTTGTAGCATAAAAAATGGACTTCTCATCTTTATTTTTGTGTTTTTTATTCAGTAATGTGTTTTACAGTCAGTTCATCCGTTAATCAAACTAAATTTATTTTTGATTGGTTTTAAAAATATATCTTTCACACAACTCTGATGAATTGTAAAAAAACATGCCATAAACTAATTTCAAAATTTATTTGAAAGACAATATATATACTAGAGGAATTGATTTTATAGCCTGTTTGAGAATATAGTTATGTTGTTTTTAAAGTATTTTTTATTTGAAAATGTATTAAAATAATATATTTTTAAAAAATTATTTCAAAATACAATGTTAGTCTCTTGAAGCCCGTGTCATATGTTTGGTGCTAATTTATAACAAACCAGTGATGGTTGATAACAAATTCTCGATATTGTAAATTTAGTACTAAGTCTGGTCATCTAAGCTTCAACTTATTATCATACAATCATCTCAATGGAAAAAGATAGGGAACTCAAACCTGATTATGAGAAACCAATGAACGATATATTATAGTTGTATCCTTGTCAAAAATATTTGAGATATTGTAACTCGTATTTTTATTGGGTAAACCAAACAATTTGATCTTAAACCACAAATTCAGATAGAGTTATGAATATGTTATAAGATCATCCTTGTTCACTAATTCTTTGAAATCTTAGAGAAAATTTGATATTTTATATCGAGTTCATATCTTACAGTATAAGTCAGCGACCCAATATAAAACAAATTGCTAGGAAAACATGTGATAAAATAAAAAATATTTCAAAATAATCCTTAGATTTCTTTTTGGAATTTTTTTTATTAAAGTTTCAAAGAAAATCAAATATTTTTTAATACTAGGTTTATATCTTATAGTGTACGTCCACATCCGGATATTATGCAAGATTGTTGGAAAAATATGGGAGAACAAAAAATATTTTGAAATACTTGTTGGATCTTTTCTTTTGGTTTTAAAAATATCATTTTGATATTATTCTGGGTTGGACTTGGTCAAGCCAGCTGGACCAACACACCCCGGTTGTGATTGGCTGTTAGAGACCCAACAAACTATTCCACTATTTTTCTTTTGTTTTAGTTTGAACTTGACCTCACCATCTTGGTTGGGCTGGACCAAAATAGGTCCAACCCTAAACAAATGAACAATGCAACATGAATTATAATTAACTTCTTACTATTCACATGTAAATCCTATAGAATTTAGAGTGAATTACAATTCATTTTTTACTGTTCACTTGCATTATACAAACAACGACAACAACATAACAATAGAAAAGAGATTGCCTAGTGTTACAATTCTTGTTATTGTGACGAGGAGGTAGGATTGATAGCTTAAAAAGTGTAAGTGAAAATGACCTATATTGAATACAAGGATAAGATAAAGAAGTTGCAAATAAGAGATAGGATTGTTGTCAATGAGGTGAGAGGGGAAAAGAAAAGGAATGTTAAGAAGAAAGAAAGATAATGTGAGAGGGGAAAAGAAAAGGAGTGTTAAGAAGAAAGAAAGATAATGTCACAACCTAAGATGAAACACTATCATTATGGTTAAGTGGAGGTGATAGGGTCTATTGTGGTGGAGTGTTTAGCCCAAGGTAATAGGGGTCGTGGTGGTGTTGGGTAGAAGAGTGCTTAGGTGCTTCCTTTTTCCCTTAAAACAACATTTTTTTAAGGTAAGTTTTAACCCAAGTTCAATTTGGTTTTTCAATATATAATTGCTCTAACTACACCCTAAATTGGCTTTAGAATTTTAATTTTGTGTAATTTGCCCCCTAACAAACTTCAAAATCAACCCCTAATTTTCTTGCATTTTTCATCTTGGTTCTTGATCTTGGATTTATATAATTTTACCCACCATTAAATTTTAATTTTTTTAATTTCACCCCTGATTTCAACCAATCAAGTCCTCAGGGTTCGACAACCTTTACAAAATAGTCATTGCCTATGAATTTCTTCAATTTAACCCTTACTTGCCCTAAACTTTTAGGTTTTTTTTTTTTTTTTTTTAATTTAGCATATTATTTTAATCAATTGACTTGATAAAAATTAAATTTTATCTACTAAAACTCCAATTTTCTCAATTAAACCCAAATTATACTTTCAAACTTTAATTTTCACTAATTAAGCCCATCAAAACTAATTTTACCCATCTAAAGTACAATTAAAGTCTTATATCTAATTAAATCATTTAATTGAACCCATATTAATCCTTTAGCATAATTAAACTTTAATTTAATTAAATTGATCCATTAAAAATTTAATTATGTTATTGTACTTAATTTTTATAAAAAATCATCAAATAATAATTTGTTTAATTTAACTTTAAATCTGCATTGTTTCTTTATTTTTGAACACAACTACGTGCAATTAGACTTTAAAATTTGTCCAAAATTTGCTAAGAAAATGACACGTGTGGCAGAATTCAGAGCTGTCTGGGGGTAACACCAGCAAGTCTTTGACTTATTGATGTTCTCAGGTACTTCAAAAAAATAAGTAAACAGAAGTTCGCAGACATTCCTGTCGCAGAAGTCAGAACCTTTTTCACATTTACCAACGTCTAAAGGGCTACAAAATCTGATTAGCTCTGTTAGTTGATGTTTTCTTTTAATCTGGGAAATCAGATTAAACAAAATGCTGTGTAGGGTATTCCTGTTCATATCCATTGTAGTCATAATATAATCTCTCCCCCTTCGATATATCTCTGTTTGCAACCAGCAAAACCCGACATTCACCGTTAACATCATATCTCACACATTTTAGATTCTGCTTCCTTTTCCCTTCCCTGCATCAAAGGACACAGTTGTTATGAAATTAGATCAAAGTTTTCTAAATCCAGTCCAACGAAATGTTAAATGGAAAATGCAGGACTTAAACTGTGCAGAACAGAAAGGCCTCCTGCAAAATTGGATTCCTAAACAGGCATTATATGGACATGTTCAGTGTTCATGCATTTTTATTTTATTTCTGGATTTGAGGAAACTCCACCCTCTGGAAAACGCACTGTGTGAACTCATGTGAGCGAGTAAAACCCCGATTGTCCCAGGCTTTTACAAAGGGTATGCAACCTGACTCAATCTCGAGACCTGCTGTGCAGATCGCAAACTCTTTGCCACCACGCCACGCCCCTTGGGGACGTGTTCATGCATTTATAAAAGAGTCCTGCCTTATTTTTCGGTGCTTTGCAAAATGGAGGAGCTCAGGTTGGGAGATATTCACAATTAACTCAACTCCATGTTCAGTGTTCTCTATAAACTCCTGACACTCCCTTCCCATGATATATAATCAAGTTATAAGCCCAGCAGGTGACGCAAAATGTTATAACAATATCTGCCAAAATGCATTGACAATGAACCCTATTTACAGGTTAAACTTGTAATGTCTACTTCTAATTCCAATGGAATTGCCAGAGGCTTTGATTTCCAAGGCATGAAGCAGTTATTCAAGGATAGAAAATGAAGTAAACTTACTGTGTGTGATTGTTGATACCATTGATGAATCGAGCTACATTCCCACGCTTGTCAGGACATATAACAAGGCTTTGAGAAGGATTTGCAGCGTGAAGCAATGTCATCATGCTATCCCCGCCATCATTTTCGCGGTTCTTCAAGTAATCAACATCTCCAACATATTCAGAGATAATTGTCAAGTCTTTTATGAATCTATCTGCCTCTACTGTGAACCTGTTAAAATTAAAAAAGGTACACTAAGCTACCGATCCGAATTTATTAACCATAATGAGAACAAAGTAGTCAATTTTGAACGGTCGGATACTAAATACACATACCCTTCCTCAGGATCGAAAACGACCATGAGAGGCGGCCATTCACCCCCATCCATCATCTTTTTGCACAAATTTAAGGTTTCGGCATCTTCTTTTGACAAGACCTGTAAGACAATCATAGTTGAGTTTCAATAAACCTGAACTCTATAATTACTAAACAGTCAACTAGTCTAGTCTTCTTGAAATGAAAAGGGAATTTTGTTTTAGACTATTAGCCAATTCATATGCATGTCTATCCACCAACAACACACTAAATTCAGCTTAGCTGCTCAGATGCATCCATCTGTAATTAGAAGTTGGTAAGTGTTCCAAAAACCTATATAAGGCCAACCATTTCCAAATGGATTTTCTAACGTCAAATAATCAAACGCAACAACATGCATAGAAAGTGACATTTCATAACTGTTACTATGAAGCCGTAAACCAGAATTAAACACCAAAACCACTGCACATTAGGTCACCATTGTTAACATCCACTGAAACCTCTCTTTTTTGTTTTTAATATAAATCAGTTGTTTTCCCAATTCTTACCTGCATTCCTCCCTTCTCGAGAGCTGATTTATTTGCAGATCTCGGAGCCATGCTCGGTCGGTAAGATAATTCATTGCTAAACCCTGTCCCCGCGGCTGTCAATGCTGTTGCTAGTGATCTCATTTGTTCTAGTCTCCTCTCATGATCTTCACTCGGATTGAATGGCAACAACTTCCTCCTCTTCTTCGACATCACTAAACTACTAGACCGCTTTCTCTTCTTCTGAATATCTTAAAAAACCATAACACAATGTAATTAATACCAACCCATCAATTAAAACGAGGTAAACAAATCCAAAACCCAATATTTTCTGTTTACCTTGACTTGGCTTCTGAGTTGATTCTGTGGACCTTTGAATGCGAAAGAAATCGATTATTTTTGTTTGAATAAGAGGGAATGCTGTTCATAAAAAAGAATTCAATTCAACAATTTGAGACAAAACACAACTCTAATAACCAAAAATAAATTATATTTCACAATTAATATTACGAAGAAGATTAACAATTCCAGGTTATCAAATGCCCCACGGAATTGCTAATACAATTTCACTTCCTAATTTATTTATACCATTCCTTTCTTTTACCTTTCCGTTCCAGACAACAATTTTCAACCCAGATTACAGAAAAAACCCAAAAAATCAAATCCCTTTATAAATAAGTCTAAATCACAAAATCTACCAACCCCATTTCACAAAAATCAACAACAAAACGTCATAAAAACATTTTTATTTCTTAAAAAAAGAACGGACTTACACTTGGGCACCTTTTGTTTGGAACACGAAGGACAAAACCAGGAGCCCTTAGGAACAGAAACAAGGATAGGTCTTAAACAAAACAGATGAAATCCTTTATCACATTTATCACAAAGAAGTAGCTCTCCTGGTGACTCTCCTGACCCACATTCTTCGCAGTGAACTTCACTGAAATCATCCGCATGCTTGGATATAAATATCGGCTTTGGAGCTTGACTTCTCTTGCTTCTCAGTGCCATTTTTGCTGTACAGGAGAGGGTTTTTTTTTCTTCTTCTGTTTTTTCTCTGGGTTTTGTTGGGTTTTTAAATGTGGAGCGTGGAGCCAATGAGAATGGTTGGCGGGTTATTTTGGTTTCGCGGGAAACAGGGTTTTGGCGCGCGGGTTAGGTATTTGGGCCTGGAGCCGAGGATAGTGCTCCTGAGGGTTGGGCCTTGCTTACTATGGTCAATAAACAATTCTATTTTTTTTATTAAACTTTATATATATATATATATTATGCGATGTTTATGATAATTTATTTTTATTTGTGCTCAAGAAATTTATGCTTGTTATATGTAATTTATTTATATTCATTATCTTACTTATTATTACCAAAAATAGAATTATGTTATTAGCTTTGATTGGGATGTATCCTGTGAAATTTCAGACTACTAGGGACTTCGAGGCCCAGAGAATGCAAATAACATTTACTTCATTGACATTGTCACAAATTGGGCCTTTGACTTATGTTGGGCTCGGATTTCTAGCTACTGTGTTACTGGTTTGGGCTTAAAGATTTTTTTAATGGACTTGTTCCACTTAAGCGAGGTTTTGGTTCGAATCCCCATATATATTTTCTTTGAATTTCAGAATTCCAATTTTTTGGTTTATTTCCTTGATGCCATGTTTTTTAATGTAAAAATTAATTACTTAACTTGTTTTTATATGAATATTTTCTATAAATACAAATATAAAAACTCGAAGATTTAGTTGAGATATATGCCCGAACATTTAATTATAAAAAAAATAAAAAATAAAATGCACATGCGCGCATAAAATATATATATATATATATATATATTAAAATATATTAAAAATATATTTATAATTTATATTTCAATACTTTATTTAATAACTTGATTTTTTGAATTAAAATAATATTTTTAACATGATATTATAAAATTATTTGCAAAGGTTTTTTTTTTTTTTAAAAAAAAAAAGACAGAAAAAGTAATGAAAAGATTATAGTTTATAGAAAGAATATAAAAAATAAAAACATGAAAGGGTTAAAGCCCAAAGCTTTTATTTTATAAATTGGGCAAAGAGCCGACACCTTCCCTTTCACTCGCCTTCCTCATGGATCTCCCACACGAGAAGCCTCTCAAAATCCACCTTGTCAATTCAACTGAGTCTCCCGAGTTCACTCACCTGACACAGTCCCTGACTCGATCCTCAATCATTGGACTGGACGCCGAGTGGAAGCCAATTCGAGGCCAAAACCACCAACCCACTTTCCCAACTGTGTCCCTCCTCCAACTTGCTTGTCAACTCGATCATGACTCGGACGAGTCAGAAACTTTCCTGCTTGACATGCACTCGGTTCCTTTACCTTCAATATGGGAATTGTTGAGAGAGACTTTTGTCTCTCCTGATATTCTGAAATTGGGTTTTAAATTTAAGCAGGACTTGGTGTACTTGTCCTCAACATTTTGCTTACAAGGATGCGATCTTGGTTTTGATAAGGTAAAGACTATTTTTCTATCATGTGTTGTTTGATTTCCATGTAAAGAACCTTATTTTTATTGTTTTTAAGTACTGTTTCTGTTTCTATGAGGTAATTACTGAATTTTTCTACCATGGTTGTTTGGTTTCTGAGAAGAACCATACTTTCATTGCCATTTAAATACAGTTTCTGTTTAGTTTGATATTATCCTCTATTTTGCTTGTCATCTATCTATCTGGAATAGTTTAGAGCTTGTAGTAAAATTATCTTAAGCTTAATTTATCATTATGAATAGAGAATAACAATAGGCTAGTATCTTGACGTACAGTAAGTGCAATATTGATTAGTGATTTACTGGATAATGATGTGGATTTGGTGTTAATCCTTGTGTTAGAAAGTAATCGAATCAGAAGATGGTTATTGGTTTTTCAATTTCATTTCGTTCAGCATAATTCAAGATGTTATGGAAGGTTGAGGAACTTTGTGGTCATTGATTAGAGAGGATTGATTGTACTCTTTTTTTTTCATTTGTTGAACACTGGCTGAATAGGTCGAGCCGTATCTGGACATCACTACCATATACTATCAGATGCAACACAAGCAACAGGGAAGGAAGGGGCCGAAGGAAACCAAGAGTTTAGCAACTATCTGCAAAGAAGTACTGGGAATTTCTCTTTCAAAGGTATGGTGATGAATGCACAAGTTTTTGTTCGAAACTCTGAATGACTTAATTTGAGATTTCTGGCTGCTATGTTACCCCAGACTGGGAATGAGCTGTTATTAGATGCTTGTTTATTTTATGTTATGGAAATCTTTGGGATTTGTTTGTTCCATGTATAATATCAATTCTTGATTTTTATTCTCAAACTTTCACCTAATTAGCCAAGTACATGGAGAAAACAAGCGTAGTAGAAGTTTGGTGAATGAAATGACTTTGATTTGCTGTAACTGAGCTATTAAAAATCTTGATGATTCAACATTATTCTGCATTAGTTGTGATGGTCAAACCAGTTAATTTTTCGCCTGTTGATATTTTTAATTTACAATATTGTAAATTTGCATTGCTTTTATTAGTTTCAGCATCAAATTTTTAGCAGTCTATTTCTGCTTAAAATCTGCACCAGTTCATAGGTTATAAATTTACCGTTGCATAATGCTTGATGCATAATGCATGAGATGAACAATCATCGCACAAGTATATGATAACTACTGGGACTTGGAGTGGATGCCTTTCTAATCTAAAGTTGCACTGCTCTATGAGGACCAAACCATTTCAGCTATGTCAGCTGGTTTAGATTGATTTCAGTTTCAATAAAATGATTATAGGTGTATAAATTGCAGAATATAGATTACTAAATAGACATGTATCTTGCTGCTTTCTTGTACTCCTTGGAATCTCTAGATTTTCTGTGGCGTTCTACAAATGCCTGACTTTCTGTTTAGGCAGGGATGCTACATATATAATTAAAATAATCAAATGAAAGGCTTCTTCCAAATCTCCTAATGCATTCTGGAGGATTGAGGGGTTGACTTGTCGGATTCCATCATTCCTGTGGGGTTGGATTTTAATTACTGTAATTTATAACTGAGTTGTTAATTTGTAAAATCTATGTCTTCTCTAGGAACTACAATGTAGTGATTGGTCACATCGTCCTCTTACAGAAGAGCAAAAAATATATGCAGCTACTGATGCACACTGCTTGCTCAAAATATTTAATGTCTTCCAGGACACCGTTGTCAAAAAAGGTTTGTGGTGGTTGAAAGGTTCATACTTGTGACTTTACAATTTGTATAGCTTATTGAATTTATAGTTTAGGATAAATTCAGTATGATTTATTCTCCAGTTTGTTGACTGGTACTTCAGAGCATACTTGTTTGAAATAATGTTTGAAATAATGTTTGATGCTCAATGAATGAGCTTGGAAGGAAACCTTCTTCTGTAGGTAGCTAACACGTGTTGAAGCAAGTTATTCAGATACCCTTAGCAATGGTTGCAACAAGTATGTGGATGATGTGCCGCACAGCATAGCTAAAGACTTCTCTTGTACTTTTGAGTGCAAGGTCTTAGTCAAATAGGATTAAAACATGGGATTTTCCTGTTAACAGAGCAGGAGTAGTTACAAATTTAGAGAAATTCTTGATAGTTTGATCTCTTTCTCTGATGTGTAGGAGGCCTATAACATTATTTGAACTGATTGTAAAAGTCTTTTATACCTGTACTGCAGGCAATTCTTCTAACAACATGGTGGAACTGCTTTCTTCTGGTGTAAATCTTGGGTTGAAAGAAATTCTTGAGAAGCATGATATTGATGATAAAATTATTAGGATCAAGTCTTTTGAAGCTTCACATATGTTCCAAGCTACTGTTTCTTCAGAAAACGGCCAAAGAATATCCAAGGTGGAGGTGCTAGTTTCCAGGTCATCATCCAGAAATACCATGCCTATGGGTGAATCTCTCCTAAAGATAGTGAGAAAATATGGCGAGAAAATTCTGTTGAGAGAATCTGACAGAAAACCAAAAGCTGCCAGAAAGAAAGTGAAAAAACGCCCTTCACTGGTTGCTGTTACCAGAGAAAAGCAGTTGGACAATACTGGTGACTGGCAAGGCCCTCCACCATGGGACTTGTCCTTAGGTGGTGATGGATGCCCCAAGTTCCTATGTGACGTGATGGTAAAAGTATTTCTGGGTTATTTTTTCCTGGTGTTTTTTCTATTTTTCCACTATGAACTTTGAGCTTCCAAAACGAGGCCAAATTCCAATAAAAATGGTTTAATTAAATGCCAGTTTCCTGTGCTTGTAATGGTCCACAGTCCACACCGTTGGGTGGCAGCCTTTCCAGACAAGGACTGGACAATTTTGAGATAGGTCTCAATTTCAAATCATATCAACTAAATACAAGAAATAGTGCATTACCCAATCACTATTCTAGGAAATAGAAGTCTGTATTTCTGCTAGATGTAATGATAATCACACTCTTTTGTTCATAGCAAACAGAATGCTAAATAAAGTATTTGCACAGGTTGAAGGCTTGGCAAAACATTTACGGTGTGTGGGTGTGGATGCTGCAATTCCAAGTTCAAGAAAACCAGAATCCAGGTATTTAGAAGGATGCACATGATCGTGTAGTTATTTATTATGTCGTTGAATATCTTTTGGCCATGAGAAGTGAAAGCTATTCACTCTGTTGTTCACTGTATTCAGGGAGTTATTAGATCAAGCATACAGTGAACAGAGAGTGCTTTTGACGCGAGATGCTAAGCTATTGAGACACCAATATTTGATAAAGAATCAAATCTACAGGGTGAAGAATCTTCTTAAAAATGAACAACTACTTGAGGTACATGGTACATTCAAACATACATGGGTGTGCAATTCTAGTGAAAAGCAAATTAGCTTTGCATTTACCACCACAATTTTTAAGTTGGCTGGATTTAAAAAACATATGATAATTCTGCAGCAAGTACAAGAAGCGGTGAAAAAGGTCATTTCTTGTGAATTGCCGAATGGTTGATTTTGCATGAAAGTCTTTCATGGACTAGCACCATTGTCTTCATTTGTGCTCTAAGGTTTTTCTCACCATACTAAGTCTCTTTTTGCATATTATAATACAACTGAATGCCAATGGTCTACCTTTTTGGTATGCATTGTCAATATGTCCATGACAATCTAGGCCCTGTTTTGATGTTAAAAAGGCAGGAGATGAATATGTTCAATTTATTTTTGTTAATTGAGAATAATGAAACATGATTCTAGAGGCTAAAATTGAAGAAGTTTGCAGGTAATTGAAACTTTCCAATTACAAATTAATGAGGATCAACTGATGTCAAGGTGCACGAAATGCAATGGGAGGTTCATTCAAAAGCCACTGACAACAGAAGAGGCAGTTGAAGCTGCGAAGGGTTTCCAAAAAATTCCCGATTGCCTGTTTAACAAAAATTTAGAGTTCTGGCAATGCATGGAATGCAATCAACTTTACTGGGAGGTAGTGCCTAGTAACTCAGTTCACTCCTGTTTGTTTTAACATTCTTCCAAAAATGGTTTCACCACTTTCTAAGTATCAAACCTTAAATAGTTGAACAATCTTTGAAGGAGGAAGCTGGTATTGTCTAGGAAACTTGTAATATGCATCTGGTGTTAGTCCTCTATCCCTGGGAAGCCATTTGAAAGTTTTCCGCGCAGCCTTCACTTTACAATTCATGGAAGCAACATGAATGCATTGAGTATCTATACTGATGACCATTATTGACTGAAACAGATTCATGGTCATTGCTGGGCAGAAAACCCTGTCCTGTGATTTGGTCTGTATATCATGCCAAGCATGCATGCAACTTAGACACCTTATATTCTTCCGTTTCGCTATTTCATTTTCCAGTCGTTGCAATTTTATAATTTTATTATTATTATTATATTTGCGCATGCACAGATATATGTATATCTATACTTTGCTAACTTGGATGATGTGTTTGTTAATATCACAGGGAACACAATACCACAACGCAGTTCAGAAGTTCATCGATGTCTGCAAGTTGAATGAGTAACTTGAAACTGTCGTTAATTTTCACCTATTTTTATGCAAGTTCAGGAGTAAATAACATATTTTACTCGCATCTTGTCATTGAACTACTATTTTCTCCCGTTTTTATATGTATTCGAAAAGAAATCGTGAGTTGAAGATAAAGATTTTCGAAACCCTTTCTTGTCTTTTATTATTGCGAAGATGCCATGCCTTCTCTGTGATCTGATGGCATAATTCAAGATTTGGATTAAAAGGATAATCATAAAAATTGCAGGCATGCACATATTTAATAGTTGAAGGTTTTGGAAGGAAAAGGAAGCCAAGGAAAATTCAGGCAGGTTGAAAGGAAAAAAAAATTTCGATGGCCTGGTACTGTAACATACAAGATGAAATAGTGTTTGTTTTGCAAGAAAATGAAGACAAGTTGGGGAAAATGAGGAAAGGAAAGAGAATTTGGAATAAATTAATATATAATAATTATTTTGTACCCCAACAATTTTTTTTTCTTCCATCTTAATCATGTTAAAGAACCATCTCATCTAAAAGCTTAAGTTTATAGATAAGGTTCTAGAATATAATTTATATTATTCTCTAATATATCTCCTTAAGTGAAAGTTTTTTAGGCTTGAAACTTGCATAGATTCACATTATCTTGTGTTTAATTTTTATCAAATAAAATAGGGGTGGTGAGATTCAAATTTGTGATTGTTAAATCAACAAAGCTCTGATATCATGTTAAGAAATTATCTCATTTAAAAACTTAAATTTATAAATAAAATTCGAGAATATAATTTATATTATTTTCTATCGAATCATCTCTCCATCTACTTTTCCTCTACTTTTCCTTTTGGAGCTGAAAAAAGCAAGACAATAACATCACAAAACATATCCCTTAAGCTGCAAACCACTTGAAACCCAACTTTCGCTTGTGTAACGGGTTGGAAAGGTTGGTTACGATTTATTTTTTTAATTTTACTCTTTTTTGTAATAAACCAAAAATAAAATTAGATTGACGAGGGGAAAGACTCGCGTGTGAATCTGAATTTTAATATATATATTTTTAAATCTGAATCGATTTACGACCATGAAAAGTACGTTGAAGTTTCCATAATTAACAATCATGGAAAATGCAAGAATAGTGCACACTTCACCGGCAACATTTTCTCTCCAGGCCACCTCTGCCGTAAAAGCATTGCTCCGCCGGCAGGTGTATAATCATGCGAGGCCTGTCTGTAAACTTTGAAGCACACCTGTCTTCAACGTGGGAAACAAGACCGGTGACCATTTTTGTCGGGTCATAAGAACATGCAGAGCATGGTTCCATTGATTCTCACAGTGAAACACCTGCCCAGATGGATCCTTGCTATCATGTTTGCTTTTACAACAAGATTTTAGCCATCATATTTCCAGTCCCCCTCCAAAAAAACAAAAAAAACAAAAACTAGGGTTTTGCCTGTTTACAGATGGCTGCTTCAATCACCATTACTGCTGTTCTTTATGTGTTTCGATTCGTCGATACACGAAGCCCAAGATCATCGGCTAGTATCATCAATTCGGTAATTAACTGGCTCGAAACTTGGAATAGATTGGAGCTGCAAAATTAGCTGTCAAAAATCAAAATCTGTCCCACCTCGATCGATATCTTTTGCAAAATCTATATCAGGTGTCATCTGCTAGCAGGTACACCATGAACAGATGTTAAGAACAGGAAACATAACATGACCAAGCAAAAGCAAGTTCAGAAGAAGTTACGAAAACTTCAATTGGCATATTTTGTTGAACATTTGTGCCAGATCGAGTAGATCTCTCGCTCCTCATTCCGCAGTGTTCTTAGGGTTTGTGCGCCTCAGTCATCTCATCGGTGTTCTTGGTGTTTGTGTGGTAGTGATTAAGAGATGTGGTTGAAACTACGGATTCTTCTTTGAATGAGTTTGGTTGATTAATATATACACCATGCAATTGAGTTACTAGATGTTTTTCTAGTTTTTTATAGATAGTTTTTTTTTATAAAAAAAATTAACATTTACATATTAAAATGACTTCAAAACATAAACAAAATGAAAATAAAGGAAAAAATATAATATTTAAAAAAAAAACACAAAAATGAATATTTGTTATAACTATAAAGCAAGGATTGCATTTGCTCACCAAATGCTAACATGATTCAATGAATCAGTAAATACTTTTCATGAGTTTTATTTATTCACTGTAATTGTGATAAAAAAAATAAGTGTTTTATTTTATAAATAATATATTAGTTTAGTTTTTTAAAATCTATTTTTGACATTGATATTTTAATAATTTAAAAGCATAAAGAAAATATATAATTAGACTAAATTAATTAAGAAAGAAACACGAGTGAAACAGTAACCGCATTCGCACTTTTTTTTCCTGGTAGATTCATCATCTTTTCTTTTCTCCCTGGTATTTCCTTATGCTACCCTTATATTTTCAAAATGTTCCGATATTACCCCCAAACCATCAAATGGCAAACTTTTTTAAAATTAAGGAGTCTGAGAAGGATCAAACTCAGCTCAAATCCATATATATATATATATATATATATATAAAAAGGTAAAATGGAAACCTCAAAAAAATAAAATATAAGGATGATACTGAAAAGGAGAAACTACAGGGATGGAAGTGAAACATGGATGCATGGATATGCGTGAAAATATAAATTACCCGGAATTTTATGCAGGATATATAGATTTTTCATATGATCTCACCCTCTCTATCATCATCCACTGCACATCCTTCTCTAACATTTGGTTTCAATTTCCATTTTTCTCTATCTATATCATCTAATCTTTGATCATCGTCTCTCGTAATTTCTTCGGATTTTTCATCCATTGATCTCTGTTTTGGTTCTTTGATCAATTCAAAGCAGAGCTTTCACTCTTGAAACAAACTTGTTTTTTCTTTCTGATTTGGTTCACTGGTAATTTGTCTAATCATATCAGGGAAAACAGGGGAAAAGATGGGATTTCTTGGAAAAAATTACGGGGGCTTTTCTTTTTCCATTTGTTGACTTGTGGGCTGAGAAATTAAAAAAAAAATAAAGGTTTGCAGAAACAGAGGATATTAGGCCAGAGAAGCAGGGAAGACTGAGGCTTTGAGATTTTGGTATGGGCTCTTTGATAAATTCTTGAACTTTATGGTGTTGCTTTTGTATAGATCATAGGGAAAATCCATTTGAAATGGTAGAATTAAGTGTGCAAACAATTCGTACTCCTTGCTAAGGCCTTTTTCGTGAATGATTAGTGTGTGTTTCTTGCATCATGAATTATAATATACTTGCAACCATGATGATGATGGTGTTGACGATGAAGGACCAAAATAGAAAATTCATACAGTTTTCTGCACCTGATCATCTACTCCTTTCAAGGAAAAGGAGAAAAAAAAACGCCTTTTGAAACTTTGAGAGTTGGAGAGTAAAGATAAGTGATTTACTAGTGGTGGTTACGGTTGGTTTGATCAAAACATGCTGAATCAATGATCATGCCAACTGGTTTGGATTGGTTGTTTATGTTAGCTTTGGAGGAGAGTTCATTTGCATATGTTTTATTTTTTGGGTTTGAGATTTGAAGTTTGCTGATTGATTTATAATTTAAGGTAAATACATTTTGGATGAGATTCTCTTGCTGTGTAAATTTAGTATGAAACACCGAAGTTTAAGTATTTAGTACCATGTTGGATTACAATGTGGTGATCTTGGCATCTGTTTCTCTGTTTTTATCCAGTTATTTAAATCCTCTACACTGCCAAGTTTGCGCACTGAGATCATTTGGCAATGGCCATGGATTCCACAACGAGTGGAACCCCAACTATACAATACCATAACATCACTGATCAGCCTGTTACAGCCATTGTTGCTGTTCCTGTTTCAACATATCAACGAAATCAGCGTCATTGCTTTGGGAACTCAATTCCTGGAGAATTCCCCTTATCTGCCAATCCATCAATTGTCCTCCATGTTCTCACAACATGTAACTTGGATCCTCAAGATCTTGCAAAACTAGAGGCAAGTGATATTTTTCCTTAACTTGTGACCATGAAGCTTTTTTTTTATTTAGTAGAATTGATATTGCTGCTGATTTGATTTCCAATGAGCATATTGCAGGCAACATGCTCCTTCTTCAGGCAGCCAGCAAGCTTTGCCCCCGACCATGAATTATCCATGTCAGAGCTTGCTGCTCTTGATATGTGTCAAAAAAGAGCCATATTTAAGCCAATGACACCTGAAGAACGCCAAGATTTGAAACAAAGGTGCGGGGGCTCATGGAAACTGGTCCTGAGATTTTTGCTGGCTGGAGAAGCATGTTGCAGGAGGGAGAAACCCCAGGCAATTGCAGGACCTGGTCACAGTATTGCCGTGACATCCAATGGAGTAGTTTACTCCTTTGGCTCTAATAGCTCAGGACAACTTGGGCACGGCACCACTGAAGAGGAATGGCGACCTCGTCTAATCAGGTATGTGTTGTTAATTGAGGAAAATGCAAAGGGTGATTGCTGTGCTATAGAAATTTAATGGGGCTTCACTGTTTTGCAGATCCCTGCAAGGCATTCGAATTATCCAAGCAGCGGCTGGGCCTGGCAGGACAATGCTGATTAGTGATGCTGGGGAGGTTTATGCTTTTGGAAAGGACTCCTTTGGTGAAGTTGAGTATGGAGGTCAAGGAACTAAAACTGTCGCAACTCCACAGCTGGTTGAGTCCTTGAAAAACATATTTGTGGTGCAAGCTGCGATAGGAAATTTCTTCACTGCTGTATTGTCTAGAGAAGGAAGGGTTTATACATTTTCTTGGGGCAATGATGGCAGACTTGGTCATCAGGCCGAGCCAAATGATGTTGAACCCCATCCTTTGTTGGGGGCACTTGAGAACATACCAGTGGTTCAAATTGCAGCTGGATACTGTTACCTTCTTGCTCTGGCCTGTCAACCTAGTGGCATGTGAGTTGCTCCTTGTGTTTACCATGAGACAACATTGCAAAAAACTAAAACTAAAACTAAAATGTTTCATAGGAACTTACTTTTTAACCAAGGATAAGAATAAAGGTCTGTTAAAGAAGTAAATGTGGAAGCTGCTGTTAAGAATTTAATATTTCCTTCTGATCTTTTCAAAATCCTTGATTTAGTTCTGTTATGCCTCACCCAACTGTATAGTCATGACTGCTATTGAATCTGCTACAACAGTTCAGTAGTCTCTAATCTTTGTTTTATATTTTGGATGTATATCAGGTCGGTATACTCTGTTGGATGTGGCTTGGGTGGGAAGCTTGGACATGGATCAAGAACTGATGAGAAGTACCCTCGATTGATAGAACAGTTTCAGCTTTTGAACCTTCAGCCAATGGTGGTTGCTGCAGGTGCATGGCATGCTGCCGTGGTAGGAAGGGATGGGCGGGTTTGTACATGGGGTTGGGGTCGCTATGGATGCTTGGGCCATGGAAATGAAGAGTGTGAATCGGTTCCTAAGGTGGTTGATGCATTGAGCAAGGTCAAAGCTGTTCATGTTGCTACAGGGGATTACACGACCTTCGTGGTATCTGATGATGGTGATGTATACTCATTTGGTTGTGGTGAATCTGCTAGTCTAGGTCATAATGCTGCTGCCGCTGATGATGGACAGGTCTGGTCCCTTCTGTTTGATTCCATGTTTCTATATTGATAGATTTTGTTTCATTAGTTTGGAAAGAAAGAAGTCTGCCTAATTTCCTGGACTCATGGAACAAATCTAGAACTCACCCAGCCCTTTCCTTACACCTCCATAACATAATTTTGTTGCATGAAGTGCAATTTAAGATCGATGATGATTTGTTAATTGCTTACTACTTTGTGTAGCCATTACATAATTACATCGCAATTTTTTTTTCCATCTTAACATTAATTGGTGGTTCTCTTGTTGCTGGGGATATTCTTGCTTTCCTTTCAATTTTACAACTGTTTCTCTGGCATGCTAGCTACTAGCTGTTTAATTTCCTGATATTAATGATCAGTGTGCCACTGCCATGTGGAAATTAGCCATGTTTAGCAAGATATTGAATGATCAGCCTTATGGTTGTAGTGATTAATGAAAAGGTGATCGCGACACGACGAACTGGTAACTCTTCATGATGCGTTGATTGAATTTAGAATCTCTTTTAAGTATTTTGATTGTTGTCTTGTCCTAATATGGCCATGATTATAAAATGATATCTTTGAATATCGATGTTTGCATGAACGCTGTCCTCCTCCTCCTGTGAAACATGTTTTAACTTGTAATTTTTTATTTTATTTTTCTGAAGGTAAATAGGCATCCTAATGTCTTAAGCCCAGAGCTAGTAACGTCGTTGAAGGAGGTGAAGGAACGAGTTGTGCAGATCAGCCTCACCAACTCCGTATACTGGAATGCTCACACCTTTGCTCTCACCGAATCAGGGAAGCTGTATGCGTTCGGTGCCGGCGACAAAGGGCAGCTCGGCATGGAACTTGTCAACAACCAAACTGAAAGGGGGAATCCAGAACAAGTGGACGTGGATCTGAGGTAGAAATTAACGAAATTTCGTCGCCGCTGCTCCTCCAACTATGCTAGTATAATTTATCATCACTGCACATTGCATTTAGTGTCTAGATTTCCTTGTTTATTGTGTACATAGAAACAGAAAAGAATTGTGAAGATTCAAGGCTAGTTAGTAATGGCCAAAGCTCGATCATGTATATGATTCCACATTTAAAGAGATGGTAAGTGTTTTGGCCACAAGTTGTTAATACTTCATGCATTGCTTGAGGAACCTGTTTATGTTTATCTGGATTCCATGTTCACTTGACTGTAATTAGCAGCAAGTAGGTTTTACAGATTTGGGATCATCAACAGAATGTATCCCAATCACTCCGACCACCGGGGGCTGGTCGGCGAGTCGATGATTCCTCCCACCTCGGGCAGGTTTGTTTTAGCTCATTGTAATTTTCTAATAGAGCTGTTCAAACTGATTTAAAGAATAAATGACTTCTCAATGTGCTTTTCTAGTAGGTTGCTTTTGCTTTGTTCTGAGAGTTTTGGTTATTTGACAGTAAATGATGAAAAAATGTTTTTTTTTTATATATAATAAAAGGATATCATATTATATAATATAATATAATATAAAACTGATTTAAAGAATAAATGCCTTCTCATTTATTTGATTATTATATAATATAAAAGCATTCCCTTATTCATGTAGCTTGAAATTTAAGTGTCTATTGCAGTAACTCTTACTGTTTAAATTGCTTTTTATCTGAAAAAAACATCAATATAATATATTTTTACATCTTTTTCATAATCTTAATGTACTATATATATAAAAAAATAATTAAAAAACACATTTTTATCCACCGCATTACTAAACACGAGTGAGATAGAAAAAAGAGAGCTCGCCGGCTATTATTAAATAAATGGTTGATGAATGAACTAAAAATTAATTTATTTTAATAAGAAAATTAATCTAAGTAGTTTTTGGTCACTATGAGCCAATACCTATATTGCCCCCGAATTGCATTCAGGGAGGACGGTTGCGGTTGTTTTTGAAAGTGTTTTTCATTTAGAAATACATCAAAATGATATTTTTTTTATTTTTTAAAAATTATTTTTGACATCAGCACATCAAAATAATTTAAAAATACAAAAAAAATCATTTTAAATGAAATTTTTTTCTTCAAATTTTAGGGAAACGACGGTACAACCGCCCTCCGAAACAGTTTCTTAACATCACAGATAGCTAGTGCTATAGTGCCAGATCATCCAACTTGAACCAGTGATTTAATTGTCATTCAATGTTCACCAATCTATTTTTTTTGTGAGATATAGTATGCTAATTTATTATTATTTGATAGTTTGGTCATTATTTAAAGATCATCTGATTATTATTCAAAGGTTTGCTTTGGATTATGATAAAGATTATTTTTAAAAAATATATTTTTTTTACTTTTTAAAATTTATTCTTAACATTTGTATATTAAAACAATTTAAAATTATAAAAAAATATCTAACTCATCTTCATTAAATTTACCGTTGAGAATGCTGACCATCATTTGCTTTGAGGTTTAGAAAATTTCCAGCCTTTTGAATTTCTGGCTTTTTCTTGATATTAAAATACTTTGCATCCCGTAAAATGTGATGTCTCCCCCCTGTCATTCAAAGCTTGCTCTTTTTAAAATTCATTTCACTGTTTTTTTTTTTCTTTTTTCCACACCTCCTAGCCTGTCAACCTCTTGACTTTAGTAGATAGAAAAAATAAAAATAAAAGAAATCCACTTACCACTTCAAAATCAAAAGATTTATGGTGACCAAATAGTAATTAGTGACATTATATTAGTTATTTAATATAGTTTTTTTTTTCTTAAAAAGAAATATTTACAAATAGTAAAGAGTTTGTAGAGGAAGATACTCTTTTTAATCTTGACGGGACTGCGTAAATTTTATTCTTTCCTGATTGTAATATCTTTTTAAATAGACTTATGAAGTACTTAGTAAAATACTACCGATTATTTTTTTTATACGAGAAAATTTTACTTTAAAAAGAGATTTTTATGGGTTCAATAAACGAGTAAAACTTCAGTTATTTCAGGCTCTTATAAGATATGTACATTCTGACTCGAACTTAAAACTTGCTGTACGAATCGCAGGTGTTCTATCATCACACCACACCCTTTATAAACCTACTGATTACTTTTTTTATGCGAGAAAATCATATTTTGATGGGTTCAGATAAATAAGTAAAACTTCAATTATTTCAGGCTCTTATAAAATAAATACATTCTGACTCAAACTTAAAATTTATTATACAGATCGCAAATGTTCTCTCATCACGCCACACCTCTTATAAACCTACTGATTACTTTTTTTATAAGAGAAAATCATATTTTGAAAAGAGATTTTTGTGGACTCGTTAGGGAGGCGGCAGTTCCTGGCCCTACAAATTTCCCATCACTTGACGTGATTCATTTTTCCTCAATTCATCAACCAAGATCAAACGGTCGCTGCCGGTTCTCTTTTTACGGGGCCCACTCACCTGACGTCACATACACGTTTTTATGTCAAGGGTGTTTCTGATATGTTACTTTTCGCGCGACGTGTGTACTCTATCTGGCGCGAAGCTCTAGCTGGCTTGAAGCTCGAGCCGCCACCGCTCCGTAGGAATATATATATATATACATACATACACAGTATATGTTAATAATAATAAAAAAGATCTGGCTTATTGTTATTATTTTGGTAAATATTAGAGGATTAATTTAATTTCTCTTTTTAAAAAAGATTAAAAAAGAAGAAGAAGGAATTGATAAAAATAATTTTTCACCAAATTAAATTCTTACAACCATCTGGGGCAAAATCTATCAACTCATGAAATAAAGTAACTTTCACAATTTGCTTCTCTACTCCCGAGTGTTGCTCATGAATTTATTTGTCATTACATTTCAAAAGTAATTTTAAAAATATATTAAAAATAATTTTTAAAAATAAAAAAAAATATCATTTTAATTTATTTTAAATAAAAATATATTTTAAAAAATAAGTTCGATCATATAAAACATGAGCCGACGACAACCTTGTAGATTCAATTTTTCATGGGGTTTTTTTGGTGCTTAAAAGGTAAGTTTCAACAATTGTCCGGACCCTTTCAAGACCCCCAAAGTCTTTAGAGTCATTCCGAAGCATCTCAATGACCTGCCAATCACATAATATTCATAGGGCTAGTGTAGCCTCCTGTTAAATTTCCTTCAAAATATAATATTTAAATTTAATAAAAAAAACTATTCAAAAAATGAAATAAAATAAAACTGTATGATGATGATGATGACGACTCCTCACGCTTCACGGGGCATGGAAAAAAGTTTTTATCCAGAAACAAAATGGTTGCACAGATGTCCAATTCCACGTGCTGCCACTTGCCAATTATTATTTAATAAAAAATAATATAAATCATATTCTATAAACTTATCTAGAATTTTAAATTTTTAGATGAAACAATTCATTGATACAATATTAAAATTTTATTAATCTAACAGTCACGAGTTTAAATCTTACTATCCCCATTCTCTTTCATAAAAATCAAGAACAAGGTAGTGTGTGTTAAGGAACCATCTCACCTAAAAACTTAAGCTTTTAGGTGAGGCCCCATAATATGATTTATATTATTCTCTAACACACCCCCTCAAGTGAAAGCTCTTTGGGCTTGAAATTTGCACAGGCCCACATTACCTTGTGTTTAATTTTTATCAAATAGAATGGGGGTAGTGAGATTCGAACTCGTAACCGCTGGCTCAACAAGGCTCTGATACCATGTTAAGGAACCATCTCACATATTAGCTTAAGCTTTTAGGTGAGATGGTTCCTTAACAATGTGTACATGTATAAATTTCAAGCTCAAAAAATTTTCATTTAAAAAGATATATTAAAAAATAATATAAATCATATTATAGACCCCTGCGATATAGTTTCTTAACATTTTTATTATTTTGTAATTTAAAGGTATGGGAAAAACCGACCTACCTCCTAAACGATGTCGACTCTCATCGACAAACAGGGACGAGAGAAGAGGAACATTAAAGAAATGAAAAGGTAAGGAGAATCATCTGTTACTTCCTTGTCTCTGCAGTCAGAAAGAACCCTCATAAGTCCACTGAACAACCTCACAGAGAAACCATAAAGAATAAACATTGACTAACTCATAAACATGTCTGCAAAATCACACATTAGGGTTGGTTCACCAAAAGTAATTAAACCTAGTAATTTATATACCTTCGCATAGGGTCCAAATCATGAACTAGTTGGTTGATCAAACTCAATCAAAACAAACACAATATTATTTTATTTTTAAAGAATATAAATTTTATTTTAACTAAACAATAAATTAACTTATTAAGTCACTCGAATTGAATCATATTAACTCCTTTTTAGTTTTGCTAAAACCCATGGTTCTGCTTCGACTCACCGGACTAAACTAAATTTAATAAAAATGTATATGATCATTTGGGTTTAATTAAATTAACTTTCAGATAATTTTTAACATGCTTAAGAACAATGCATGCATTTAATCATCTAGTAGGTGATCCAGTATAAAAAAAATTACTTTTCATATGGTTTTATATTCGATTCTTGTAATTGCTAATATGATTAATCATTAATTTTAAGAGTTATAAAATTAATTAAAACACACGTAAACTAGGATAAAATACTAATATTAATAAATAAAAAATGCATGCATCCTGTGGATATTTACCAGATTTTTGTCTAGACTCTAGACCGTAAAAAACAACATCACACGTGCACACATATGAAGAATATTAAAAGACAAGAATGTCCCTTCTCTTTTTTTCTTTTTTTTTAAATGTTCTAGAAACCAACAACAATAAAAAAAGCCACAACAAATACCCTGGCAAGTGTTCAATCTTCTGCTTTTAAGACCACTATGCAAGAAAGTTAAAGAGCAGTTGAGTTTTTCTTGAGCAAAAGGCTGCCTACCTTTTTTTTTGCTCTCCCTCTTTAATCCATGGATGAAACTCCTACTCAGTGGCCACAGGTAAAGCCACCATTTTTTTTTCTCTGCACATAATCATGCTGTTCTTTTTCTTTTTCTCCCCTTTCTGGGTTGGGATTTTCAAGGCTATTTAGAATATAATTTATCTTTTGTCTTGTTGGTATATATGTGTTTTTTTCCTCTTGATTACTACTTGCTAAAGTTTCACCTTTTCTCTATTACACGATGCTGTTCAGCCCCACTAGCGTTTGAATTTAGTGTTCTTTCTTCCATCTGTTCTTGAAAGTTGAAAGTGATGCACTTCTTTTTATCTCCCACCTGATAAAGCACCTTGAAAAGTTGCTATAGTTAGTATTTCTTTTCTTGCTGCATGTAATCCTCTAAGTGTAAGGAAGTCTCCTTTTGATTTCTGATTCTTGTTTGTTTCCTCTGACTTTCCTTTTCTCCATCTCTATCTACCAAATATGGGGTGGGAATTCTGAGAGGGCTTGTTTTGTGCTGGGTCGATCCTGAAATCATGGCCTTTTCGTGTCTGTGGTTTTTCACTTTCAGGGGATTAATGGAGTTGTTAAATCAATGGAAGGGCCTGATATGCTGGAGAGAAGGGCAAGGCCTCAAAAGGATCAAGCTTTGAATTGTCCGAGGTGCACTTCGACTAATACAAAATTTTGTTACTACAACAACTACAGTCTTTCTCAGCCAAGATACTACTGCAAGACTTGTAGAAGGTACTGGACTGAAGGTGGATCTTTAAGAAATGTTCCTGTTGGTGGTGGTTCGAGAAAGAACAAGCGATCATCAAGTAATCCATCATCATCAGCTGCAGTAGCAGCTGAAAAGAAGTTTCCTCTCGATCTGACCCAGGCAAATTTCCCTCAGTCAGCTACTCAAAACCCTAAGATCCACCAAGGCCCAGATCTAAACCTAGCTTACCCTCCATCTCATATCTCAGCCATGGAGCTTCTCAAGAGTGCTGGAATGAGTCCAAGGGGATTCAACGCTTTCATGTCAATTCCTGCAGCGTCTGATACAAACACCATGTTTTCAACTGGGTTTCCTTTGCAAGAATTCAAGCCATCAACCCAAAATTTTTCCTTGGAAGGGTTCGAAAGTGGGTATAGTAACATTCAAGGCGTGCATGATCATCAATCTCGTAGTGGTGCAAGGCTTTTGTTTCCTATAGAGGACTTGAAACAGCAGGTTCCAAGTAATTCTTCTGGATTTGAGCGGAATACTAGAGGCCAAGGAGATAGTGCTCTCGGCTATTGGAATGGAATGTTAGGTGGTGAATCATGGTAAATTCACATAGAAAATGGATTATGATCGCAAGATGTGTACGTCTAGACTTGTGTTTTGTCTTAATTTAGTTTTTTTTTTCTTTCATTTTCTTCACTTGCCGAGTGACTTGTTTATGTTAAATCAAAAAACTAGCTAGCTAGCTAACAGATAGGGTTGCATGGCTTTTACTCTTCTCTCGCTTTCATTTCTAGCTTCGTCTTCTCCCTTCTCTCATGGATTCTCATTATGGATGCGTGTTTGAAGCTTGTTGGCACGTACCTAGCTTAGGTTTGGACATGAATGGTTACTGTGATGACGATGAACAGCATAATTTGACTGGTTTTGTTAATATAATCAAACTAAGCACTGGGATTTGTGGGGGTGATTATTGGGGATCGATTGTGTACGGGCTAGTTTTCTTTCTTGGGGTTGAAGATAGCTGGCGTGATGGCTGTCATCAGTCCCTCACAGAACCTTTTGTGTTTCTCGATCCCTTCTCCTCCTTTTCTTGCTTTTTTGCTTGCCAACAGGTCCCAACTGTCGGGTCTTATCAACACCATTTTGGAATTAGAGATTCTTCCATCCATTAAAGCAATCTTCACGAAGCAAAGTAGGATCTGAAGCAGAATGATTAACCACCAGATCATGATCACTAGGTATGACCCGTTAGCCATTTCTCCACATGGTCGGAGATATCCAATGCAAGCTTTCCTTAGATCACACCTCTCACCTGCTTTTCTAATCAGCACTTTTTTTCTACGTTTTAAACTGCGGTTTAGTTGGTTGAAAAGCAGCCAAAATAATGCTTTTAATTTTAAAAACCGCAGTTTGAAACGCACAAAAACACGTTGACAAATACATTCTTACTATATCTTTTCAATAATACAACCTAATCCCAATACCTTTCGGATCTTTATACTTGAGACTTTGTCGTGTCTTAGATATATATGTGTTATTTGGTGCTTAGCTACTGATATTTCCTATTCTAGCCACCCAATTCTGAATTCCTTCCACCGCATTTTGACCCAATTCCATGAATGGTAATTGGTAATTGCTTGCCCCCCATTTCTTTTCCTTTGTATTGAAATCCAATCTAGCCTTATGTAGTTTCTCTCTCACTTGTTGGTTCCCACAAACATTCTCCTCGGTAACTCTGCTAAGGAATAATTTTCTCCACTAAACAAAGCAAAAACACACGCATGCATATGTATATATATATATATATATATATATATATATATATATATACATATACACACATATATATATGGTAGACCATGCATGCATCATCATCCTCCAATATATTTACAGGAGAAAAGTATGTACATCTTGCATAGATTATCCATCTGTTAGTGCATTATCGTATGCAATGTGGGCACCTTAAAGCCGTGAATGGAGGTGGGGGTGGTCCTTTCTTACTAAAAAATATGTCAATAACTTGTTTTTTTTAAGTACTGTTTTTTACCCCTTTGCTCTTCTAAATTTGTCCATGAAATTGACAGATGTTTTCATGTTTCCATTTCTAGTGTCGGTGGCAACTATAGAGCAAAATTTTAACTCCTTGTTGAGATGCCTAATTGCCTTGTGCGCGGAATCATTGGATGAATTTAGGAATTGTGTATGTAATTGGTGTTCATTGTCGGTAAATCCCTTGTTTAGAGGCATAGAACCATTTTTAATGGGATTATGAGAGAATATATATATATATATATATTTAGGAATTGTGTATGTAATTGGTGTTCATTGTCGGTAAATCCCTTGTTTAGAGGCATAGAACCATTTTTAATGGGATTATGAGAGAATATATATATATATATATATATATATATATATATATATATATATATATATATATATATATATATTCTCCCATAATAATGTGTGGTACTATACTTAGCTTGTGTTTGAAATATTTGTCAAGGTGTATTTGAGTGGAAATGGTGTCAAATTATTATATACATCAAAACCTTACAAAAGCATCTACTTAAAAATTAGTCATTTGTTAGAAAATAATATAAATTATATCTTGGGGTCTTACTTAAAGGTTTAAATTTTTAAATAAGATGATTCTTTGACATGATATCAAAGTTTTTTTAACCCAACAATCACAAGTTTGAATATTATCACTCTTATTTTATTTGATAAAAATTAAACACAAAATAATGTGTCTTTATAAGTTTCAAGTCTAAAAAGCTTTTACTTTAGGGGTGCGTTAGACAATAATATAAATTATATCTTGGAGTCTCATTTAAAAACTTAAATTTTTAGGTGAGATGATTCCTTAACACAATTGATGTATTTCATTCCAAATATATATGATTTTTATACAAAAAATTGTGCCACATTGCACGCACTAAATATATAGAGATTCTTCTTGTTGTTGTTTTTGTTATTGAATCTCCAAATAATCTTCTCATTTAGGTCTCCAAAAATTCAATTAAGTTTTTCCACTCATATTGCCTACCTACCATGTTAAGTAAAATATTTATTGATTTTTTTATTAAGTATCCAAACAATTCTTTACCTCATTTAAGTTTCCAGGATTTTTAAAAATTCTATTTTAAGTTTTTCCACTCATATTGCCTGGTGGATTCTATTTAAATTGCACCATCTTAAGTGAAAAAGTTTTTGTATAGAATTCAGATCAAAAGAAGAAGAAAACTCAATTGAAATTTTTTAAGGTACTTAATTGAGACAAAAACTTCTCGGAGGGCTCAATTTAGATTCTTGGTTATAATTTGGAGGGCAATTTAAAGTTTTCTAAAAAAAACAACTTATTTAAATGTTGGACTACATAATTATTGTCCTATCCAATATCATTCCTTGCACAAACTGTATGAACCACCATAACTTAGTCAATTATTCTAGCTACAAACCTCTGCCCTAAATAAATGTAGCTCCAGAAAGCATCAAATGCATGTCGCATTCAATCCCACCGACTCCATGCAAACAAGGAAATTGCTTACATATATAACTACAGTTCTTTCCATGTCGGATCCATTTGCCGATGCCCAGCCTCATCAGTGCGTGTTACCTATAAAAGTTTCTGAAATGGTGTAAGACACTATAAATGCAGCCCACAACTAGGTGGCCAAGTATTTACGAGGAAGATGAGAGCTTGGTAGGGTGAAAGAAATGTGTACAGGTCGAAGCCAATGATGTCCCCATCATTAGGTCATTCATTGTAACATAATTTAGAACTGGTACGTAGCTGAATCGGAGGAGGATGGACACCTGAAAGCTTCCTGGCCCTTGATCATGGCAGACAGTGACGACAGAGTTTATTTTCGTTGATTTGTTTTGAATCACACAGTGTCGACCACTTTCAGCAGCCTATTAGCTTAGCTCGTCGCA
The DNA here is from genome assembly GCA_964035475.1 of Salix caprea. NCBI lineage: Eukaryota > Viridiplantae > Streptophyta > Magnoliopsida > Malpighiales > Salicaceae > Salix > Salix caprea. Next base: position 2,741,192 of record OZ037753.1, on the reverse strand, counting down.
TATTCAAATCCTACTCGAACCAGGTTTTTGGATTCGACTCTGGTTACAGATTCAGTGGGCCAATTCGTAAATCTCAGCTAGCTAGTTGTTTTAGATTGTTTTTTCTATGTTTTTAGCGAAACAATGTTGATTTAGATATTTAAAAACGATATCGGTCTGCATAAAAAAGTAATTAAGAACCTACTTAAGTAGCCTATTATAGTTGCTGGTCTCATATTCAACTCCTACACAGGCCAAATTCTTGGACTTGACTCGAATTACAGGTTGATGAGTGGGTAAGAATATTCATTATTTTATGCCTGTACGTTTAGAACTGTGGTGGGTAAGAATATTTCTAAGGTTTTGAGGGGGGGAAAAACCATAGTGATATGTCGAAATAAACGTTTCTCTTCGTTCACTATATTGCTAACAATTTTTATTTTTTTGATTTCGAGTAAACTTCATCCCGGCAAGAAAACGTATTTTATGGGTGTAAGTTAGGGAGTAAATCCCGGCTATTTCAGACTCTTATAAGAAATACATGTCTTGTCTCAAATTCGAGACCTGCTGTGTAGATCTCAAACCTTTTGACATCATGTCACGATCTTTGGGACAATTGCTAACAACCATTGTCATGAAACTTTGGAAACAACATTTTCTATGATAGGGTAATTAATACTTTGATTACCAACTTTTTTGAACAAAATAAAACTTTTGATTGTTTGATTACCACTTTCATCAATGTTTAATGTTTTCTCGTAGAGGTTTTCGTAGTTTCTGTTGTAAGTGTAAAGGCTAGCAAGAGAGTTAGCTAGGGAATCGAATACCTTGACCTGGGTTGCAGTAGCTCGATCTGCTAGCTCCTGCTAACTTTCTGATACTGCTTAATTTCTGCGTTTCAAGCCTGTGGAGGCAAAAAAACTGCATGCCTGCTTTACACTATCTTTCGATCTTAACTGTGAACGCAGTAAATTTACATTTTAGAGATTCTGTGGTGATGGAAATATATTTTCCTTGTTCTCTGCGTTATCTCTGCTGTTTGGTCATGGTTTTGATCGATTCTACTGTATCCCTTTCTCCTTCCTAGCTCCTGAATCCTTTAATGGAGTTCCTGCAGCAAAATTTCCGTCTCTTGAGCTTTTCCATTTCAAATTACATGCCATTATCGAGTCTCTTAACGTTCCATCGATCGTCATGTATACACTGGATCATCCCACAGTTTCCAGCAATCACAGAGACGGGGGAGGTACTTGATTTCATTTCTTGAAAGGCCAAGTATATATATGGCATCTAGCATTTTCATTTTGGTACAAATATATTGCTTTTGTTGTTGGAAATTAAAGGTCACCTTCTAAATTCATACCGCCATGAAGGCGTAATCTATGCAACTCAGTGCTGAGTCCAGACCTACTCAAGTGCCGGGTTGGAAGTCAATTGGAACCTTCATATAGTACAGATCGTCGATGAATAATCGAATGGCCTATTAGCTCAGTTGGTTAGAGCGTCGTGCTAATAACGCGAAGGTCGCAGGTTCGAAACCTGCATGGGCCAATTCGTTTTTATTTACCGCGTGTTATTCATATATTTATGAATACTCCACCAGTGTTATTTTAGTAAAGTCACAGACATTAATTGGTTGGTTTCATGAGTAAATCCTACAAATTCAATGGATGATATTTTTTAATAAATAAATTCCTTAAAAATAATATGTAATATTAGCATTAATTATTATTTTTTAATTAAAATAGATTAAATAATATTGTTGTCGATTTTTTTAAAATACAATTCAGCAATAAATATAGTTTAATAAATGCACTCGGATAAAGTGCCTTGTCATCAGTTTTTTTCCCTAATTCTTTATCTATATTTTTTTAATTTTATGATTTTTTTTGGAAATATTAGAGTATATTTCAAAGTTAACATCAAACAACATTGATAATGACAACATTAATGGAATGGGCTAATCAAGAAATTTCAAAGATGTTAAACCGTAAGACAAAATTAATATATGTTAAACCTTGACTAATCCCACGAGTTCTAAAATTAATGATCATATAAGTCTTCAATAATTATCATATTGGCAACAACAAGGCTCGAACATGACAGGAAGATAAACCTCTTAGTCTCAAGCTCTACCACCAGGCCACTTACTAGATGATTATGTTACAAGTTTTATTGACATTGTAGGCCACTTACTAGATGATTATGTTACAAGTTTTATTGACATTGTTTATCGTTGCAGCTCAGCTGTACAATTAAATTTTTTATTTTCAAATTATTCTTTGTATTTTTAGATAATTTTAATGGATTGATATGAAAAATTATTTTAAAAAACTAAAAAAAAATACTAATTTAAATTATTTTTAAATGATGATGAAGTTTGGTGAATGAGATGTTGCTATTTACCTGTTCATTTTAGAGACTGCACCAGAAGAGGATCAGACAATTTATTAACAATTTCACTTGAGCCTTTGTCATGTGAACCCTGCAGTTTATCAAAAGGCACTATAAATCTGTAATTATTTTGCAAATTGATAAAAAAAAAAGAAAAAAAAAAGAAAGAAACAGGCTAGCATGTGGACTAAAGAATAGTCAGCAATCAAGGATTTCATTGTTTTGCTAATCCCAGTTCTCAGATTGGAATGCAGGATTCCATCGCTTCCAGCACAAATGAAGCAGAAAACAGAACAGCTTTGTTGAAGTGTGGTTAGGTTACTTTTAAAAGTATTTTTTGTTCATAAATGCATCAAAATAATGCTTTTTTATGTTTTAAAAATTATTTTTGACACGCAGCGCTAATCACCCAGTTAAGATTGAATATAGAGTAAAAACACCATCAGCCTTTTCAGGTAAATTGCAATTCTATTAACAAGGAAATCGAGAATCCAACCATCTTTCTTACAGGGGACATGGCAAGAATGAACTGCTAAGAACAATTGACAGCTTCAATTGGTCGAAAAGTTCCTGTACAGGATGAACATCACCAAGCAACAATGCAGCTACTGAATCAAACACTGGAATAATTACAGGAGCGCTACCAGTTCTCCTTAACAATCTTCATCTTTTCAAATATGTATTTCCCTTCCTTGTACTTCTGAGATGCCTCATAAGCTTTTTCATACTTCCAACCCAGCAGCTCACGACAATCGGCACAAGATATATCAGCAACAGTGTGGAGACCAGTCATAAGATGCCTATCTTCTTTAGGTCCCACGACAATGTTCATGGCATGAGAGAACAAAAAGGCTCGACCATGTCTTCCCTGTGATCAAGATTATGGAAGAGAATTGGACAGAATTCTGGCAACTACTTCCTATCATAAAATGCTATATGATTCCAATGTTTAGCAGAAAGTTAAAATGGAATAACTTGAAAATTAAAATGGCTCGACCATGTCTTCCCTGTGATCAAGATTATGGAAGAGAATTGGACAAGATTCTGGCAACTACTTCCTATCATAAAATGCTATATGATTCCAATGTTTAGCAGAAAGTTAAAATGGAATAACTTGAAAATTAAAATGGCTCGACCATGTCTTCCCTGTGATCAAGATTATGGAAGAGAATTGGACAAGATTCTGGCAACTACTTCCTATCATAAAATGCTATATGATTCCAATGTTTAGCAGAAAGTTAAAATGGAATAACTTGAAAATTAAAATGGCTCGACCATGTCTTCCCTGTGATCAAGATTATGGAAGAGAATTGGACAAGATTCTGGCAACTACTTCCTATCATAAAATGCTATATAATTCCAATGTTTAGCAGAAAATTAAAATGGAATGACTTGATATAATTAGCAATCTAAGATTGAGCTGGATACAGCAATCTTGGAAGCATAAAAGAATGACAACTATTTTCTTGTGTTTTCTACATTATTCAAGATAAGGAATTCATCAAAGATTTTCTTACAGAACCTGCTAATATAAGGGCCTGTCATCACCGGATTTTCTACAGAGGTTGCCATCGATGGATGAGAGCAAATACTATGAACAGGATCGATTCACACATGTGTAGGTAATAATCCTAATCGTTTCTCACAAATATAATGAAACCATTTCAATTTAATGACAAATTACACAGAAAATCTAAATCACAGATGAACAAGGCTCTACCAATTATCAAATTTCATGATCATCAAGACATTCGGATATGCCAGTTGTGATAGAAATAGCTGGAAGATATACCAAGCAACAGTTTCATCAAAGATTCAAGTGATTCACCTGAAAAGCCTTAGAAATTATATCATCATGAAGTGAAACATGGTTTCCACATTTACAACAGCTGTACAACCTTGGACCCACGAATTCCGCCATTAATCAACAATTTCAAGGTCTAAACACCTTACTGATCGATCACCAACAAAACACAAAAACATTAAAGAGAAAAAAAACAAATAAATCCAAGATTGATCACTCACACAGCAAGAAAACCCAAGAGGCAATATTTAACCAAAGTTGAAATCCTTACTCTAGAGTGATCAAAACATGAATATAAAAGAGAACCAAAAGACCACAAGGCACAAGTTCTTTACCTACAACAAACTCAATGATGGCCCAGAAGTCTGAAACAGGAAGACAAGAAGCCACTATTCGTGTTAGCGTGCAAGAATGGACTAAAGTTTGAGCGTAGATTCCTAGTCAGATTATATTCCATTTTTGAAGAAAAAAAAATTGTAGGGTTGATAGCTACAATGACTGGCTAGAAAGAGTAAACAATAAGAACATCAAAAATTAAAAACATTACAGTTTCACACATACAAAGGTGGTTAAAGGTGGAAACTTTTTACACAAACCTTATGTAATTCAACGAGGAGAGGCTGTATTCTTTGCTTGCGTATGATACTTAGAATTTTATTAGATCACGGCTTTAAACTTTTAGCCTCAAGAAATGATAAAGAAACTTGCTTTAAAATACTAGAAAAGTTGTTGAATAGCATGGGACTAACCTGACCAGACCACTGTGGCTTGGGGTTCATGGCTTTTGAGTAGTCTAGTCTATGATTTAATGAGAGCCTAGAGAGAGGGAGGGGAAGGGGGAGAGAGGATTTTGCGCAATATTTTGAGCTGATGATCATGGTGGCTGGCTAGCTACCTTCAATAAACTACAAGAGTTGAGCTGGTGAAGGATATTTTCAACCTTATAATTGTTTAAGTATTTCACTCTCATCCTTAAAGTTTGAACATTATAGTGTTCTTCTAAGAGTATTATTCCAATTCAATGCTTTTGTCCAAATCAAAGAATGGAGGAGATTAAAATTGTGGGTTTAAAGGAGGATGATTTTTGGTGGAATGATGTGGGATTTCTTTTGTTTGAAAATAGAAACCAAAGTGGAAAAGATTGAATTGATTACTTTTCCGTGTTAAACTACAAAAAAAAAAAAAACCCTCTTGATATTCGATGTGAAGAAATATAATTTCAAATAAAATATAGCTTGAATTATCTTTTTAATCCAAAATCAATCTCATATTTGTTTTAGTGAATTAGGAGCTTTCTTCCCGTTCTCGCGTGTTTTTTTTTAGCGTAATGTGGAGTAAAGAAAAGATTTTTGAGTGAATCAATGATTTTATATGCAACAACCATGGTTTAATATTACATAGTTTTGAATATTAACTATGACGAGTGAATTTCATCAATTCACTAAGAAAAAAGAGGGACTTGTGTTATCATATTTTTTATTCATAGATTAAACCACAACATCATTAATTTATAACTATAAAAGTGATTGTAAATATACATTTTTTAAATTTAAAATAAAATAATCTATATAAATTTAAATTTAAAAATAACACCTTAAGAATACCATTTATTGAATGGATGGGAGTCGTAATTAGGATTCCACTTAACCACTAGATGATTTTCGGGAAATGATTTTATAAATGAAACTTTGAAACAATTAACAATAAAAATGTAAGGACTGAAATGTAGTATTTGAAAAGTAGGAGTGGGTTCTGCAAAAAATGGATGGAGTTGTTAATAAGCAGAGAAGAACGCGCCTAAAATAGCGCGTTTATTGATATGATTCAATTGCTTAAGCTGTCGCTGTTAAGCTCTTGGAAAAGCTCCGTGTTTGAGATGTCACGGGGGGTGCGTGTGAAGAGCACGCGTAGTTGAAATGACCTTTTTATCAGTACTATCTAGGAATATTTACACACGTATCATCCTTGACTGCCCTCCTTTATGTTGTATATTTGTCAACAACGAATATTTAGGATTATTGGAAATTAAAAAACCGTTATTATTAATAATATCCTAATTAAATAATTACTATTTTCTTTTTATCTTAACGCCACGTTCACGAATCTATATATAGAAGGTCTTAAGTCTCTCTCTCTCTCTCTCTCTCTACAACGTTCACGTTTTGTTTTTACTGTTTCTTGATATTGATTCTTTTTATTTTATCCTTCATTTAGTTAAAAAAATTGTGCTTAGAAATATTTTTTATTTGTTTTTTATAAAATTATTTTAGTTTTATAATTCAAGTTGTGAATTTAATATAATCACTTGGATTGATTCCTTTTTTAGAATTGTTTAAATTCACCTTTATAATTTATTTTGGTTTAGATTTTGAGGTTAGTAGCGGATTTGACAATTTGACCCCAGATAATTTTATTTATTTATTTATTGTTCTTTTTAATTATTATTTTTATTATTTCACTCTCAAACAACTAAATATTTTATTATTTTTTTAATTTTATCTTTCAATATTTGATTATTTGAGAGTTGAACATCATAATTTTTATCAATTTGTTTTTTGCAGAGTTTTGTAATTTTTCTTATTTGTTTTTTCGAAGTTGTCTCTATCTCATGAGTTGTATGATTGGTTTGACAATATAGTCTCAAATGACTTTAAGTTATTGTTTTTTTATTTCAATCTTCAATATTAAATTTGTTTAAAATATAGTTTAATAATTATTTTTTTTTGTTTTTTATAAGATTATCTTGATCTTATAACCCGGTTTACAAGTTTGGAAGGTTAGCTCAGATAGATTTTTTGCCTTTTTTAATTTAATATTTTTTTATTTCATCTCTCAATATTGAGTTAATTGGAATTAATTATGATAATTTATTTTGAATTTTTTTTCTTATAAAATTATCATAATCCCATAGCATAAATAATTGATTTTGGCATTTAACACGAGTCAAGCCAACATGTAAAACAAATTGAATAAAATTATGAGGCTCATTTCTCAAGCCAACCTAATATAAAAGGGGTAGAATTAAATTTTTTTTTACAAAACAATGAAAAAAAAGGATGATGCCAAACCTGGTAAATTATTAAATCATCGATCCAAGACATAATATAAGGATAATTATACATAAAAAAAAAAGTGACAAAAACAATTGATATTAATTTTCAATGAACCCAATGATAAATAAAATAAAAAATAATTAAAGTAATCCTATCAAACTTTCAAGATTTATGACACAAATTATAAAGCTGGATTACAATATAAATAAGCTTGAGAAAATAATAATATTAAATTATCAACCAACCAGAATAACAAGGAATATAATTAAAAAAACAAAATCAAGTAACTAAATTATTCAATAAAAACTGATTGGTCTTCAACAAAACGTCATCGTTATTACGTAAGTTACAATGTCATTCTGAGTATGGTGGGAAAGAGATGTTATGTGCACAAGTTGCTGAAAACTGTCTTCGTAATGAAAACTAGAGTAACGTACTTTTAGAATTATATTATTTTTAGAAGTATTTTTAAAAAAATCTAACTATTTATTTTCTTATATCAACTTATCAAAAACACAAAAACCATATCAGTTTGATTTTTGTTAGAGCCAAATATATTTTTAAAACACACCCAAATATGGTTCTAAGTGCATATTCGGGAGTGTGGTTGGAATTGTTTTTAAAAATATTTTTCGTTTAGAAATGCATCAAAATAATATTTTTTTTAAAAAAAAATTATTTTTGACATCAGCACATGAAAATCATCTCAAACACACCATTTTTTTTTTAATTTCAAGTAAAAAATAAAAATAAAAAAATTTCAAAAACACTTTTGAAACACAATACCAAATACCCCTAAACACATAAACAAACAATGTTTTAGTACAATGAAAAAAAACAGTTATTTTTAATGTATCGATATAAAAATACAAGATTTTTCAATAATACATGCTTCTATCAAAATATATTTAGTGTAGGTTTAACATTGTGATATCTTTTATTGTTTTAAAAATAAATTTAAATAAAACTATAAATTATAGTTTTTCCTTGACTAAGATTTTAATAAAGTCTTTAATAGGACCAAATACAAGACTATAATATATATTAATTATCAAATACTTTCAGAACAAACAACAAAGCATGAGTCTCTAGTTTTTCTTTCTTTCTTTCTTTCTAAAATCAACCTGAAAACACAGCAAATGTTGTACAGACAGTCTTATTATAAGTAGCAACACTCAAAATGAAAATTATTACATAACCAGTTCATCTGGGACATATTTAGAACATGGATCTTTCTCTCGACATGAATCTTGCTGTGAATAATTAATATTCCTTCAGAAGCTTCAACTTCTCGACTATGAAATTCCCTTCCTTGAACCTCTGTGATGGATCAAAGGCTCTCACATATTTCCAGCCCAGCTCCCGACCACAGTTGCTGCAGAAGATTCCGGCAACCGTGTACATCCCAGTGATCATCTTCTTGTCTTCTTTTTGTCCCAGAACAATGTTCATCACGTGAGAAAACATATATGCCTGCCCTGATTTTGCCTGGCCACACCAAATCATTTGAAAAAGATAAAAATTTCATATCAAAGAGTATTATCATCGGATTTCGATTCAGAACCAGTTGACTAATAAGTTGTTGGTCACCTTAAAAGTTTTAGAGAGGAGATCACTGTGGAAAGCGAGAGGATTTCTGCAATTCCTGCAGCTGTACAAGGGATAGTCACCGGATTCCGCCATGGATAGCTGCAAAGTCCAGCACCAAAAGAAAACGGAATTATTGGAAGATAAGCTCGTACGTGAATGATAACAAGCTCTGCAAATCATTGAAAATAAAAAAAGAAATCAGATCTTCTCATGCCTGAAAAATAGCTGGTCCAAGGATGATTGCAGAAGGACACTGTCTGGAGAGAGGAAGAAAGATACGATCAGTGTCTAGAGATCAAAATTTATGAAGTCTTGAGAAGAAAGTTCTGAGCAAAAGGTTGAAAATAGGAGGAGATCGACAAATACAGGATTGATTAGGTGGAAAAAGCTCACGATTGACCAATAATATGGATAACGTAATATTAATTATACCTTAGTTCATGGGTTTTGAACTCAATTATAGCTTACCCCCTCATTTTATAAAACCTATAATTTAGTCCCTTGATTTTTGTTTTTTCTAAATTCCAAATTTACCACTTCACATTTTAGTTTTTTATAAATTAAATAATAATGATAATGATAGAAACACAGTGGGATATTTTAATAATATAAAGGTTAACAAGAGTTGAGAAATTAAGATATAGAGTTTTAAACTAATAGGGTGGTTGATACTGCGTTTCAAAAGTGATTTTGAAAAAAAATATTTTTTTTAATTTAAAATTAATTTTTTTAGTGTTTTTAGATCATTTTGATGCGATGATGTCAAAATTAATTTAAAAAAATAAAAAAAATATAATTTTGATGCATTTCTAAATGAAAAACACTTCTAAAAACAACCTCAATCACACTTTCAAATAGACACTAAGTTATGACATGGTTAAGCCTAGGGACTAAACTTTTGAAATCCATGATTTGTTCACCAATGGAGTCATGGGTTGACTTCTATGTCCCAACTTCTTCTTTCTCTATCAACACATGGATGTAGGAGATTTGGAAAGATACTTAATTCTCATCTAGACACATTGTAGCAAAAAAAAAAGTTTTGGAATCAAAAGAGAGGAAAGTTGTTTATAATTAAGTAGTGATTGGATCAAGATAACTTGTGGTGAAAGAAAACAAAAAGTGGATGATGAGCTTGATTTCTTGCAATCTATAAGTTCTCAAATCCCAATTCTAGTTATATTCATTGCATTAGCAAACAAAGCTCAATTGTACCAAATTAATGTTTTTTTTTTTTAGTTTTTTATGATGATTTTAATGTAGTTGTTAAAAATAAAAAAAAAATTGGAAAAAATATCTTAATTTTTAAATAAAAAACACTACGCAATACAACATTAAATACCAATCCATACACTCATAGTAATCTTCTAATTCACGCAAGATTTGCTTATTCTCAAATTCATATTAATAAGAAAATAATGGTTTAGAGTATCATTAGTTACTTACTCTCAAACCCATCAAGAAAAGGATAGAAATATGTTATCTTATTTCTTAAACCATTTTCTCTCTTTCAAGCATGGTTGTTAAAATTGAGAGTTGACTCGCAAAATCGTATGATTTTACGAGTCAACTCATCAAACCTTGTCAACTCGGGTAAAAAAATCAATTTTTGTCAAACTCGGTCAAAATCATAAAATCGAACCGGATCGGTCCAACTTTACGATTCTACTCCAATCTTTCAAAATTCAAAATTTTTGATGTTTTTAAATTATTTTCATGTCCTGATATCGAAATAATTTGTTGAAGTTGGAGCTAGTACTAGCAATATCGGTGTTGATACTATTAGTACTGATAATCCTTTCAATAGTAATGCTTTTGATGAATGTATTAAAAATAACGAGGAAAATAACAGTAATGAGAATGATTTTAATTTATATAGCATATCAGCAAAATATTTATTTTAAATTTATTAGTTTTTACCTAATAAAATTCCATGGACATAATTGTTTTGTAATGTATTTTTAAGTTATTTTGAATCATGTATAAACCTTAACTAATGAAGTTTTATGGCCATAATTATGTTGTATTGTATTCAGAAATATTTTACTTATGATTTTATGATTTTTCTACCTATACGATTTTAGCTGTGATTTTACGATTTTTGAATGGAAAAATTTAGGTACGATTTTATGATTTTACGATCCGATCTTAAGATCCGAGTTTCCGAAGCCTCTTCCGTGTCGTGTCAAAATCACGATTTTGACAACCATGCTTTCAAGTAAAGCATGGACAACACTTACTTAGGGATCAAATTGGAAATATTGGTAAATATCAAGGACTACAATAGGAATTTCAAACTTAGGGGTTAAAATATAATTTACCAGAGACAAAAAAATCTAAGTTGATACTTCCTGTTCTTGTTGATATGAATTCCAGTTTCAGTTCTTAATAACTCCTCCCCTGCTCTCTTTGATAAGATATGGCGGATGGTTATTGGAGATACACTGGCGACTCCCGGCAGCCACCAGCGCAGTCTATGCCTTCTTTTACCGCAAAACGCCCCCGCTCCGATTACGGTATTGCTTCAAAATCACTATTCGTTTCTTTTCAGTTCTCTATTAAAGCTTCTACTTTTCCTGCCTGTAATCCTTTTTTTCGTTTCTATTAACATTCTGTGCCTTATCTTTATTGATTTACGTGTATAATTCTCTGCTTAACCATGGGTTTGGTAATGGGGCTCAAAGCTTCTTTTTTTTTTTTTCTCGAAAGGAAAGGGAAGCTGAAGGATTTATCTTTTTCATTAATTTTTCTGCTGGTTTTAGAGGACCTTATGATGGTGGTGCGTTATAACATGGGAAATTTATGTTTTTAGATATTTTTTTTGTTTATATTCAAGTAAAATAAATTTATTTTGTTCCTCGTACTGAGTTTTTGTTTTTCTATTTCCTGTGAATTTTAACTGGAGTTCGTAAAAGTCTCAAAAATTGTTGGGTTTCTATGTTTTTTCCTGCGGCCTTGTCATTTCAGCAAGTTGATTATCTGCAATGTAGTAATCTAAGGTTCTTATTGAATTGTATGTTGAAAAAATCATTTTATGAGCCTTCTGTTTTCTATAGATTGTTTTATTTTCCCTCATGTGCTGCCGCTATTTGTATGTTTTTTCATGTTGTATTGTTCCTTGGAGGTTCTTCTGATGGTTTAGTTCTTGTTGGCATACATGGTCTTGTAGATGTACCCAGTGGCCGTGACCTATCCAATTATTACTCCCGTGATGATAGAGGAGCTCTTCGTGTAATCAGAGATTCGGACTCCATTGGAGCATCCTATGACCGTTACTTGCATAGTGGGGTACTTGGTTATTTTCATGTAAAATCGTGTGTGTGTGTGTGTGTGGGTGGGTGGGGGGGGGGGGGGGGGACAAATAGTACGATAAGGTGCTTTTATATGAGCATTGAAGAATGTAGAACAAATGAAACCAAATTGTAATGCCAAAACAAGGTCATAATCTTGATTTAATAAGAAACCAAAAGGTGTCTAGATTAATTATGTTCATAATTCTTCTTAAGTTACATGTTGTAATGCCAAAACAAGGTCATAATCTTAATTTAATAAGAAACCAAAAGGTGTCTAGATTAATTATGTTCATAATTCTTCTTAAGTTACATGTTGTTAGCTGCTAAAGTCTTTGATAATGGTGGTCTTGAGTCATTTTTAACCTCAATTCTATCTTTCTTGGCTGGCTCCTGATTAAAACTATCTGAGTAATTGAATGAATGTTTTTTTCAGACAATTTCATCTTACAGTGGGGGACAGACTGCTAGAGCCATAAGTGGGGTGTCTGTTCGTCCTGTTGATGATCCACGCATGGTGAGTATGGGGCCCATGGACCCAGGGACTAGTGTAAAAGACCGGTCAATGCGAACGGGAAGTGGAAGATCTGAGGTTTCCCTTCCTCCTGATGCTAGCAGCACACTTTTTGTAGAGGGCTTGCCTTCTGACTGTACACGACGGGAAGTTTCCCGTATCCTTTGATTGTTTTCCTTGTGTAATCACGGTATTGCTTGGCCCTTTTACCTTCTGGTTTTGTTTCCTAGCCTTCCACATGTAATTTCAGTGCCCTTGGACCTTTTCCCTCCTGTTTTTTGTTCCTTCACTTGGGATCAACAGATATCTTTCGCCCTTTTGTTGGCTACAAAGAAGTGAGACTAGTAAGCAAGGAATCAAGAAATGTGAGTCTGTTTATCCTAGTTATTATTATTAATATGATTATGATTATCCATTATCATTGTTTTAGTATTTGCTGGGTCAATGTTATAGCACATCAATGAATTCAGTGGCTGTTAAAATGTGCAGCCTGGGGGAGATCCGTTGGTACTCTGTTTTGTTGACTTTTTGAGTCCTGCACATGCTGCCACTTCCATGGATGCATTACAAGGTGAGCTTAACATGCTCTGTACCCTTCCCCCCCATTGGAAGTCTCAGTCACGTATACCAGTTTACTGACCTGTAGCATCATAGCTATTACTTATCTTACATTTCCTTTTCCATGCTATTTTTTTATAATGTACCTATTCTTTTTGCATCTTTTTTTATTGGGTCTGTTTCACTGCTGCACGACAGTGATTATATTTTACAGATGTGAGCTTACTTTGAGGTAGTTGAATAGTAGTAAATGCATCAGAGATTCATTTTCTTGGAAGTCTGGGCAGTGATTAATCATATTGATGGATTTATTAAATAGTTGTGACATTTTGACCCTCTTATACTGCTAGGAATACTGTAAACCGACTTGAGTTCATCATCAGATCTTGATGGATTTTAAGCTTAACTGGTCAAATAGGTTAGCCAGACTATTTGAGGCCTGTATGAATAGCCATATGGCTACCTGTATTTTGCAAGATCCAATGTCATTATCTCAAATCGTGTTTAGCCTTACGTTTTCCTTCTCCCATTTTCAACATATGAATATGGTAGACAAAAAACACTGCCGCAGACCATGCCTTGGGAAGTGGATGGGCTGTCTCGGTCCACATATGCGAATTGGGTGTGTTAAAGAGTGATGTTGAATGTTTGGTATATTTTGAGTTTATGTACTTGAAATAAATGATTTCAACGCCTTATGTGAGCTATCTATCGATGCCCTAATTCGCCGTTCAAAGCGTGGTTACTCGTGCAACGTAAAATAGTCAAGCTCGATTTTGCAGGTTATAGATTTGATGAGCATGATCGTGATTCAGTCCATTTAAGGTTGCAATTTGCTCGCTATCCTGGTGCAAGGTCAGGTGGCGGGCATCGTGGAAAGCGTTGAATAGTGCTGTCTTGCAGGTGATTATTGCTTCTTTTTTTATGCGCTCGACCTCTTATTACCCATGGCCGTTAGGTGCTATGTAAGAAACTTTATTGTAAAACGATCAATCAGGCTAAGCCACGGAAACGACCATTTTCTGTAGGATTTGCAAACTGGGAAACGGTAATGGGGGATGATACAACAGCCTAGCAGTTTCGAGAATCACAAGTATCGGAATCAGCACATTTAGTAGGATAAACGTTATCGTGTATTTTTTCGATAATTATTCAACAATGGTTAGCAACTCGGATAGAGCGTTCGTTCTGTTACATAATTGCGGTTTTATTTGTTTTGATTTACCTATGGCTGTCTCTGTATGCATAATGGAGGATGCCGATGAATTTGTTTCTAGTTGATCCAGTGAGGGCTTAACTGCATTTGCCTATATATTGGGATTAGACACGTGATTGTCTGTGCCAGTGAAGACTTATAGTTATTTGCACTCGCGTATGTATGGGGATTAGGAAGAAATGATTGCATGTGCACACAGACAACACAAGAAGAAAACACTAACATTGATAGATATTTGCACACATCCACACTCTCATATATCACATATCGCGCGTGCGTTCTCACACACATGGTTTGATTTTATTTTATTTTTGCTGCTTGCTAAACTTGTTGAAAAAGAAATAGGTGGTTTGCCAATGAAAAAGGTTTCTTGCTTGTTCTGTTTTCATATTTTCTCAATCTAAAGTTACTCATCATGCATACTGGATTTTCTTTGTGGAAGATACTTTCTGGATTTGTCAACCTCTCTCAAAGTTTTACTAGGTATAGAGTATAACTTCTACCGTCCCATTTGATTTGAATATCTGGTTATTGGTTGAGCCATTTAAGAGTCCTTGAATGTCTTTCAGTAGGTTCGTGCTTTGAACGTTTCAGTTGGATAGGGGAGGTTTGCCACCTGCCAAAAGTCGAACAAGGTCCAGTGACAGACTTTTGGTATGAGAATAGAATTTGACATGTTGTGATTTTTGAAACAAGGGAGTGTTCTACTCTTTTTGTCGAAGCAATTTTACCACCATCAGGCTTGTTAATAGTTATACCTCCTGTTAGCAGGCTCGATAGGTGATATGAGTGAGTACTAGTTGGTTCGGAAGCAGGTTTGCTATTAGGTTGCTTCACTTTGAAAGGCTATCATGAGCCCTTGTTGCAGTCCAATTGTATGTTCAGGTTTCTTGAGTTGGGTTGTAGATCTGGTTCGTGCTTCACTTTGTTTTACCTGCCTGTATATAGGCTATCACATCTGGTTGAACAAGAAACATGCAAAGAGAGGTCTCAATTCCATCCTTTTTCTTCTCGTCTTAGTATCATCATAGAAATAGAGGAGAAATCTTAGTTCCATCTTAACTCTTCTCGTCTATAATAATGTTGTTAATTTCATTTCGTTTCGGCCAAAACGTTTCATATTAGTTAAAAAAAGGAGAAAACAACGTAGTTTTTATCTCGCTTAAAATTTCGGTCCGTTGTGGAAATTTTGCTCAAATTTCAGCTGGAATATTTCAGTTTTGTTCCGCTCGTTCTGTTTCGGCCAAATAATTTTTTTTTAAATAATAAATAATTTTACAATATTAATCATATCATTTAATTCGACTATTAGATTGAGATGGAATTGTATGAGTTTCTTGACATATTTATATATATATTATGTTAAAATTTTAGAGCAATAGAGAATGTAATGATCTTGTGAGATTGATGATGGTATTCTCATAATATTATACATGTTCATAATTTTGTTCATAAAAATTATTTTATTTTTTTTAGATTAAATTGCACAATTCTAAATAATTTTTTTTTTGGATTTGAACTAATTGTTTTTTTAAATTAATATATATATATATATATATATAACTATTAAATGGCGTACCAAAACAATTCAATATCGCTACAACCTAGCAAACAAGTTCTCACGCAACCCGAGCCAGCATGACCTGCTTGGCTCGAAAACAGCAGCACCAGCAAAGCACGAATCAACACAATTCTGCACCCCATCACTCAATATAATAATGGCTTCTATGGAGAACTATCTCTGTCTTATAAAAAGAGTTCTAAATTGATGTTTTTAGACCTAAGTGGAAATAATTTGCATGGTGAAATATTAGCTTGGATGGGAGAAAGCCTTTTGCTTCTTCTGAAACTCCTTTTCCTAGAATCAAACGGGTTCTATGGAAACATACCACCTCATTTTTGTTATCTAAGCAATATTCAGATACTGGGCAACTCTGGAATCATTCCACAATGCCTCAACAATTATACTTGTATGATTCAGAAAGAGGAATTAAATGATATCATTTCTGGTATTTTCAATCCCTTTCGAAGAAATTTTGAAAGGTTGGTGATCAATACTTTTTGACGTTAAAGGAGATGAATTTGATGAATTGATTTATTGGTTTTCTAAAATGTAACAATTTGGTCTCCATATAAACTCGTATAATTTGTGATTTTTATGTTGACTTGCATTTCATAATTTTCAAAATCACAAGTATTATATTTGAATCCATAAAAGTTTTAGTTACAATATTGACAATAGTATTTTCAATTCATTTAATCACTTATTTGTTCTATCTATAATATTGAGATAAGACATCATCATGATTTGCCTAAAAGCAATTGCCTTCTCATTAAATGTTCTGTAATAATACAAATGTATACATCTCGGGTCAACCATTAATCATTGATTAAGGGTAACTATTCAAAAAACAATCATTCGGGTTAGAATCTAATGGTTTTGATGAACTCACTATCCCTACATACGATGTGAAATTGTCTGCAAAATTGTATTTACATCTCCTATTCCTACACCACAAATAAGTCTAGGGCACCTGACAAGCTCCCGTATACTAGTGGCATTTTCTTATGACCCCAGCTGCGATGATGCTAGTCCCTGACCTCGTGGCATTTTCTTCGACCCCGCTGCAAAACATAAAACCGAATTTGTCACCAAACATAATGTCATATCACAAGCAAGCACTTCTATAACTATTTGGTAAGATAAATTAAAACAATTGTGGATTGCGATCATTGCTAGCTAATAGCATGATTTCAACCATCGTAATGATAGATATAAAGCTTCATTAAGTACTTTTCAACACAGCACAGGCATGCATGGTCGTAGCACAAGCTTTTTTCATCTAATTTGCACACATCAAGTTCTTTCTCTCTATAAGATATTAAAAAAGAGTCCCCATTTTAAATTCTCAAATAAAAGCAAGAACTTTGATCTAAGCCCACTCGAGATGACAAATCTGGCCGTTCAAATAACTTGCGGACAGCAATCGCTTTCCAGCATATCTGTTCATGACTGGTATTGGCATGCAAATTCTGTCCTCATTGCCAGCTTGAACAGCAATAATATTTTCAGGCCCTCCAGTAATACATGCACACATACACACAAATATACAGAGACAGAAAGGGAGAAAGAGAGCATACGATCTTCGACATCCTTCATCTGGTAATAATGGGGAGCTATTTCTACCAGCCAGTCTGGCTTTAGTTCCGTAACCTGCAATTTGAGTTCCAAATTTCAGCTATAACACAAAACATGTTCCAATTTCCAAGTGAAGCCCTTCTTGATGGGATTAATATCTGAAATGTGTGTTTGAGAAAGAGTAAAACTTGCCTGCCTCATGTACTCCTTGGTAGTAAGAACCAACTCGTGGTATATAACCCATCTTGGGAGCACCTGCATTGAAATAAATAAAATACATAAGCACACAAGAAAACAGTACATGTCAATTTCCTCACCCAAGAAAAAGCTTGTGCAGCTTGTATGGTGGAGCACATTAGAGAAGAAAAACACTTCAGGACAAACTTATGCACAATATAATTTTTATAGGTACAATATTATCTTTAGGAAAAAAGCTATGACCAGTATACTTATAACCTTCATGCCCAACTGACTTGTGAAGATGATGAAAAGGAAATTTCCCTATTTAACATACAGCTTAAAGCCTTCTAATGTTATGCAAAAGGTTAGCGCAAGCATTTAGGTTCCTTTGACAACTTAAAATACAGATCAGGAAATGACGAAATAAAACACCATCTGTGAAATTTATAAACAGTTTCCATAGTTGTTATATGCTTAATCCCAAAATTGGTCTCGGTTTAGCAACCATTCTGGTGTATAAATGCTCATGCCTAGTGTTTATGTAAACTATCTGGCTCTTGAAAATCAGCATTCCAAAATTATTTGTAGCAAGTACGCCAGATAAAAACCAGAATCACCCATAGCAAATTCCCTACCTAGACAGTATACAAATCTTTTCAATGGAAGATGTCAACTTGAGGTTAAGAAAATGAAAAACCATGGCGGTTTACTTCAAACTCATTTCAAGTATAATACAGAAACCAGGGACAATATCTATTTTTAATAAGTGAATATGCCATCCTAGACAATCACAAGAATCATTAATGACAAAGGGTCTGTTTAGTGTGCCTATAAGCAAAACACCCCTTTTAGGTTATGATAATAGATGCAGGAGAAGGTAATGTTCTCTCATAATCAGCTTTTACCTGCTTTTCTGAGGTATAATGAAAAGCAAGCTCTTTAACAAACATTTCTACTTCGAAAAGCTAAACAAAAGCTGCACGTTAATATGCATAATAGCAAGGCCAAACAGAGCCAAAACACATCTCACCTGCGACAACCCTGAGCTGGGATGAATGTTAACTGTCTGTGGATGTTTCACAGTTCTGTAGGATCCATTCTTCTGTAGCCTAGCCGAATGGGGGAAAAAACCTAGAAAGGATGATCAACGTTGAATTAAATACTGAAGATCATGTCAGTATATTGACTCCCATATAAATGGTAATAGTTATTGATAGTAAATTTACCAGAAGTTATGGACTTCTTAATCACATCTAAATCATTGGGGTTGGATGATAACTCAATTTCAACCCTCTCCAAAAGGCCCTCCAACTGGTCTCGTACATCTCTGGCTCGCTTCATACTCCTTACCTGATACAATGGAGACCATGGGTAACAAGGTCCTACAGATCAGAAATCACTAAAAAGAAAAATGAAGGGCTAAGCCGAGTGTCAGATGAACTATATTGTCAAATTTGCAGTTTAAAATATATACACTTCAAGTCTACCATGAGTAGTTAACATGAACAAAATAAAAATCTGTAACCACTCATATTGTGATGGCAAGCATCATTCAGTGTCATAATCCCAAGGTGAGGTCACACACTATTGGATATTATCTTCATGTCTATGGTACCAAGAGTGTGGAGCTTAAATCATAACCTAAATCTAAAATGACAGCAATGCAGAACTGCTTTGGCTTTCTAAGTCAACAAAATTCACGCAACACTAAACAAGTGAAGAAATTAGCCCACATTTTGGACTCCAACATGCATGGGTAGGAAGTTCAATTTTCTGAGGGGGGGGGGGGGGGTTAATCAAACAAACTTCCTGCTGTCATGCTGAGTTGTTCATTACTGAATTCTTGGCATTTTCTTAGTTCAATTCTCACTGAAAATTATTCATGCTAAGTTAAAAGGTTTGAAATGATAAAAGGTTATGTGTGAGAGGGAGAGGGAGAAAGGGAGCGAGAAGAGAAGATCAGAATTAAGAGTGTTATCATTATACTGCCACAAATAACTTAGCCACATGCTGGCAGTGATCAGAGATAAGGCCTTGATGAGAATTGGCTTTGGAGGCTATATTTAGTTTTTCAATTACAATGGGAGCAATCTATTTGAAGTTCAAGTCAGATCTCCAGATGCCATGTGCACTCGTGCTGCTTGGAAGAATTCACGTTCTGTTTTACTAAAGGACTCAAGTGTGCTGATATACCAGAATGCAAAGAACTATTTATCCAGAACAGAGGGAGAAAAAAGACTATTTTGGAACCTGCAACCATTTTATTGATCAGAGGCCACATCTCAGTAGTTGGAATTTCAAGTAACATGAAACTTGGACTCGTGTCTATTTTGCACTCACAACAGATAACATAGCACAGATAATCAGGAATTTGATGACAATATGCAATTCTAAAATATCGAGCCATACCTGAATATAATTTTCATAACACCATTGTGTCGAAAAATTAGTTTCCTTCCAAGAATTATACACCTAAAAACACCAGTAACAAACATGGTGAGGCAACCATTCTGGACACCTTGAATAAAGTAAAATGAGTAATTCAAATGTAGTTAATAGAATAAAAGGGAAAACCACAATGATAATGCAATTCATATCATAATTTCTGAAAATGTAACATAAACATTTATCAAAATCAGCCATATCCACTCTAAAGTAAACTGGGAAAATTACCAATAAGTTCAGTTTTAGGAAGTAAAAGGCCAATGAGTTCTATCAACATTTTCATTGACCAATAAGATCATATTTGAATTATTTTTCCAAGAATGTTTTATTCCATATGTGCTTCATCAATATCCTCTTCATATGAAATTGCTCGTGTAAATATAACTGTTTTATTTTTTAAAGGGAACTCATAGATCTAAACCTTTATTTGTTCTTTTTTTTTAGATTTTTCCGCTTGCATTATTTATTGCATTTTTAAAATTTAAAATTCTTCAACTCGTGTACCTTTATTCTTTTTCCAACTTTTTTTTGTGTAAGCTAGAGATTTTCTTAAATGGGAAAAAAGTAGTTGATATGTGATGAAGATCTTGTTCACATTTTGCATTATAAGGTTTTTTTTTTTGGGAGAACTATGAATTAACCTCTTCTTCTTGTTTTGTTTTTAACAGGGACAAAAAATATACAACAAGAGTTGAAGAATTTACCTGGAAAAGAAAATGAAGAAATTAAGCTTGATCTTAGTTCTCTTCCAGAAGGTAGAAAAATTAACAATAAATGTATATTCATATTTGAAAGGGTATTTTGAAGAGTAAGAAATAAAGTGAACTTTCTTAAAAAGGAATTCAAGAGATGAACTATTAGCCACTTTAAAATTTTGACTGAACTTACTAGTCTTTTGCTGCTGCTTCTTTTTTCCTTTTTGATGAAAATTAGCTTCTTCTTTTTAATTTCCCAAGTAACCTTATTTTAACTAGAAAATGAATAACAAATAGGGAGAAAGAGGGCTGAGGAGAAAGCGATTGAGACTGATAAGCATATCTACCAAGTATAAATGCATAAACAGGTGTGATGTACAAACCATTGTGCCTACATTAGCATAGCATGTAATAGCAGGAGACTAAGTGTGTGCAAATGCATGTAAATATATAATTAAATGCATTTAAATCCATTCCTAGAGTGTTGCATGTGAAACTAACCTTGAGAAGAGCAATATGGTCCCCCACATTTCCAGTGTGGAAATTCATTCTGGCATTGTCAGCATGAACTTGTTTGTCCTTTGGGCGATAGAAGATTGAATTTCCAACAGAAAGCATGGCAGCAATAGAAATGATCTCATCTGAACATTTGTACTTGTCAGAAGCAACAATCGCTTTAGACAGCATGGGATCAAGGGGGAACTCGGCCATTCTTCTACCAACTTTAGTCAACTCACCGAGTTTATTTAGTGCACTCAGTGCAAAGAGCAGTTCCAGAGCCTTAAGTAATGCCTCTGAAGGTGGAGGATCCATAAAATCAAAATTTATTAGGTCATGGATTCCAAGACTCTTCAAAGTGAGCACGACATTGGCCAAATTAGTTCTTTGTATTTCTGGTATTGTATTATCTTCCAGGTCATGAAGATAATTGTAAGCAGTATACAGCCGATAACACTTTCCTGGACCAGTTCGTCCAGATCGGCCAGCGCGCTGCATTGCTGAAGCTTTTGAAATGGGTGTGACCAGCAAAGATTCCATCCCAGTCCTAGGGTTGTATGATTTCATCTTGCAAAATCCTGGATCTATGACATACTTGATCCCATCAATTGTTAAGGATGTTTCCGCAATATTTGTTGCAAGGACTACCTTCCGTGCTCCTTCAGGAGTGGGCTCAAATATTTTAGCTTGGAGCTCTGTGGGTAAGTTAGCATATATAGGGCAAATAATAAGTTCCGCAATTTTTGTACCCAAACCCCTTGTCCTATGCCTCATAATCTCCTCAGCTGTCTCTATTTCCTCCTGACCAGTGAGAAATATTAAAATATCTCCAGGTGGCTGTGTCACGTGGATTTGAAGTACAGTTACAACAGCTGCATCTAAGTAATCAGCTTCCGGGGCTTTTGTATAGTGTATCTCAACAGGAAACCTCCTCCCAGGAATTTTGAAAATTGGAGCAGAATCGAAGTAATCACTAAATTTCTCAGCATCAAGAGTTGCACTTGAAATAAGCAACTTTAAATCTGGTCGAAAACGGGCTATATCCTATCACATAGAAACATGGATGGTTGGACAATCAGGTAATGATCAAGAGTTTAACCAGTACAAGTACAAAAATAAGTAATCCTAAGTTGGTAAAACTGTTCCTACAGATGTAATCCTAATGTGGTGATACTGTTCCTACAGATCTGACATTGCTAGAATATATATTCATGGATTACTAGCAGTGAAATAAATTATGCATTAATGTAGTGAATGAACAAAAGAATCCATATGTTTTTTCTATCAGGTAGAATATACAGAGTCATGGTTTTATTGATCCATAAATATATATAAATGAAATATCAAGTTGAAAGATCTACTTGCCTTCACCAATCCAAACAGTATGTCAGTTGACAAAGTTCTTTCATGTGCCTCATCCACCATCACAACACTAATTCGAAATAAAATAAAAAACGCTTTAGTAAGCCAGTGGAACTGACCAAATCAAAACCATGAATACGGCAACAAGACATAGCTCACCTGTAGCCTGCCAGATCTGGTTCGCCAAGAAATTCACGCAAGAGCATTCCATCGGTCATGTATTTCAAAACAGTCTTATCTGATGTGCAATCTTCAAAACGAATGGAGTAGCCAACCTGAAGATAACATGAAAACCATTTGCTGTTAAACACTATTTAATTGATGATATTACCATTTCTAACATACTTCCACAAATTAAGCTTTCCTTGTCTTAAATGCTAGGAGTTTCGAATATTTATCCTCCTTGTATTAAGTCTGTGATAATAAAAAATCTCAAATAATACTATGAGCACACCTTAAGCCATAATAATAGCTAGATTTCACAAAAAACATGTCACTCTCTTTTAATTTGTTCCTGAACATGCTGTGTCTTTATTTACTGGCCAACCAATGATCATTGCAACATGCCTTCAAAGCCAATTGCATGATTTAGGTTGAAGTCATTTTGATATAGGAGCAGATCCTATATAGTAGTTTAATTTTGATAAGTTATTGTAGCATGGTATGTTAATGCACTTGGCACCTTTCACATAATTACACTTTTTCCTTTATTGATTAATTTATGTAATAGTTATCATTTTAGTTTGAAAGTTGCGACTTATTTATTTTCAAGGGATAGAATTTCTTTTATTTAGGGTTTTGCTTGCTATTCAAGGGCTGCCACAGCTGTAACAAAGATGTTTTGGTATTTGATATAAAAGCCTTCATTCTTTTATAGCAATATAATTCAGATAACCAGCCATTGTTTGCATTTGCAATCTTTTTACCTTTTCTTCCTATGTCACATTTACCCAAACAAAAAAAAATTAATGGGTTACATAATATGCATTTCGCTTTCCAAATCAACCATAAATCCAATAAATATGACCAATTAAAAGGCACAGAGCTTTGATTTGTATTTGTAATCCTTTCCTTCATTAGTCTAAACATTTCCAAGACTCTGAAGTTAGGTTCAAAGAATTTATTTCTGTATACAGGAAGAACTTTGGAAATTGATATTATATGTTAATCATCTCTTTTTTTCATTATCATTCATATATTAAAGATTAGGATGCTAAAAGGTACAATAGACCATGCATATTGCACATGTTTGTGTAGCATAAATTCTTCAATCCTAAAATGTATGAGCATGTGTGCCCAATTCTACCAGCAGCAATCTAAGTGACAGTGATTATAACACTGTGTCCAAGTTTGAGCATGTGTGAGAGGCATATAAACCTGCACTCAGTAAAAAAAATGAGTGAAAAAAAAGAGACTGGGAGTAATAAAAGATGCCACACACCTCGTGTCCAAGTTTGACACCCATTTCTTGAGAAACTCTAGCAGCAACGCTCATGGCAGCAACTCGCCTTGGCTGTGTACAACCAACCTGTAAGAAGCAACAAAAAAAAACCCGATGATATTCTCAAAAATGTCAAGCATGCTGACACCTGCTTTCTCAAATCATTTAGGCAAAACCTTTGGTTCTCTTAAAGTAATCTTGCACACTTTTAACTTAGCACATCATTTTCCATGTTGCATGTCATTGTCGGGTAGAATCAAGGAACAATAAAAACTCCACAACATCACCCAGTCCCAATAGTTTCTTTGGATGCAATTGTCAACATGAAGAACACAAGGCATAATTGACTTTCGAGATAAATATTATATAAGGGACAAAACTAGGGCCATTCCCAATCATTTTTCTTGGATCACAAATGATCCTATGGGAGTAGGGGATGCATGCATCCAAATGTGACAGGCCACTTCCCTATTGATGAAACACTAATTGTTTCAATGTTATATCAGTTATCATAAAAGGATCATTGTTAAAGGCGTGTCTAGTTGTGTGCAAATATAAATACATGTTACATTGGTGTTCTAGGTTATTCCTGGACTCTCTTCTTAAATCACTTAAATTAAGATTCAGTTGGAACAAGAAATTATGGAATTTAACTACAGCTTGAGGCAGATTATTGCAAATTATACCCACAAAAAGAATATCAACATAATAACAGAACAAGTTGCAATAATTGTATCAGTTGTTGATTCCCAAACGCCCAATACTGTAACAAGAAAATTTTGCATGAGTGTCCATTTGTAATGAAAACATGACAAGAAAATGCTACTCGAATTTTTGATGAATAATAATTCACCAAGGGTGACGATTGGAACAATGGAAAGATGACAATTAGCATCTACAATGTCAGAAGCATATGAAGGGACAAGATTATACCTTCCCACGCTTGGTGAAACCAGCTTCATGAAGATACTGTGGTATCTGTGTGGTCTTCCCTGAACCAGTTTCTCCCACTATGATAATAACCTGCAAAAGATATTACCAAAGATGATTTAAAAAACATGAAATGAGTGTCTACATCCACTCATTCACATGCAAGCAGTAAGTAAATGCCATGTTAATAAATCATGACTGAACCTCAAAAGATTTATATGCTTAAACTACTGGATAGAGGAGATGGGAAAGAATTTTGAGTTCCAGAGAGAGATGCTTTAATTTGAAGTCCTTTGATCCAATCCAAGTTAGGAGAGCTAATCCCCCCAAGAAGTGCATTTGTCCTCCTATTTAGGAAAGACTTGGTCACTGCTAGAAGCAACTTTCAATTGGTAAGCTACTAGGAAGGCAAATGCACTTCCCAGGGAATTATCTTGGCCAATTGCTAATTAAGCTGTATGAATGCTTTTGAATCAGTTCGCTGCTTGCTTATTCATTTCATTTTGAGCACAAAATTGATGTGGATGTCTTCTCTGTGGCAGAGATCTGTTTGGGATGCAAGGTCGATTAAAGCTGTGAGGGCTTTGTTAGGTGTATGGTTGTAAGCAAAATATAAGAGGAACCATTTTTTGGCTAGGGCAGGAGGAGTGTAATAAGAGCCTTTTGAGAGAAGAGCTGCCTCTCTCTTTGTTAGTTTGGATAGCTTAAGTAAAACATCTTTCCTCTTCTGCTAAGACAAGAGATTACTACCATCAATGAAAAGCAAGAAAGACTTCACTTGAGAGGAAAATACTAGGAAATAAACTAACCAGATAATATCTACCCTGGTAAAAACTAGGCCTAATCCAGAATCTGAGTGGTTTTGGTAGCATGCATTGGTAGTGTGCAATTCTTTGAAAGTGTTCTTTCATTAAAGGTTTTTTATAACATAGTTCTAGTACTTTTCCACTATTAATTATTTTTTCCCTCCAATCTCAAGAAAATATGTAAGACGCTTAGGATGGAAAACAGAAATACAAGAATAGGCCTCTTGCGATAAATAAAAATCAGTGGTAATGTAGCAATTAGAAAATAGGTATCAAAATCATATTTTTAAGTTTTTCAAAACAAAGAATTTGTATCCAAACTTCAAAAATACAGGAAAAATTGCTTTCAACCTTCCTAGCTGGTTCAAAACAGATTCAAATATGTCAGCTGCTGCTGCTGAGCCAGAACCTTGTTTTACTAATGATTTCTTGGTCTTCTGACCTCAGGCATTTATCTTTACAGCTAAAAAAATTGTCCCAAAAAGGTGTTTACTCCAATAATGCCAAATCAGGCAAACGATATTTTTTCAATAGTACTTTAGCCTTGCCATTTTTCCTATCATATTTTAATTAATGGACAGAGGGAAACAGGCAGCCATTCTTGAAAGCACGAAACACAACCTAGCCCACATTGTATCATTTCAAAACAAGTGGAATTCTAGGGAATGACGCAAGTTCATGTAACAATGACTATAGTTTACATATAAGCAAAAAATAACCATCAGCAACAGGCAGGGACAAATTAGCAAAAGCATTAAATGTAGCAAGGAAATACCTGATGCTCATTGATAGCTTTGAGAAGTTCATCTCGATATGGATAGATAGGCAAGGTTTTTCTATCTTCCTGAAAGAATTAAAAACACAGGTGATAGTTAACAACATAGCAGTAAATCGCATGTTTTCTGGTAGACTACTAGACATGCAAATGTTCCCACAACAACTGCAGGACTTTGTGAAAATCCTAGAAGACTGCAATGTCGAGGAGAAAAGAAAACAAATCAGATTGTGCATTTACAAAACAATAAACGACCTTTTATGCATTGCAAAATGATCATCACAGCCTGACTCATATTCAGTGAAGCTTTACTTTGTGGGAGATATTTTAATGCTTCATCCACATTCGTTATTTCATTCCACAGAGGGTTGTTAATATTAGTTTCATTGCAAATAACAAGTCCAAACATCAGATTAATCAAATCATAAACTTGATATAACTTGCAAATCAAATCTCCTCACATAAGAACAGAATTTTTAAAGCAAAGGAAGAAACTTTTTGGGAAAAAGATATGACGTACAACAGAGAGTGTAAGAATTACATGGGAATAATAAGAGCCAAAACTCTAATCAAGGAAATGTACAAACTTGTTCTTAATTTCATGACTTGAACTTGAAAAATAAATTACCTATATATGTGATTACAGTTTCCTTGATAAATAAATTCAAGTGAGCTACAATAATCAAATTCCATATATTCCAATCAAAACTTTTTCAACCCAATCAATTAAGACCAATTTCTATCATCAGTTTCATCACCTGGGTCATTGCTGCCATAGCTTTCCTGCTGAGATAGTATTTCACATTGTTATACTATTCAATAAATTTATTCATCAAGCTAAAAATGTCCTTTACTAGCCAAAATAGGTTCAAAAATAGAAGTTTATCAAGGGGGGAAATCTAACGCTACAAGCATGTCCATTGGCTTGCCATAAGTGGAGCTAACCTGGACTGTTTTACTATTTAATATAGCATATTTTGAGGGTTCTAACTGATAGGGGAAGTTAGTAATTTTTGTTTGTCAGGGGTAATTTTGTAATTTTTGAAAGATGACCAGTCAACTTCTTCAGCATTAACAAACTTGCCAACTAGCAACAGTTATGGTGCATCTCCTTGATCACCCGCTTCAGGCACCTCCTTATTAGCCTCATATATTGGTTGTAACCCCTTCTTTGCAACGATGGGTTTTTGTGAGAATGAAATTGAGATTTTCTGCCTTCAAGGTTAGGTGTGTGATGTTCTTATCTTAGGTGTGATGCTTAAGAATTCCTAGGTGTGATTTCTAAAAGCCCTGGTGTGATGCTAGGTTTGCTTTCTTCCTTTTTTTTAAACTACTTTATCCTTAGATCCTTATTTATTTACTTTTCTCAAGCACAGCCTAAAGCTAAACATATCCAAATCCCCACCTATAACCTATTTCCCCTTTTTATAACCTATCAAATCTGTTATCACTTGTAAAACATGGTATTTTGGTGCGGTAATTAATAATCTTGCTTCAGCACACCTGAAGCTTCTCTAAAGCTGATTTTGCATTGGACTCATCAAGTGACTCAGTGGCCAGCTCATCATCAAACTGCATGGAGAAAAAAAAAGCAATGACAAGGGAATTTCGGCAGAAAATTAAATGATCACTTGAGATTTAAAAGAAAAGAAAAAAATAAGATATACTTTGTCACCCTCCACGACTGTTGCCTTGATAAACTCAATCTGGTCCTCAAACACAAACCTAAACACAAATACTAATACTAATTATTTGAAAGTTCATGAAACAAACAAAGCATCAAAATACCTCCATATAACTTTGTTTAACTTAAAAGAGGAAAACAAATAAGAAACAAAAATGAGAAATGGAGATGTCTGGTTAGAAATTAAAACAAGAAAAAAAATTGGGATGGAAATTCTGTTGATATTGTAATGATGAAGAGATGTTTGAACTTACTGATAATCATCAGATGATTGCTTTTTATTTTTCGAACCATATTTCAATGTTGCTTTTTCTGCAAAATGGTGAGTGAAGAATATCAGTACATCCAAAAAAATGAGGAATTAAGAGAGTAACACATGATGTGTTTGCTTGAATGTAATTTTATGTAATATTCCATTACGAATTTGATGATCTTCCCAAGCTTCCTGTTCAGCAAATGGGTTCATTTTATCTCCAGCACTGCCATCCCTACAACAAACAAACAATATGAAATAGTTTAACACGACAGAACAAACCACTCCAGTCTGAAGCAAAATATGCAACTTGTGAATACTAAAATTTTCCATTTCTAGCAAATTGTAGTTCATGTTCTGCAGAACAATTTTGGTGATTTCAATCACCAGATGATTCCTTTCAAACGGACCTGTAACGCTGCAAGGCCACGGAAAATCTCTTCTCCTGATTAACACCTCCTTCCTGATCATATGCTTCTGGCATCCTGTACTGCACTCCAGAAAGAATGTTGGATGGCACATCAAGAGTTAGCAAGCAACAATGACATATAGTGACTAGGAAAAAAAAATGTATACAAACAGCATATAGATGGCATGCATCTTTTTTATCATTTTCTTTATTGTCATGAAAACTGCTTAGAAGGTCTTTAGCAATTTCAGTTGTCACTGAGAAGCATATAGATGGCTCATATGTTCACTGCTCATTACTATAACTAGTTAAAAATTATAACTACAAAATTAATGAAACAAGTCTAAAAATGTCATTTTATAAGCTAGGTGGTGGCAAAGTGGGCAAGGGGATGCATGAGTGCTTCCATGTGTGGACACTTATATAAATGCAAGAGAAAACTCTAAGATTTTATAATCATACAAGTTCCAGATTGTCCTATGAGAACATCAGTAACTTAAGAAAAGCATGAAGATTATATTTGGAATGGTAAGGCGCAGAACAATTTTTTTGATATATACATTGCATTAGGCAGATTTGGCATGTGATTGTGTGAAAAGACGCAAAAGGATCCATATAGCTGACCCCAACTAGTTTAGGATTGAGGCATTTTGTTGTTTTATGTATACATTACATTGCCAGGAACCCAGGAAAGGGTACACCCATGCACACCAAAACAGTACATAGTAGAACTCCTAAGGCTACAAACTGATAATATTTAATAATCACAAATATGAGTGAAAATACTTCATAACAACTAAAAGCCCAATCTAAATTCAAGTGTATAATTATGCAAGGGAAATGCGAAAGAGCTAAGAATTGTCTTCTGAGATAATTACCACAACATAAAATAACTCACTCATGATAACAGAATTAAATAGAACCATCAAAAAAGGGTAAATTACCTCATTTGTGTCCTCAACGTCCTCTGGCCTCTTTTTCACAAGCTCATAAATTTCCTTCTTGTATCTGTTAAAATAAAGCATTCGTAGTGCTTATTAGTAGTCAATATCTAGTAATAGAACTACCTAACATTACCAAGTATAAAAACATGTCCAGAAGCTATTACAGGAGAACGATATTATGAGCTTGGGGCAGCTTTGAGCAAATGGCGCAGAATGCATATGAAAGATTGTATTCTTTTACCTAGAGACTAGAGAAAGAGCTTGTTGGCTACAAGTTTAAGTATGTTCTCCAGATGTCCAAGTACAAAACAAAAGGGCCACAATCCTCATAAGACATGACTTGAACCACAATAAAAAAGATATGAAGCAGTCCAAGTCATTGCACCACATTATTTTTTGCACCATGGCCACATTAGTGAAGGCATAAAAGAGTCGCCCAAAAGAGATTCAACTAAGGTGACAAAGGGCACCAGTTGTATAAAACCATAGCATGACTAAACAATTACGTAAAACCACTGTTTGGCTACACTATAAGCTAACAGTCCACAAACCACTAATATGAAGAGATACAAGATACACTCAGAATTGAAGGGCTGTGTGGGCACTGAGCAGCAACCAGTTTGAAAAGTATTGCACATGGTATTGGTCTTCAATATCCAAAACACACTCTGGAACAGTTGCTATCACATTGGCCAATTAATAACCTGTTACTGTTTTTATCATATGGGTAAAAAACAATTTTGCAGGTGACGAGAAAGGAAGAAATTTTGTGAAGGAGTATAGATACATTCCAGACAATGAATTGAATTTATTACCTTAGGTCATGATATTCAGTTTCCGTGAGCTTCTCACCATCAAAGAGGTATTGTTCATCTTCAATGTCATCTCTGAAAAGGATATGGATAGTTGAAGAAAAAACAGGGAAAGAGAAGAAAAACATAAAAGAAGATATTAAATGCAATTTATGATTTGCAGCCTGGAGTTCAAGATTATGCAACAGTGCAAACCATAAGCAAGATTTTCATGTTATTAAGGCTAAAATCACCAGTAAGCAAGACAACTAAAGCAAGGTGATAGCAATATCCCATGTATGCAATACCTGATTTCTTCCAATTTCTTTTGTTCCCTTTTCTTTAGATATTCTTGTCGTGACACCTTTCTGAATCAATGCCAAGGAAGAAAAATGATCAGCAATGATAACCTGTCACTAAACAAGGAGCCTGTTTCAGATAATCAAACACAAACCTCAAAGTGTCAAGCTCATTTTTCTCCAAAGCATTTGATCTTCGAACTGCCTCTTCTGTTGCATGATAAGCAAAATGAGATCCCATGAAAAAAAAAAAGCATTGTTAGAGAAGTTTTATACATGTGGGTATGTAAATATAAGCACTCTCAATATTTTATACCTTCCTCCTTCTTTTTCAACTTTGGCTCTGTTAGCTGTTATAATAAGACCAGACAAGACCGTCAGTAAGAAACATGTACCATGATTGTTTGCAAGTAGTGAGATTTACATTTAATACTAAAAAATTGACCTTGCAAAAGCATGCATTAACTTCAGAAGGTGTCATACTTCAAACAATGGCAGAGCACAGAAATTAAATGAAAGATCATAACAGTTCCCGAAAGCAACAGCATATATTAGCAAAATAGCAAGATAGATCATTAGATGTAGATGTGTACCTTACGAGTCCCTGCAGCATCACGTTCTCTAATATTTCTCTCTAATTGTTCCCTCTCTCTCTGATCACGCAATCTCTCTTGCTCCGCCTAAACACAACAAAATATACAAGCCATATTTAAACTCAAATAGTAAAAACTGCCAAAAAATAAGTGAGCTAAGCAAAATATTGTGAATAAATCATTTAACAACAAGTTTATGAACTATTAATAAAATCTATAATAATTGAGGTAAGCAACACCCCAGCAATTCTTGATAAGTTAGTAACTAGCAAGGAAATAAATTACAGGGAAAGGGATAAAATTAATTAGTACAAGGCATTTGAACAACAAAGGAATACCTCAGAATCATCATCATCATCATCTTCATATGAGGAAGTCCGTCTTTTAACCCGTCTTGCTTCTTCCACTTGTTTGACAACCTGCAGCATTGCATTTGGTCAAAACAAAAAAAAAACATCGGAACTAACATTGACAAGCAGCTTCCCGTAATGAACAAAAAAAAAAGAATTCTAACAGCAAGAATATAAACACTCTACCTCATCTTCTTCATCCTCTTCACTCTCAATCTTCTTCCTGAACCGTTTCTTGTGCCTATCAGATGCAGTGGCAATCAAAGACTTATTGTCAGTACCACCAGCACCATCATCCCCATCGTCGTCGTCAGCATCCAAAAGTTGATAAGTCTTCTGCTTCCTCGCCAACACAGCAGCTTCTCTTTCTTGTTTTTGATAAAGCTAGGGCAACAGAAATCAAAAGCATCATTCATTTAACAAACAGAATAATGGCTAGCAAGCCAAAAAAGTGGCCAACCAAACATATAGCAGAGAATAATCATAATTCCCAAATTAAAAAGAAAGAAAAAGAATCAGGGGAAAACTCACGTTTAAACCATCAGATGCTTTGCGGGGAACTTTACCAAAGATTTCTTGAGCAAACGATTGGGTTTCAGTCGATGATGGAAACCCAAAAGCCTCAAGTTTACTGAACACTTCAGCTGAAGAACTGGCTTGTTTAGCTACAATAAAAAAAAAATTATAAAAGAGAAAAATCAAAAGAGAAATAGTTACACTCCATGAATTGAACAAAAAACAATTAAATTAAAACTCACAGATTCCAATGATGTATTGGACCACAGTTGCCTGTGAATATCCAAGCAACGACATTAGATTATCTGATACCCATGTCTTCAGATTATCATCACCCATTGTCACTCCTCTGAGAAAAACTAGAAACATGAAAACATAATAAATTATTATCTATGAATAGAACAGAAAACCACTAAATTCAACTTCTTATGAGGGTTAAAAACAAATCGATTTTTTTTTTAGATTTAGAACCGAACTGGAAACCGGTTCAAACTGGTTTGTATACTTTGAGTTCTTTGCATTCTTTGTTGTTGGGCTTAGGCACCCTTTAATACCAAGGAAAAAAACAAGAATTAATAATGACTATGATAGCTCTAATACCTAAATATTCATATAACCCCACCCAAATTTTAAAAATATTTTTCAACACTTTGAAAAAACAGGAAAAAGAGATAAATGAATTGAAATCATCATCATTGATTAGATTGTTAAGCAAATAGATGTTAACATATGTTCTAATTCTATATAACTTGCTAGATTTGCTTTGCTCTTCATATAGCAACAGCACTGCAAGAGGGCATGTTTCGAGCATAGTCTTGTGCCAAATCACAAGCCTCGGCTGATGAAATGTGCTTTTTGTCTTCCCTTCCAGCGTCTCATCACAACTTTCTTCAAGAATTTTTTTTCCTTCATTGAATATCTTTTAATACAGAAGTTGTTGTAATTAAAAGAAAAGTTCCACATGCTCTAGATAAAAAATTAAGCAAACATTCTATGGGTTTTTTTTTCTTTTTTATCATCGCAATTCAATTGTTGCAATATGCCGACTCATGCATCTACGCATTAACTTGCAATATAAATACGTGATTTTGCTAATAAATTAACAATTCTAATCTGTAATCAAGTGATAATGTGGCCATCACGGCCACGAATTAAGGGTTTGAAATTCTTTGGCTAAATCCATGCCTACAATAATTATCTTAACTAACAAAACAGTAACCAAGGATGCCAACAGAACTAGATACATGGTCATGGCTGTCATTGAATCAAATTCCAGACAGACAGACAGACAGAGAGATAGATAGATAGATAACATCCATCTTTTTTCATCTCCACTTTACCTTTTTCATCCTCATACAGCCAGAAGCAGGAGGAGATTTTGAAAACCCGTAAACACAAACTACAAACTACAAAGGATTCATGACAAAAACCCAACAGTGAGCAGGTCGCAAATAATTCAAACTACAAACTGCCATGTTTTCTAGGTAATCATGATTCATGACTCTAGCATTGAAACCCAGAAACCCCAATTGAAGATTAACTAACCTTGAGAGGCGACGAATTGAAGATAGCTGAGAGGCGGCGGCGGCGGCGGCGACGAGCTGAGAGGAGAGGATGATTTGAGAGATGAGAGGAGATCAGACGTGATTTGAGAGGAGAGGATGACTTGAGAGGATGAGAAGAACTGAAGAAGAATTGGGGAAGACTGAAAAGCGAACTTTAATTAAGGCCATGTTTGTTTGCTGGAAAGTGGTTTCTTTTTGGAAAGTGAATTCCGGGGAAAATGAATTCTTGGAAAGTGAATTCCGATGTTTGACAGTGTTATAAAAAATAAACTGGAAAACACTTTTCAGTGTTTGTTTGTGTTATGGAAAATGAACTTGAAAATAATTTATTAATAAATTAATTTTTTTTTCAAGTTTATCTAATATATATAAAATATTTAATCACTTAAAATAAAAAAAATGAAATCTAAAAAGTATAATGATGAATTTTTTTATTATATCCTATATTCATACATAGTTTATTTGGGAAATGATTTTCTCAACTTTCAACTCGGCAACAATGGCGTCCCTCCTGAAATGCTAGGTCAAATCTGTACGGTACATACTTCACCCAAGTTTCCATTACTTGAACGAGGAATCATCTCTTTTCATTTGAAAAGTAGAGGTAAAAATCACCATGAAAGGGCACATACACAAGCCCATCATGATCGCCTTCAATAATAGGATAAGTCACTCCTTTTCATTTGCTGCATATCAACTGGCACTTTCTCTTATCATTTTTCCAGTTTTTCAAGGGATTTATCATTAACAAAAACACAAGCTCTATTATTCCTTTGCCTGCCGATCAGTTTTTCAAAATATATTTGAATAAACACATCAAGAATCAAGCAAACCACTACAAAGAATCTAATCACCTATGCTCGAAAGTCACGCCAACCTAAAGTTAAAATCACATAAATATGAATTTGCCAATACATGAATTCCTACACTTTATGAGTTACAGTATTATTACTAAGATTGTTTAACCCTTCATTTCAATATTCGAAAGGGCAACGCACAGGTAGGCATCACCCCCTCGCACAGGTAGTTTCTTAACATAACTAAAAGCTTTGTTTGTTGAAGATGTCATTAGAAGCTGCAATGACAGAGGCACAATCTGCCCTGCTTCTTGCAGAATTTTAATAAGTTCCCTCGCAAATTTTGCATTTGACTCTGTGAAAAAGGTGAAGGCAGTTCCCCTAGCTCCTGCTCGACCAGTTCGGCCTATCCTGTGAACATAATCCTCAAGGCTAGAAGGAAAATCATAGTTGACCACACATTTTATGTCCTTCACATCTACAAGCAATTAAAGTAGAAGTTAAGTGAAAAGAATTGATGTATAAAGTTCACTGCATGCACAGGCCCCAAGACAAAGTCAGCTATGAAAGATGGCTCATTCTACTTGGGATCATTAACAAAATGAGAAAAAATTGTTTGATACTTGATCAAGAGATTACTCGGCTTTCATGATTTTCATTCTCAGAGAAGTAAGGCTATCAAGCTTGACAAAGATAGCTAAATAAGCTTTTTCCACCCCTTAATTCATAAGAAGCTTTTCTGACAAAACAATTACAAACCAATCAATACCCCCTTCCATAATCCCAAAAATAATTATGCTGCTCCAAAAATCATCAGTAACAGCAGAACAAACCACTTACCAATCAAACAATTGATGTTTGAACATTTCCCTATACCTTTCCATAATATAGTTTCTCCAAACACAGTTGCAACAGACTACAAGAGATATGTAGCTGAGCTTGAAAGAACACTTTTAACTAGAATCAATCCACTACCTTTCAACAAATATAGCTTGTTCCTTTACTGTTTTTGGGTTCTCATGGATTAACTCATACAGTTATTTATAAACAAGCATCAATTTGATTATTGTAATAAGAAACCATCACGCTTAGATACAAATCTTCATTCCCAAATCAAATTTCCAAATTAATCAGCAAAACTTAGCACCACAAATAATCAACCAAGCCAAAGAAACGACATTTAAAAGCTAAATCAGAAAACAAAAACACTTAAAGTGGGTTTTCATTTTTGTCTAAACATTAGCCCTAACTCCACGCTAATAAATTATATGTATTTAGATTCCAGATAATCTTCTAGCTGTAAATTAGGCGCAAATTACCGATCAATTTCCTCATAGCTCAGGTGCACAGAAATTCAAGAAATCAACAGAAACAAGAACAACATAAATCAAAACAAGTAGCTATCTTTGCAATCACACCCATTACCATACTCGGCAATTTCAATTGTAACCCAAATTCCACAAACCCCATTTCTCATATCATCAAAAACTCACATTTCTCGGCAATTTCAAAGATTGAGATGCAGAGGGAGTACCTGATTTCTCTTGCTGTGAGTTGCAGAGGGAGGCGAGATGCAGAGCAGCAGAGGGACTGAGGGAGGCGAGAGGCGAGAGGGTTTTGTAAGCAGAGATGAGGGACCGAGAGGGAGGCGAGAGACGAGAGGGTGTTTAGGGTTTTTTTAAGCAGAGATGAGGGACTGAGAGGGAGGCGTGAGGAGAAGAGAGGAGGCGAGAGGGTCTGGTTTTGCTATAGAAAAGGGTGCAGAGAGATGAGGGAAATAGATGAGGTGCTGGAGAGGGAGGCGAGAGGAGGCGAGAGGCGGTGGTGAGAGATGAGTGAAAGATGATGGAAAGAGGGAAATAGATGTGCAGAGAGATGAGGCAAAGAGACGCGAAAAGTGTTTTTCTTTTGTGCAGGAGCGGAAAACACTTTCCGCGTGTGAAGTGTTATTTTAAGTTGACCGGGAAAGTGATGGAAATCACTTTCCTTTGACTTCTTTTCCAAAGTGTTGCCAAACACTGGAAAGTGAGAAAAATGAATTCCTGGAATTCAATTTCCTTGAAACAAACAAGGCCTAAGACTGAAACACTTAACAGGACGAGAATCAGCCGGGACTCGTAAAATCCGGAGTCCGTGCGAGTTTAACGATTTTGTCCTGATTTTAAGGGTCTGATTGTTTTACCTTATTTTACCCAAAAAAAAATTTCACTCGTAAATCAACAATGAAGAAGAGGAAAATTATACTATATACTAAAAGAGATGATGAATTGGTTACTATAGCATATGAGAAAAATCATTGTAGATTATAATAGTATACTATATATTTTGTTGTCTTTTTTAAACACACAAACTGCCAGAAATATTATAACTTAGAAAAAACTCAAATCTTATATAAATTATTAAAATAACATAATAGGATAAAAAAAGAATCATATATTTAAAAATAAATGAAATAATTCAATTTATATCAAAAAGTAACAAATTATAAATATAGACATGTTTGAGAATGCCTTTGAAAACATAATTTAATATATATATATATATATATATATATATATATATTATTTTTTACTTTAAATTAATTTTTTTATATGTATTTAAATTGTTTTAATATATTAATATAAAAAATAATTTAAAAAATATAATATATATTATTTTAAAAATCAAACTAGACCGCAATTCCCAACGACGTTACCAGTTAAATAATAAAAACAAAATCTCCTTGCCGCAATTCATTAATTTACTGTTAGTAGATTTGACTGAGTATTAAAGAATATTATCTTTCTGCAGATGAAATGAAACTTATCTAGACTCCGCATGGCTGCTGCTGCTTAGATTTATTATTATTATTATTAATAATAATAATATAGGTGTCCCACGAGTTTACACATAAGTCGATACAAATCCTGAAATTAACAATTATGTAAATATTAAAAAACAGAACATTTCCTTTATCAACGTGGTTTGATTTTTTAAAATCTTTTTTCAGACAATAATCTAATGAAGGTAGCAGTAGGGGAGCTTATTATATATACCCCATTAGTCTATAGGTTGGACGGCAAAGTAGCTATCTAGGTATAGTAATTAAATATTAATGTACATTATGATTTTATTAAGGTCATTTTACAAAATCTATAAGTGACGTTTCACGTCACATGCAGGTAGATTCATCTATTTATCTATTCTGTGCTTACAACCTAATAACTTAACACGGATCAAGCATGGTTCAAAATTAACGTCATCTAAAACCTGGTCTGGACAACGAGTAAAATCTCTCTTTTGTTGCTTCACAACCCCGCAGTAAAAACAAAGAATCAAGATCCAGCACTTGAGGTCCTGGACTCGCGAGGAAGAGACTTGTTTATTTTCTCAATGCCCGGATTCGAACAGTTAAAAAATAATATAAATTATATTCTGATATCTTATTTAATAGTTTAAGGTATTAGATAAGGTAGTTTCTTGACATGGTATCGGAGCCTTGTTGACCGACGGTCACGAGTTTGAATCTCGTCACCTCCATTTAGGTGAGATGATTCCTTGACACGAACCTCTCTGTACATGTTTGTCACTCTCATGGTATCTTATCTGTTCACTAGGCTTGCATGGTGTTCATTGAATCCGAGAATTACTTATGGTAAACGTAAGTTGGCCCGGATATCCTGATTATAAAAAAAATAAACCAAGATCCATTGTATTCCTTTGAAGCTCTATGGTAGGTACATATTTAATTAGAAAGGAAGCGCTCTTGAATTCTGGATATTGATTTGATGAAGGTAACGGATCGTACATCCATGAAAGGAAGTGAGACAGCTTAAAATATTGAAAACATGAATACAATATCAGAACTTGATTCTGAGGCCATCATGTTTCTCGATCATGCATCCATCAAAATGGGAAAAGGAGATGACCTGATACAACACCAGAAATATTTAAGCTTAATCCAGTAACAGTTACTTTGAAAAATGACAGGAAGAACAATCGGTAGATCCCAGAAACAAATTCAGAAGCTTTAATAGTATCCCACAGTACTTTTCTTCCATATTGACTAATTCACCAAGCAAGCTCAATAGAAAATAGACTTTCTGGTTATTATATATATATATATATATAAACACATGTATGTGTGGACAGGTATAGAAAAAACAAAATGAGGGTAGAAAGCATTTCTTCAAAGCTATATTTCAGAATCAAATAGTTTAAATCAGTGCAAAACTGAGTATCCATTCAAAAAAGAATAATGAAAGGAAGAAATCTTCAGAAAAACTAGTTTCTTGTACTCTTGAAACAGGCTGAAGATGATGGAGAGAAGCATACAGGAGTGATATTGATTCGGCTCGTCTGCAGTGAAGAACTTCATGATGAGATGCTTACACAGAAAATGATGAGCCGGACCAATATCACACCGTGTCTACTTCTCCAGAAACGTGGCGTAGAACTTCTTCAACTCAATGCTTAGAGAGTGGCGATGGAACCACCATATATAGGGTGGCGCCGGTGGGGGCGGGGGGTTTTCGGTCTCGATACTGTGGGTGGCCCCTGGAAGAGCTTAAGGAAGCGAAGGACAGATAAAATCACTGCAAGAATATTGGAACAATATTGTTATCAAGATCAAGATTTTGGAATCCCACTACCAATCTCTTTCGTATTGTTTAGGAAAAGAAGTTGCATAATGGAGTATTTCTTTTCATCACGTCACATTTATATCGTAAATATACTCATGTCATGGTTAATTTAATGTTGAACCAACCTCCCAAGCCAACCAGCTTGCTAGTTCTTCATATATATATATATATATATATATATATATGAATGAATATGATGTAACGGCAATTTTCGTGAAATGCTTATGACAATGGCGATGTTATAATTGAAAGTTGACGTGGAGTGAAATAAGAATTAGCCCTTGATTTTCTGAACTATATGCAGAGAAAGCTAAACAATATAGGAAATTTAAATGTGAATAGTAATAATTTAATATGATAACCTGGATTTATGGTATTTGCTACACAACGGCTTGGATAAATTTTTTGACATAAAAAATACAAAGAAAAAAAATGAAACTTGAATCACTAGTTACAAATAGTATGATTAAAAAAATACAACAACAATAAATAATAATACAAAAAACAAATGATAGAAAAAGTAAAAAGAACCCGATTTGAGTCAACTCAAATTATGATACAACTCAATGTTGAAGGGTAAATTGAAAGAAAAAAGATAATAAAGGGTGTGTTTGGCATTGCGATTGCGATTGCGATTGCGGTTGAAAAAAAGCAGTTTAAAAAAAAGCGCTTTTAGTGTGTTGCAAAATAAGCAGTTAAGTGTTTGGTTAAAACTGTGGTTGAGTTGGAGGTTGCAAAAAAAGCAGTTTTGGGTGTTTGGTTACCAAACTTTTCATATTGCTTTTAACTTGTGAAATTACTTTAAAGGGTATATATATATTGTAAATTTCATTTATTATAATAATATAATATAATTAATAATTAATGAAAAAACAATAAAATGACTAATAGATTAATTATTTTTTAAATTTTGTAGATTAATAATCATAACAATAAAATGTATTATTATTATTTTAAACTGACTAATAGATTAATTTTATACAAAATTAATAGATTATTATTATACAAAATTATAATTATGTAATTATAATTTTGTATATTAATTTTTTTATGTAATTTTTATAAGTCTAGAATTGTAATAGACTATATTTTAATCCTTAATTTTAAAAATTTATTTATAATGAAGTCATTTTTGATTAATCATTTCAGCTTAATTTCTGACCAATAATTTTTATGTGGGTGCATTACTCCCTAATAAATTGACTCCAATATAAATCATAATTCTAAATAAAACAAAATTAAATTAATTAATTTATTATCAATTCAATAATTGATTGGTGACCAATAATTTTTATGTGGGTGCATTACTCCCTAATAAATTAAACAAAGTCATCTCACCTTCTCCTCCCGAGGGCCAGTGTGCTGTAAAAGGAAGATTTTATGTTTTCTTCAAGATAATTCAGAAAAATAAATATTTTTTTGTTTGCTTTTGTTTTGTAATACATATATATATAAATAATTGAAAAATAAGGAAAACCATAAATATAAGTTAAAAACTTTTAAAATAAGCTTGTAAATTAGTTATACAATCTCCTAAAAAAATCAAGTAATCCCAGCACTTCCGCAAAACCAAATCCTCTAAACGTCCCTTTCCTTCAAAATCACTAACCCCATCTTCTAAACCCAATCAAAATCCCCAGCTTCTCTCGCACCCTAAAACCCTCTCACTTTCTCCAATTCCAAACCCAAATCAACAGCCATGAAAGCCCTCTTCTCAACCGCCAAGCTCGTCACTTCAACAACTAAACCAAAACCCTCATCTTCATTTATTTCTAGAGAGGGTTGCTGTGAGGGTTGCAGAGGGAGAAGGGTGTGGTTTTTTGCGGTGGTGGTGATGGTTGCTGTGGTGGTTTTTTGCGGAAGAGAAGGCAGCCAAAGAGTGTGGAGAAGAAGAGAAGGGAGAAGGAGAAGGGTGTGGACGTTGCTTGGTGCAGACGAGAGAAGAAGAGAAGGAAGAGAAGGAAGAAGAGGAAGAGAAGGAAGAAGATAAGGCTCTGGTGCAGACGAGAGAAGGACGAAGAGGAAGAGAAGGAAGAGAAGGAAGAAGATAAGGCTGGATGAGAAGATAAGATTTTCGGAAGGGTAAAGATTTTCAGTGGATTCCAACGGTTATATTTTAGAAATCGCAGCTATTCGCAGATCGGGATTTTACAAATCGCCAATAAATAAGCACCAAAAATGAGCTTATTTCAAAACGCCGATTCAGATTAAAATGGGCGTGGGACCCACCCATGTGCACCGGTGTTTGGTTTTAACCAAACACCAAAGTTGTGGTG
This sequence comes from Salix caprea, assembly GCA_964035475.1. Classification (NCBI taxonomy): domain Eukaryota; kingdom Viridiplantae; phylum Streptophyta; class Magnoliopsida; order Malpighiales; family Salicaceae; genus Salix; species Salix caprea. The sequence continues at coordinate 2,699,424 of OZ037753.1, read as the reverse complement.
CGATCTGCAATCGCAGATCGCACCACAACGCCAAACAGCCGCAAAAATAAAAATAATTAGATCCTTTAGCTGGGTTCAACCAAGAATCCCAATCTAAAACAAATTTAATTTTGAAGGATGGAATCATGAAATAAATATCTAATTTAAAAGTTTGTCAATAGAAAAAATATAGCAATAGAAAGAACAAGGATAAAATTTTATTGAGAAAAAAACACATAGGCTGAAATTAAAAATACAAAATAGGCCAAAACATTATTACGATAAGCCAATAAAATGGAAAAGGAAAAAAACATGAAGACCAATCTTTAATAAATCAAATGTTGAACAATGAATTTGAAATAATTAGATTGAAAAAATGGATAAAAAAACTAATTTGAGCTACTATTTGAAACCGATGACTCTTGTCATGAACTTGAGACTAACTCTCTAGTAACAATAGAAATATATGAGTTAACCCGGGTTAACCTGTAAACTCTGTTATTATAGGTACAAGATCAGGATAATCCAATAAATACAAAAATAGAAAACAAGGGTGGGAAGATCAATTTCAAACAAATTAAATGTTGGTGGATGAAATAAAGAATAAATTAATTTAAACCTAGAAGAGACAAAAGTCTTGTTAACCTTTTAAATTGATGCATCTGTTCATGAACTTGATATTAATCTAATAGAAATGTAATTATAAAATATAAGAAAGTGAAATTCTAAATAAAGGATAAAAAAAAATTAGGTACAAACAACCAATTCAACCCAAACAAACCTCCTAAACCTAAATTAATCTTAAAAACTTATAACCTATGAAATCCTTGAAGTAAGTTTAATGAAAAAGTTTGATTTATAGCCAATTTAGTTTTGAATGATGAAATGATGAGAAATGATCAATTTAAAAAACTTGTCAATTGAAACAATATATAAAAAAATGGTGATCAAAGTTTATAGTATTTTTTTTTGATAAGGATGAAATTGTAAAACAAAAAACCTAAAAATATATAAGAACTAACAACTAGATCAAATAAACTTTAGGTTGTGTTTGGAAATATAGTGCAAGTGTTTTTTGCTTGAAAATATATTTAAATAATATTTTATATATATATTTTATATCAACACATCAAAAACATAAAAAAAAAAACACTAAACCAATATTACAAGCTGATGAGACATGCACGTATTGGTCAATTAAATAATATTTTAATTCGTAACCAACTTAAATTTGAAGTCTAAATAATATCGTAATTAATTAATAAGTTTTTATGATCTACGCGTATTATTTTATAAAGCTTTGTTTAGGGACAAATATTCGTGAAGCTTGAATAGGGTGTTGTATACAATATATGCTTTTGTTTCAAGTACTTTTCAGAAATATTTTTGACTTAAAATAATATTAAATAAATATATTTCTAGTATTTTATGATAGTTTCTATATGCTAATTTATAAAATAAAAAAATATATTGAAAATTATTTTAATATATCTTCAAAGAAAAAATTATTTTAAAAAATAACATGAAATATGAACCCATACAAACACGATGTTAACAAATCTTTGTTTCGAAAGCTATAGATATTCTAGGACATTTATGCCTTGTTTGCATTTAATTGAATAGATAGTTTCTTTTTATGTTTCTATTTCTCTCTCTTTTCATTATTTCCTTACCTCCCACCCAATGGAATGGATTGTCTAGTTATTTCTCCAACCCTAGCTAATAGAAAATGTAGAGAAAGTATATAATGTTAGAGAATCATCTCATCAAAAAGATTAAACTATTATGTGAGGTTCTAAGATAAAATTTATTTTATTCTCTAACACCCACCTCAAATGAAAGCTCTTTAAGTGAAACTTAAACAGACTCATATTATCTTGTGTTTGATTTTTATCAAATAGAATGAGAATGATAAGATTTGAACTTGTAATTATTGGGTCAACAAGACTCTATTATCAGGTTAAAAAACTATTTGATCTAAAAACTTTAAGCTGTTAGGTGAGATCACAGAATATAATTTATATTATTCTTTAATATAAATCACCAAATCTAAAAAGATCAAAGAATCCCTTCATTTCTTCCGATAGAAATTCAGATGCCCTTCTTTTCCCACAATTATATTAGTTCTTAAACGGTCAATTTACCAAATTCAAGAATTAAATGAAAATGCATGGATCATGAGGGGTTCTCAGTCAAAGCATTCATGTAGCTTTCTATATTTTGTTATTTTTTCTTTCTTTATCTCTTTTTTTAAACCATTCTTTTGAATAAAGGGGCTTTGGATTTTGAAAAATAAAACTAATAAACAACTCCCTACTTGCATTTTGAAGCACGTTTAGCATTGTCATCAACATAATTTTGGTTTGTTGATGACAATATACACTTCTTTTTTATTAAATAGTATATACTTGTTTCCTACAATATTGCAGGAGATAAATACAGAATATATGCTGACTGGAACGTGTGTGTGTGTGTGTGTGTATATATATATATATATATATATATATATATATATATATATATCACAGCAAGAATCTAATTCAATTGATACTAAATATGTAATGCATGCCAGTTAGCATATTGCTGATAATTTTTTTTTTTTTATATATAATCAAATATGTTTTAATATAAATTATTTGAGTTTATTTAGTATTGTCAGACCATACATAATGATTAAATATAATATATTTAATTGAAAAGATATAAATATAAAATAAATGTACTATTTTTTTTCTATATCAAAATAGTAACCAAAAATTATTTTAAAAATAAAACATAATATTATTTACAAGAAAAAATTAAAGTTTAGGTAGCAGCCGCACATTACCTTTTGCTTCTATAGTAATTTAAATCGGGAAAGAAAAATAAAGGTGTGATGCTTATCTTTGATTTGTCTTCAATGGTAGAGTTTAATTCCAATTTCAGATCAGAAAAGATCCTGACATGATTAAGGTTGTCCTTTTCACCATGGATTTTAGCTCCCAGACACGACAACTCTAACCTGCCCGTGTTATTCTACTAAACTCCTGCCCTTGTCCAAAATTCTTGATCAAATTAAAAAATATTTTTGTTAAAAAATATCAATTTAATATTTTTTAAAACTAAAAATACTTTAAAAACAAAAATACATATACCACCAAACACCTATTTTATCCGGAAAAAGAAAACAACGAAAAACCATGAGAGCCCCAACCCAATAACACCTAACTTTGAATTTATTAAGGGTAAAACCGGCAACACGATAATGGTTCACATTAAAATGAAATGAATAGTAAAACATTGACGCATTTTATATTTTTGTTAATATTAAACGTTTAAAAAGAGGCAAAATGAAAGAGGTGTACGTTGAAGTTCATGAACGATCTCTTTCTATCATAAGGTATATGCTCCTCTCATATGTAGTTAGTCAAATTGGAAAAAATTCTCAGCCACCAGGCAAGATGCTTCCCTGGGAGGATAACGGGATAATTTTCCGAGTTACCAGAGAAGTTGATGCTGATAATTGAGATCATAAAAATGTTTAAAGATTCTCCTGAACAGTTGACCTTATTTGTGCCTCACAAAAAATCCACCAATCATCGAAAAAAGGCAGGCTGACTGGACAGATAAATAGATGCACCGCCATCAAATACTGTTTATCCGGTTGATTTTTTTTTAAAAATTATTTTTGAAAAAAAATGATTTTTTTATTTTTATTTTTTAATTTAAATTTAAAAAATTAGTATTTTCAGATTATTTTTGTGTGCTAATATCAAAAATAATTTATAAAAATTAAAAAAATATATTATTTTAATGCATTTCTAAACATAAAATATTTTCAAAAGCAAACACTCCCAAATAGGTATTTAATATAAAATATAATAGTGGGAATTTTCAATTTTTGAACCCCTGACTAAATCATATTATAGAAAAATAATAATAATAATAATATTATAGTATTCATCAAAATCAAGCTTTATAGGTTAGAGAGTTTAGGGGGGGTTTGATTCAACGTTTTAAAAATACTTTTGAAAAAAATAATTTTTATTTTTCACTTTAAATTGATTTTTTTTTAGTGTTTTTAGATCATTTTTATGCGCTGGTGTTACAAATAATTCTTAAAAAATAAAAAAATATCATTCTTATGTATTTCTGAATGAAAAATATTTTGAAAAGCAATCTTAACCATATTGTCAAATGATCACAGAGAGATAAATAGTGAGAGAATGAAATGAATATTAGGTAATTAATTTATTGGGCAGTATAACATAAACACATTATAAATAGAAGGAGAAATTGAGATTAATTATTTTTTTAATTAATATTTGAGTGTACATATTTTAATTTTAATTTTTATAGATTTTATTTCCATCTAATTTCATCTATTTTTTTTAAAAATTGAAGGTAACAACTTGGATTTCAAATAACATAAATATCAACTAAACGAATACCAGCAACACCTCATTTATCCCAAACTATCAATTAGGAGATTAATTTTTAAAATAATATAAAAAAACTTTACAGTTAGCATTATGTGGAATCCAGCAATTAATACCAGCTCCATCAATGGATATATTATTTTATTTGGAAAATTCATAAAGCCCGGAAGAAAAAAACCAACTCATAATTGGATACCAGGCTTAGCGATGACGCTACAAGTAAAACAAAAAGCCCAATGGTAGTAAACACGGGCTTTGGAAAACGCCCAATACTTTCTAGTTAGAAATGGGCCTATCTCTTCAAGCTTAAAGAAGGAAGAAGAGGAAAGAATCTTCACCATAACCATCCCTCCGTCCTCCCGCCGTTTGTATCTCCGTCCGGTCACACACAAACAGCGTCGTTTACCATCGTCAATGGCGGAAGACGAAGTACTTTACGAGAGTCGTCTTCATATATCCAGACCTTACACTCCTAATTACCCTCCTCTTCGACAATCCAACAAGGTCTCTCGATCTCTCTCCTCGCTTTAATGTCCCCTTCTTAATCACAATTAATGTATTAATTCGTGTTCTCTGTGAACAATGCAGGTAAATCGGGACGGTTTTTTGTCGATAATCAAAGATAAATGGAGTGATTACAGAAATTATAATTCTAATAACTCAAAATTAGCGACAAGAAGTAAGAGGAATTTATCGCTGTTTATATCCCCGAGAGGTGAATATGTTGCTGTTGCTAGTGCAAATCAAATCACTATTTTGTCCAAAGAGAATGATTACCAGCAACCGCACGGCATCTTCACTTGTAAGATTTTAATTTTAGTTACGTTTTAAATTACAAGATTAGATCTTTGATATATATTTTTTTTATATATACATATTATTGATTTGTTTTTGGATTTTATGTTAGGTAGCAGTGGAGGTGTGTTTACGTGCGGGGTTTGGTCGGAAACTCATGGTGTTTTAGGAGTTGTTGATCATAGTGATACGATTTATTTTATCAAAGTGAACGGGGAAGAGATTACGAGAATTAGTAGACGGCAGTTAAAAGTGAGTTCGTCGATAGCAGGGCTGATTCCGCAGGATGATGATGACAAGGATGCGCAGCGGCAGTCTTGTCTGTAGGTGTTCTTGAATCTGTGTGTGTTGATCACGTGTAAAGTTAAGTGATTTTGATGGATGATTGACTGGTTGAAAAGTTTTTCAGGTGTAGTTTTGTTATTATCACAGCAGATGGATGTCATTGTCAAATTGAGATTGGTAAAGAGCCAAGTGCTTCTGTTTCAAATAGTGGGGTGAAGTTGCTGGGGAAGTTTCCAAAGGATGTTTTCTGCTTTGACTATAGTTCGGAATGTTTGTTGCTTGTTGCTGTTGGTAGTGCAGCTGGCCTCTCGGAATCAACTGGTGGAAATTCTGCTGGTATGTTTTAGTAATCTTTGTTTTCTTTGTGGTGCTTAAGAGTTTGAATTTATAGTGAGGTCCGTGTAATTGATGTAAGGTTTGTGTAATTGATGTAATATGATTCAATAAATGTACATTTGACTTGATAGACACAAAAATGCAATGATTTCTCTAGTTTTTGAACAATATCAAAATTTTGAATATCAATTTGTCTTATTTTTTTAGCCTTTGTGTAATAGGATCCTTGTCAACTTGTTTAATCTCTTATAATTTTTATCGAATTATTCTGACTTTAAATTTCCAACTATATTCTATATTTGCAAGTACCAAAGCATGATATTGTTTGTAGCCTGATTTGCATTCCTCAAGGGAGGACTTAGGTTTTAGTCCTGCTAAGCAGATGATTACTTTAATTTTCAGATTTAATTCTTGTGTCTAGCCCATATATATGGATACTCACACAGGAAATGAAGATTGTCCATTTTTTTCTTTACTCTTTGGAGAATACTAAAATTGGAAAGGAAAAAAGTAATATTCTAATTGATATTTTGGTACATGAAATTGTAATGCAATTCGCATTGAAAAAAATGTAGATGGTGAAATCAAAGATGTTCAAGACCACTTCAGGCAGCTTGGAAAGTCATTTTTTTACTTTCTTTTTTATTATAAATTACATTACATGGTTTTTGAATTTATATTATAATATTCTTGTTTCAGGATCTTGCATTCTTTCTCTTTGGCGTAGAAGTCAAAACTTTGAGTTGGAACCATTATTTTCTATTCAGTTTGAAGGCTCATGTTCCAAATCAAAAGATGACATACTAGCATGTCCAAAGGTGCTAATTTCACCACTCGGCAAGTTTGTGGCCTCTTTAGATATATCTGGATGCTTGCACATTTTCAAGATGGATAAAGAAAGCTGTTCACTTTTGATCTTTGCTGGTGAAGAGAAATTAGGTTCACAAGGAACCAGTAACTTAACAAACGGACAAAATGAGCTTTTAAGTGATGTTGTGGATTTTACTTGGTGGTCTGACCACATCATGACTCTTGCAAAACGTGGTGGCACTGTGACCATGCTAGATATTGTTACTGGCTTGAAATTTCAAGAGGACGACCATCAATTTTCAATTATTGTTTTGGATAGAATACAGCAGATTCAAGGACACATATTTGTTTTAGATAGCAAAATCCCATCTAATCATAGTAGAGAATCAGGTGATGTGCACAATGTAGAGCAGATCATGGGAGGCAGAAGTGATCAATTTGATGTTTCCCAGTTGCATTGGAGTCTGATCTCACTTTCAAAGAGATCTGTTCCTGAAATGTACAATATCTTAATTAGTAGTCTTAAGTATCAAGCTGCCTTGGACTTTGCCAATCGTCATGGCTTGGACAGAGATGAAGTTCTGAAATCTCAGTGGTTGCACACTGACCATGGAAAAAATGATATAAATATGTTTTTGTCCAAAATAGAGGATAACAGCTTTGTCATTTCTGAATGCGTTGATAAGGTTGGACCGACAGAAGATGCTGTAAGAGCTTTACTTTCATATGGGCTGCTTGTAACTGATCAGTTCCGTTTTTCAGAGTCAAAATCTGATAAAGGGAGCAAGATCTGGGATTTTCGTATTGCTAGACTTCAGCTGTTGCAATTCAGGGACAGGCTAGAGACTTATATGGGGATAAACATGGGCAGGTATCATGTTCTCTGGAAACTCAATACCTTTCTTCCTCATGGTTGCAAATAATAATCAGATAGACTGTGGCATCAGATCTAGACAACCATTTTGATATATTTTATGAACCTTTACTTGTGAAACAGGCTAAATACCTTGGTGTGCATGCATACAACACAAGTTCCTACAGATTTTGTAGATAAAAAGACAGCCCACTATTCTTTCTCAGATATTGAAGCTGTTTCTATAAGCTACAAGCAGAAAAATCTCATGCAAACTTCTCCACTAAGTTCCAATTTCATATTGTTGTTTAATTTGGATAATTGAAGATGTTAATCTACATATATGATTTGATTCTTTTCTTTCACATGTGAAAAGCTTTGGTACAATGATTTTATAATGCTATGGGTTTCATTATTCTGCTGTTGTTATTTTTAATATTGCTGGAAGTTTCTTATGTGATTAAAGAAATATTGCATAAAGTATACCTGGAATTACTTTTAAATTATTAGCTGTCTTGACTGACTGCTTATTGACTTAGTCTTTGTGCAGGTTTTCTGTACAGGAATATAGAAAATTCCGTGTTATACTTGTCAGTGAAGCTGCCATAGCACTTGCTGAAAGTGGGAAAATTGGTGCCCTAAACCTCCTCTTCAAGCGTCATCCGTATTCACTATCTCCTTCAATGTTGAAAATATTAGCTGCTATTCCTGAAACTGTTCCAGTTCAAACCTATGGGCAGCTTCTTCCTGGGAGATCTCCTCCCCCAAGAATTGCTCTTAGGGAAGAAGATTGGGTAGAATGTGAGGAGATGGTAAACTTTATCAATAGGTTACCGGAGAATCATGATATTGGCATCCAGATCCGAACTGAGCCCATCGTCAAACTGTGCCTTGGTTATCTTTGGCCGTCATCTAGTGAACTTTCTGAGTGGTACAAGTGTAGAGCTAGAGATATTGATAGCTGCAGTGGCCAGCTTGACAACTGTCTCTTCTTGATTGATTTTGCTTGCCGCAAAGGCATCTCTGAGTTACAGAAGTTTCATGAAGATATTCTATACTTGCACCAGCTCATTTATTCCAATGAAAATGATGTTGACTCATGCTCCAATATGAGCCTTATCTCCTGGGAACAATTATCTGATTATGAAAAATTCAGAATGATGCTTATGGGAGTGAAAGAGGAAAGTGTGGTAAAAAAGCTGCATGACAGGGCAATTCCATTTATGCGAAACAGGTTTCACAACATCCCTTCTACTAAAGATCAGGATATAGATGGGCATTTCCCTTCAGTTCACATGGATGATTCATTTCTGGTTAAATGGCTGAAGGAAATTGCTTCGGAGAATAAACTGGACATATGCTTGATGGTTATTGAGGAAGGATGCAGGGAATTGCATATTAATGGTTTCTTCAAGGATGAGATTGAGGCTGTAGATTGTGCTTTGCAGTGCATTTATTTGTGCACTGTTACAGATAGATGGAGTATAATGGCTGCCTTATTATCAAAGCTCCCACAGAAGCAAGGTAAAGTCCGTGTAATACAAATAGTTTCTTATTATCCCAAAGATGTAGCTATGAAACTTCCAACTTGACATGGGAATTGGCTAAGAAGATAAAGACCATTCCAATTAAGTTATTCTCCCAAGTTTGGGTTGCTTTTAATTTCAGAAGCTGCGGTAACATGGGTTTTCTTTATCACTTTTCCTGGATCTGGAACTTTACTTTTCTTTTCAAGTTCCACTTGTATATTCAAGAGTCTTGCCTTTTAATGACTATTATATTCTGCTGAAGACTGAGATGTATAGAAAAATCAAATTACACAAATAAATGGCATATGCATTTATGTGTGTATTTTTATTATTGAGATTGTTCAGCTATCTTAGATATTGGAATTATTGATGATAAAAAAAATAATCGATAGCATTTCACCTTAACAGATGTTGGAATATCTATTGAGGGGTTTGAGAAACGACTAAAACTTGCTGAAGGTCATATTGAAGCAGGGAGGCTTTTGGCATTGTATCAGGTTTGTCATTAGTTTTCTATGGCCCATGCTTCTTTTGATCAGGGAATTCATTACAAGCATCAAATAAAGGAATCATTAGATATATGTCTCTATTCAGGCATCTTCACTCTCTAACATGCTCTTTACTGTAATTTGTGGAACAATAATGATAAATGAATTTTTTTAGGCTTTCAGCATTCTAAAAGTGAGACTGCAATGCAGATTGTGTGGTCTAGAGCCATTAACTGCTCGTGTAGTTTGTTCACGCTAATGTGATAGCAATGAATTGTTTGTTTTAGGTTCCAAAGCCAATGAAGTTTTTCCTGGAAGCTCATGCAGATGAAAAAGGTGTAAAACAGATTCTTCGTCTTATACTCTCAAAATATGTTCGGAGACAGCCGGGTCGATCAGATAATGACTGGGCAAACATGTGGCGTGATGTGCAATGCTTGCGAGATAAGGCTTTTCCTTTCCTTGACCCAGAGTACATGCTTGTAGAATTCTGCAGAGGACTGCTGAAAGCTGGGAAATTTTCTCTTGCAAGAAATTATCTGAAAGGTACAAGTTCTGTAGCCTTAGCATCAGAGAAAGCAGAAAGTCTTGTTATTCAAGCATCACGGGAGTATTTCTTCTCGGCTTCAAGTCTCTCCTGCTCTGAAGTAAGCACACATGTTACACTTTGTTATGGCTTGTGATTTCTGGCAATAGTTTGATATGTTTGTTTCTTTATATATCCATCATAGACAAATTTGAATATAATTTTCTCTTGCAAGAAATTTGAATATATTTTATAGTTTTGCTAGGAATTGTTTGAAAGGCACTCTTGTATGACAACTGTTATTTTTATTAGATATCTGTGCAACCGAGAAAATCTTTTGGTTTATTGTTCATTATTTGTCAAAAAATGAATTTTGTAGCTATTAACATGTCATATCTTTTTGGTGTGCCTATTTCCACGAAGCTAAAACTAAATCGATGCAAGAGAAGGAATTTTGGGTGAAAGTCAATTTTTTTCATGCGTAACTCATCTTCCTCTAATTCTCTTTTACTGATGTATTGTATCATGATGTATGTTGGATAATGAAATAATGCTTTTGAGGTTTTTTTTTTAAATGGAGTGGGATTGGAAGGGCGATGGGATCCTTTTAACACACTTATGGAATAAGTAATGGTAACATATGTTATAGTTTTTCTATATTTTTTTACAAGCAACATTATAATATACAGTAATGTTTTCATCATTGTTATGGGGTGGTATTGAGGTATACAAATGTAATAAATATATATAAACATAAAAAAAAAAATCTCTATAAATTCTTTTCTTATCACTATTGTATGGGAGTAGTTTCTGGCTTATTTAGATTTATATTCTCATTGAAGTCTAGCTGACATTGATTCGTTTGTCAAATGGCTGTCTTCCTGTATAAATTGATTGAATATGTTTCTGCAACTTGTTTCAGATATGGAAGGCCAAGGAATGCCTTAATTTATTTCCAAATAGCAGAAATGTTCAGACAGAGGCTGATTTAATCGATGCTCTCACTGTTAAACTTCCCTATCTTGGAGTGACTCTACTACCTATGCAGTTCAGGCAAATAAAGGATCCTATGGAGATCATCAAAATGGCAATCACTAGCCAAGCCGGAGCTTATCTACATGTTGATGAACTCATTGAGGTTGCCAAACTTCTTGGGTTGAACTCTTCAGATGATATATCTACTGTTCAGGAAGCTATTGCTAGAGAAGCTGCAGTGGCAGGTGATCTGCAATTGGCATTTGATCTCTGCCTTGTTCTTGCCAAAAAAGGGCATGGTCCTGTTTGGGATCTATGTGCTGCAATAGCAAGGGGTCCTGCCCTTGAAAATATTGATATAAGCTCTCGAAAGCAGCTGCTAGGGTTTGCTTTGAGTCATTGTGATGAGGAATCTATTGACGAGTTGCTTAATGCATGGAAAGATCTTGATATGCAACGCCAGTGTGAGAATTTGTCTATCTTGACTGGGACAAGTCCGTCCAGCTTCTCAGATCAAGGTTCCTCCATTACATCACTCCCAGCTCATGGTATTGAAGAAATAGTTGACCTCAAAGATTGCTCTGAACTGGTTGGAGGAGCAGGCAGTGGAGATCTAGAAGCTTGTTTCAGTAACATTAAAAATACACTTTCTTTTGTTACTAAAAACTGGCATGTGGATAGGGGAACTGATCTGGAGTCTTTTTTGCGGGAAAATGGAAAACTTCTATCTTTTGCCACTACTCAACTTCCATGGTTGCTTGAATTGAGTAAGAAAGCAGAAAATAGTAAGAAATTTTCTAACTTCATTCCTGGAAAGCATTATGTCAGCATAAGAACAGAAGCTGTGGTGACTATCCTGTCCTGGTTGGCAAGAAATGGTTTTGCTCCCAGAGATGATGTTATTGCCTCTCTGGCAAAATCAATCATAGAACCACCTGCTACTGAAGAGGAAGACATCACAGGGTGCTCTTTCTTATTGAATCTCGTGGATGCCTTTAGTGGAGTAGAAATAATAGAAGAGCAGCTAAAGACAAGGGAGAATTACCAAGAAATTTGTAGCATCATGAATGTGGGAATGACATACAGTTTATTACATAACTATGGAGTTGAGTGCAAGGGTCCGGCTCAGAGGAGAGAGCTGCTGCTGAGGAAGTTTAAAGAGAAGCACAAACCACCTAGTTCAGGTGATTGGCTTTAGTCCTTTATGTGACTTCAAAAATCTTCTTGGCATACAATTTTGATATGACCCTAATAATAATATCATCTCTTAAGAAAATAACACTAAATGTTATTTCCAGTGCAATGATGGTATTTCTTTTGTTTGCTGTTTTGCCTATTGAATGCAGATGAAATGACCAAAATTGATGAAGTACAGTCCACGTTTTGGAGGGAATGGAAGTTCAAATTAGAAGAAAAAAAACGCGAAGCAGAACGAACTAGAGAGTTGGAGAAAATCATTCCAGGAGTTGAAACTGGGCGTTTTCTGTCTGGTGACCTTGACTACATCAAGAGTGCTATTTTCTCCTTGATTGAATCAGTAAAGTTGGAAAAGAAGCACATTATAAGGGACGTGTTAAAATTGGTCGATGCCTGTGGATTAAATCACACTGAGGTATTTCAGTGTATCTGTAAATATCTTTATGCTTGGAGGAGACATCCACTTGCTCTCTTGGTTTGTTATATAATGTATTTTCTCTGTCCTGCAGGTGCTACAATGGTATCTAAGTTCTATTCTTGTTTCTGAGATTTGGTCTGATGATGATATTAAGGCTGAAATTTCGAAGGTCAAGGAAGAAATAGTTGGCTGTGGTTCTGAAACCATCAAAACTATCTCCTTGGCTGTATACCCTGCAATTGATGGGTGCAACAAGATACGCCTTGCTTGTATATATGGCCTCCTCTCTGATTGCTACTTGCGGCTGGAAGAAACCAAAGAATCATTGTCAACTGCTCATCCAAATTCATCAGATTTGTCTGTTCTTGAATTAGCTCATTTGTACAAGGTGTTTGAGCAAGAAAGTCAAAGGGTTTCCTTTATTAATAACCTAAACTTTAAGAATGTTGCTGGATTAGATGGTTTAAATTTGCAGTCTTTCCAAAATGAAGTCTTTTCACATGTTGATGAATTTAGCGTGGAAGCCTTGGCAAAAATGGTACAAGCATTGATCAGTATCTACACTGATTCAGTACCCGAAGGTCTCATATCATGGCCAGATGTCTACAAACATTATGTGCTGAGTCTATTGATGACTTTGAGAAATAGAGTTGGAACAGAGTTTGATGTCAGAAATGCTGAAAAGTTTCAGGACTTTTTGAGTCAACTGGAGCAAACGTATGATTTTTGTAGAACATATATCAGGCTTTTGGCACTTTCAGATTCTTTAGATATTATGAAGCAATACTTCACAGTAATTATACCCCCGCATGATTCTCATGATAGTATACCAGATAACTCAATATGGCAGGATTGCCTCATCATCCTTCTGAACTTTTGGCTTAAATTGAGTGAAGAAATGCAGGAAATGGCATTAAATGAGGGTTCAGTTGGAAAATTCGGGTTTGATCCAAAGTTCTTATCTAGTGGTCTGAAGGTTCTTATGAGGTTAGTGATGGAGGACAGTGTTTCACCAAGTCAGGTCTGGGGCACCTTAATTGGTTATGCAAGTTGTGGTTTAATTGGTGATTTTTCTGCTGAGATACCAATCTTCTGCAGATCTATGTTATATGCTGGTTGCGGGTTTGGAGCCATTTCAGAAGTATTCTTGGAAGCAATGTCAAAGTGTGCCATCAGTTCAGCTCCAACTGTTGACAATGAATCCCCGGATCTTCCCCATCTCTATATAAATATGCTGGAGCCGATTCTAAGAGATTTGGTTTGTGGATCCCATGAACACCAGAATTTTTATCATTTGTTATCATCTCTGAGCAAGTTGGAAGGTCAAAAAGAGGATTTGCAGAGAGTCAGGCATGCAGTTTGGGAAAGAATGGCCCAATTCTCTAATAATTTGGAGCTCCCTAGCCATGTTCGAGTATATGTTCTAGAGATTATGCAGTTCATAACAGGTAGAAACATTAAGGGCTTCCGTACAGAGCTAGAATCTAATCTATTATCATGGGAAGGATGGGATGGGTTGCTCTCTACCAGTGACAATAGTGAGACTTCTGCAAATCAGGGGTTGCCTGATCATATAGATGCTTCTAGCAGGTTTACAAGTACACTGGTTGCCCTCAAATCATCTCAGCTTGCATCTTCCATTTCCCCTAGGATAGAAATTACCCCTAATAATCTCGTGAATATTGAGACCGCAGTCTCTTGCTTCTTGAAGTTGTGTGCATCTTCCAGTACACAACCTCATTTTGATGCATTGATTGGCATTTTAGAAGAGTGGGAAGGTTTTTTTGTAACCGCAAAAGATGAGGTAGATACCACAGAAGCAATAGAAGCAACAGAAGCAGAAAATTGCTGGAGTAATGATGGTTGGGATGAAGGATGGGAAAGCTTTCAGGAAGAAGAAGCTCCTGAGAAAGAGAAGACAGAGAATTCTAATCATGTTCATCCTTTACATGTTTGTTGGATGGAAATTTTCAAAAAGCTCATAGGGTTGTCCCAGTTTAAGGATGTGTCAAGGCTGATTGATAGATCACTTTCAAAATCTAATGGAATATTGCTTGATGAAGATGATGCTAGGAGCTTGAGCCAGGCTTTACTTGAGAAGGATTCATTTATGGCTCTAAAAATGGTGCTTCTTCTGCCTTATGAAGCAGTACAGTTGCAGTGTTTGGATGTAGTTGAAGACAAGCTGAAACAAGGAGGGATTTCGGACTCAGCTGGCAGGGACCATGAGTTCTTAATGCTCGTGTTATCTTCTGGGGTTATCTCAACTATAATCGCCAAACCCTCTTACAGCACCACTTTCTCTTATCTCTGCTATTTGGTTGGGAATTTCTCACGCCAGAGCCAGGAAGCTCAGTCATCAACAATCATGAACAAGGCAATAAATGAACGTGTAAACACAGAGAAAGAGGTGTTATTACTTTTCAGAAGAATCATGTTCCCCTGCTTCATTTCTGAGCTTGTGAAGGGCGATCAGCAGATCCTAGCAGGATTTCTCATTACCAAATTTATGCACACAAATCCTTCTCTCAGTCTCATTAACATCACAGAGGCTAGTCTTAGTAGGTACTTGGAGAGGCAGCTCCATGCACTACAGCAAGCTGACTTTTCTGCTGAGGAAATAATTTCCTGCAAAACGTATAAGAATACTGTCTCCAGATTGAATATCAAGTTGCAAGATCTGATCCAGTCTGCATTGCCATTGATTTCTAGCAATGTTAGATGATAGGCCTGTTAGAAGATTCTCATGTCAGAATAGCAGTTGTGTGAACTCTTCGTTTTTGCCCCTGAAGGGTAGAGAGCGTTTGATTTTAAGAAACCCATCTAGATCACAGCACACGTGTATGCATTGTTCCTTCCCTGGTCTTGTGATAGAAGATAGGGTTAGCCTGGTTCTTCGGTCCAGTGGCCTTTCCCAGTAAGATTTTGATTCGCTTGAACTTTTTTATTTTGTGTTTCAACTGTATGATATTTCTGAACCTGTTTTGCACATCAATATCTCTCTCTTCTGACTAGTTCTTAGTGAGGTTATTTAGTTCGTAAGGAGATATAAAGACCTGAATTGGATTGGAGAATTTTAGCTAGACTATTATGTCTAAGCAAATGTGTTTAAACCACTAAATGTATTGGAAACCCTACTGCTATAACATCCATTCTTAAGTCTTTTGATTTGAAATGTTTCATTGGCAACGGTGTTTATCATAGTGAATTTCTTTTCTTGGGAGTATGGGAGAACCGGAAATTTATCTGGTTTGTAATCTTAATAATCTATTTTGTTTGTGATAAAAGACAATGTGAGCTCGAACCCTTTTCTTTCGTGGATGATCTATATTTTTGTGCTGATTTATTTCATTTTTTGAGGAAATAAAAATCCTTGTTCTTCCCTCGAGTGTTTTGCAGGTTCCATCCCTCCCAGGTGATGCTTACGCCGTCAACAATGCCTTGTCGCCTGAGGGTTCAGGTGATGATTATGAAACCTGTCTCAAAATTTTGGTATTATGAAACCTGAGGAAAATCAGAAATGGGCAAAACCACCTCCAGAGAGAATCACCATTACTTTCCCTGTGATCAAATCTCCGGTGGCGCTGGTAAAGCTGGGTGGTGGAACCTGTTACAAAATTATATAAATTACAACATAGAGATCTAATGTAATAGTTAAGTTTTTGAATGACATAATTTTTCTATATGCTATTAGGATCTTGTCGGTGATTACGAGTTTAAATTTTATCGCTCAATTTCAACAAGTTTATAAAATTTCTATTTTAAAAAATATCTAAATAATATCTAAAGCTTTAATAACATAAAACTTTTTCAAGGATTGCATGTCTTTTATTTCATCCTTATAAGCTATAGAGAAATACTGCATGTTTTTTTTCTTCTATCAAGATGTCTCTTTTTCAAAAATTGTTTTACCATATTTAGATATTGAATTATAGATTAAGTTGGATTTAATAATTATGGACTCATAAAATGAGTGCATTAGACGATTTCAATGCAATTTTTTAGTCAATAAATGCCTGAAATAAACCATCACACGCCCTTTTGTTTTTTGTATTTTTGAGCACCCATGATACGCATTCACTTGCCCTTTCAAAGCCTCAAGATGTACATAGAGCCCGTTTATTTGGTAAAAAATAATATTTTTTTATTTTAAATTAGATTATTAATGTTTTTAAATGGTAGTAAATTTTAAAAAATAAATAAATATATTTATAAATAAAAATCATTTAAAAAAACAATCATCGCATTGACAGCTTCTAGACTTACCCATTGATTAACTTTTCTGTAACCAGTAACATAGCCAAACTCCCCACTAAATTTCATATCTGAGATCATGCCTGCCTCATTTATGTCGTCAAAAATATTTGCATGGCTTTCTTCTCCAATGACGCCATACCATCCGTTTTGATCGATCGATCGAGGAATGGAAATAAACCTGCTCCCTCTGATGGAAATAAACGTTTAAATACAAATATAATTTAAAGTTTATAAAATTCTAATCTCTTCTTTTCCATTATACGCAGCGTAAACTCATCGCCAACCAACAAATACTCGCTTGTTTCAAATGTTACTATTGAACTATGATACTACTACAATTCGGCTGAAATATTTTATATTAACCTGAGCTTAAACAGTTCTTCTGTCAAAAATCCAAGATATTCAGAAAAGACTGACAAAATCTATAAGCTTAGTACATTAATGTTTCATCAAAGAGTGGTGCTTCACATAAATAATTAATTATTAGTTTGTCATATTTAAATATAGGATACTATCCATTTCAGTGTTACTGTATTGATACATGTATATAAATAAATAAAATAATAGATATTACTTTGCATTAAAATTATAAACCCTAATTGTATTATACATATGAGTTATACGATTAATGTACTAAGGAATTAATGTTGATGATTGTAATAATTGCATGTGGGCCGAGGGAGAAAGCATCATCCTTCATGTATGATCAGACAGGTGAGTTAGTAGTGATGATGATAGAAATAGGAAAAGCAGCAGCAGCAGCAGCAGCAGATTATACGTCTGTCTGAATATATATATATATATATATATATATATATATATATATATATATATATATAAGAAGTCTTAGCTTGAACACGCAAACTAAAATTTTAGATCTGGGTCTGCTAGCTAGTGACCATCTTATCAGTGTCAGCTGTCAAAGTGGAACCATTAGTAATCAAGCTTATCGTGCCATCTTTCTTCTACCTCCTCTCCTAATTCTCTAATAAATTACAGCCCTAATTCTCTAATAAATTACAGCCAATCAATGGCCATGCAAGGAGGTGCACGTGTAGAAAACATAAATGGGAGAATTTTAGATACAGTACTGGCTCAGTTGGGATCCCTTTGGTTACCCCAATGAGTGAACTCATCAATATATATACTCCATCACTTCGTTCTAAAAGGAGTTAATACTACATTCTCTTGGGATGAGGAAATGGCATCCGGATGGGATTATAAATTATGTTAGGTTAGGCTCAAGGTGGTGAGAGATTTTGTTAAAACTACGTACATTCTCTTGGGAGGATTTCTTGGTGGGATCGAGATAGAACTTTAAAACTACAATTTCGGGGGAGAAAAGCTAAGCGACATGATGAGGTTGTGATTTAAATAAAATATGTACATGGAAGTTTCATGGGTGTCGAGCATTTTCGAGAAGGAATACACAGAAATTTTTCATGTTACTACTTTAGAAAGAGTGCATTTGTTTTTGACAATACTTGTTTTTGGAGGGGCTTGGCATTTCAAATCTAATTATGCATGGTGCTTGTTAATGAATTATTTTATCTAAAAGTTTAAACTGTTAGGTGAGGTCCTAGAATATGATTTATATTATTTTCTAACACCCCCCTTAAGTGAAAACCCTTTAGGCTTGAAACTTGCACACAGATCCATTGTACTTTGTGCTTGATTTTTATCAAATAGAATGAAGGGTGTCGAGATTCGAACTCGTGACCGCTGGGTCAATAAGGCTCTGATACCATGTTTAGGAACCATCTTACCTGAAAGCTTAAGCTGTTACGTGAGGCCCTAGAATATAATTTATATTATTCTTCAACAGTGCTGGTGGTTTAAAAATGACTTTCTACATTTAACTTTTTTTTAAAAAAAAACACATTAATTATTACTAGGAGAGCAATCCAAATATTTATTTTGTGCAGTAGAGCCTTAGATCACATGTTATTTTATTGTTCTAGTGCTTGATAATTATGGGCAAAACATGCATCCTCAAATTAAGAATTTATTGAATCATGTATTAGTGTTCTTCTTTCCCGTGAAATTCATTCTTAGGCTTGAATCTTATTTCTTTCATGATAACATGGAGTGTTTGAGTTGTAAAAATGATCTGTTTATGTATCATTTTTTTTATTATTATTAAGAGTATAATGAATTTAATTTTAGTTACCCCCCAGATAATGATGTTATTCATAATATAGACAACACTTAAATATAAATAAACACACATCATTAATATAATTGCTCTTTTCTTTTCTTTTATTTAATCTTATCTCATTTACAATACAATCATTTTATTTTTTTATAAACAACTTTTAACTTTTCAAGTTATCTTCTAAATAACTACTTATTTACTATTTCACTCATCATTATACATATATAAATATATATAAATATAAAGTAGTTATCCTTCCAAAAATAAATAACTACGTACGTTACGACACGCGAGAGAGATCCCAAGCTAGCTTAATTAGCTAGCAGCATGAGGGTTTTCTAGGGTTGCATCATGCATGGTATTAGGAGGCAAGAAAAAGGTTTATTTTGGTAACTTCGATGATTTTGTTGATGAGGGGACAAAGGGCAGATATTAGGGTTTCTGATTAGTGGTGAGAGTACGAGAGACAGCGATAGGAATATTATACGGGTTACTTGGTGCTAAAAACAAGAAGAGAAACCCTAGCTGCTCAAGCTCATCTTCTCGCATCCCCTCGATCTTGAAAGTTGCTGAAACCACAGCCCTAGCTAGATAGCTAGCTATATACAACAAGACAAAGGAATTTTGGGAAACAATGGCCGGTGGGTGGGCTTCTCTCCTCATCATTTGCTTGCAAATCAGTAAAACTGATCATCAAACATGATCATCACCATGGATAGAGCTTATGTATATTCCAATTAAGTAAAGCTATCATTAAAGATTGAAACATGACAACCCCAACATTATCGCACTAATATTTTAATTAACAAAAAAACCTTTTGAGAAAATGCTGGTATATGCTTTGAGACTGCTTAATTTGTCAGTGGAAACTGACTGTCACCTTCCTCAATATATATAATAATCGATGTTTTGAACATTCCAAGTACAAAACATTGATTGTTCTAGCTGAATTAATTAAAAACTTCACTCCTGATCTAAATATAAGACAGATAGTTATTACTATATATGAATATAAGAGAGCTAGAACTGATGTACAGGAGGAGACATGCATTAATGATCATTAATTAGAAGCCTGTTAATTAATATTCTAGCTAGTGCCAGGAAGAGATAGAGAAGAGGGAATGATTCTGCCAACCTAAGAAGAAAGAATTTTTTAGAATCTGAAGCTGATAACCCTCAGATGGATAATGTAGCCTTAACAAGAGCTTGGCCTGCGCAAGTGCAAAGGGACTTAATGGAACTTTGTTAAACCCTACACTCTTCAGCATCATTTCCCATGTCTCAAACTTCTGGTGCCTTTCTCTTCTTCCTTCTCCCTCTGCTGCCACAATGTCCATTATCTCTCTCCCAAACCATATCTGCTCAACTGCTAGTCTCTCCCTGCTGTTTGGCGGGAGGGTTGCCTCTAGGGAGTCGAAGAGAGCTTTGTAGTGATCCAAGGCCTCCAGGAATCTCTGCAAGAAGAGAGGTTGGTTGTGGTTGGCTTCCCTTTCAGCAATTGTCACCACCGTAGGGTTCAAGGCCTTGATTTTATGGAGAAAAAGGAGGAGTTCGCGAGAATCATCCTTGAGGAACCTGTGAAGATACAGCACGCAGTTCACGGCTAGGGCTTCATCTGGGAGAAGAGTAATGGCTGAAGGGAGATGGAGGGCAAGAGAGGTAAGGTCATTGTCGAGAAGAAGAAGAGGGTGGAACTGAAACCTGAGGCCCAAAGACTGGGCAAATTTCAGAAGGCGGTCTCCAGTCCTGTGAAGAATGTTCAAATCATGGCCAGTTCCAGTGATTCGAAGCATAGGAGGAGGATGAAGAGTGTTGGTGGATCGATCAGCTAAAGCTTGCATCAATGGCGGCCATTGCACCCCATGCATGATATCAAAGTCTATGATGTGGATGGCTTGCTGCCCTCCTCGTATGGCTTCCAAGATAGCCTGATTGGCTGTTAGATGGCTGAATCTTATGAATGGGGTGATCTGATTCAAGGACAAATAGCAAGACCGAAGAGTCTCCTGATCCGAATCGTAGCAGCTCAACATCTTATAATTATTAGTACCGCAAGGAGGACAAGCACTAACTATTGATCTGTTGACGCTGAAAACACCAGGAACAGGAGCAGTGCTGGTGGGGATGCCATGGCGATTGAGGCGGAGAGAAAGGGCTCGAACAAATTGATAAACCAACCTCTCAACAGAGTCACCGTAAGGAGAAGAGTCGGAGAACAAAATGGAGAGGAGGCGTTTCGCGGCGGAGTAGTCAGACTGAGAGATCAGGTCTGCACAAGTTACCAGCAATTGAAAAGCTGTTTGTGGCCGTGGAACCTCTTGATCTTGAACATGCGAACTAGATGAACTCATCATGAGCTGTGACAGTGAGCCAAGCATGGTGGGGCTATGCTAGAATTCAGCTGATGATCGGCCTTGGTTGAAGCTTAAAATGTATCGGGTCAAGGGTTCATCATAACCAGTAAGAAAAACAGAAGATTTATGAAACACTGAACCTGAAAATGATCCTTTTGCAGAGCTCGGTGTGAAGAAGGGAGATGGATCAGGCAGAAACCAGCAGGGCGTCGTGGGTTGGCGTGGCTTCTAACTTGTAATTAATGAAGCAGTAGGTGAGATGAAAACCATTGGAACACACTCGTCTGCCTCTACCTGCTGCCGCTGCACGTCCCACAGCTTATCTTGCTCCTAGCTAGCTACTACAACAGTGAAGCACAAATCAGACACTCCAGTAATTATACATAATAATTCTCTTTAATACAAGGATAATATTATAAAAAAACAGTTTTCATCAACCCAATATTGTAAGAAATAGTCTTCAAGGGAGATATAAAATTATCTGCTCAGGTTTCGAGTTCAAATTATCAAATTTTTATAATAAATTTAAAACAACTAGAGTTTTAATAGTTCATTTGAACTCACAAATGGTGATTTCTCGTAGGATTTTCTCGTATAAATAAAATAAAAAATACTAAATAGGCAGACCTCTCTGAGTATATATCATGTAGCAAGCAGGTATACGTAGCACGACGTACGATTCTGAAAGAACAGTGGAATCCATCAATCTTTGTGTTGTGTTGCAGACTTTGGAATTTGCTCAGGGCCCGGGGAATTTTATAATTATTATCCATCCAACCCTTCATTCATGTTTGGAATGTGTTTGATGGGTTTTCCTTTGGCTGGTAGTTTTCGTTTTTCTTTTAGAAAAGAAGATTTCTGTTTATTACAATATGATCAAGGTGCTATTAAGTAAAATAAATATAGATTTACATGGTCATGCATGCAGGAGAGAGCTTTCAGAATTGCAAAATCAGTGCAAATTAACATTTGAGCCTCGCCATAGCATGGATTACTAGCTACTATATTAGCTTTGTTGGGATCATGAGAGTCGCATTAGGGCCACTGCTAGATCCCTTCAACCTCATGATCAGCTACTTTTAACCAAGATGGTAAATTATATTTTGGTAGGTGTTTTTAATTGGAATGCGAGGTTTTGGTTTTGGTTTTGGAGGTATATATGTATAATTAAATATATTATTTAAAAAAATAGTTCAAATTTAAAAAAAAAATTATTTAGAATTGTGCAATTTGATCTAAAAAACAGAATAAAATAATTTTTCTGAACAAAATTATGAATATGTATAATATTATAAGAATGTCATCATCAATCTCGAAAGGTTATTATATTCTCTGATTGCTTTGAAATTTTAACATAATATATAAATATGTCAAGAGACTCCTCGTAAAGTTTCATCTCAATTTAACAGTCAGATTAAGATATATGATTGATATTGTAAAATTATTCATTATTTAAAAAGAATATTATTTGACCAAAACAGAACGGAACGAAATTAAAATATTTCGGCCAGTATTTGGCCAAAAAATCCAAAACATACGAAAATTTAAACTAGGATAAAAACAATATTATTTTATCTTATTTTTTTAACTGATACAAAATATTTCGAACAAAACAACATGCTTTTAACAGCTACTCTGTTAGTTTTTTTTATCTCTATTCAACGAGGAGGATCGATAAGCTATTATGAAAGATACAACAAATACAAATACAAATACAAATACAAATATATATAAATTCCCAGTAAACGATGTATATATTGACAGAAGTGCTTAATTACGAGGGTGGAAAAGGGATTAATGTTAGATGATACAGACTTAACACATCCATGATTGCAATAATTGCATGTGGGCCGAGGTAGAGAGCATCGATCGTGTAATCGTATGATTACAGATAAGAGAGTATTGACAGAAATAGAAAAAGCAAACACCAGCAGCAGCAGCAGCAGAGGGTAACGTCTGAATCAGATTGAAAGCTATATATATATTATATATATATATATATATAAAAAGAAGAAAAGGGAATGATTTGATTCTATCTATCACTATTCATGGCTTGCAAATGCGAAGGCAAGCCATGCGTGCACTAACCCTAGCTACCTGCTAGTTACAGTCATAACTTGGACACGCGAACTAAAGGGTTATAGTGATGACTATCTCATCACTGTCGGCTATCAAAGAGGAAGCAGCAGTAGCTTGCTGCTAAAAGCTTCTCGTGACAAAACAAAACCATGGATGGATACAACAGATCCATCCCTAGCTAACAGGAGATCGAGCAGGGTGGTGATTCATGATATTTTCTAATATGTTTTTTTAATTCAAAGTTTTTTAGATTTAAAATTTATATTATTTTATACTTGATTTTTATTAAATAAAACTAGATGTTTATCTTGCGAGTGTGGGTGCATGGTGTTCGAGGAGGCAAGAAAAAGGTCTATGGAGGGAAGCTCGATGATTTTGTAGTTGTTGAGGGGACAAGGGATAGATATATGTTAGCGCTAATTAATTTATTTATTAACTAACGGTGCTAATATTTTAGACAACAATAGGTCTAGATTGAGGAAAACTAGAAGATATGCTACGAAAAAAACCTTTTTTTTTTCTTTTAAAAAATTAAAATACATTCTTAAACCCATGATACTTAATCAGAAATTTTAAAATAATTCATGAAAATTGCTTAGATAAGACGTGTACATTGAACTCAAGTTTTAGGTTTAAAAATGAAAACCAAAAAAAATACATCTACCTCGCTTTGGCTGGTGAGATCGTGGAGATCTTTATAATTAGACAGGGTTTGGTGCTGTTTTATACTATATTTATTTATTTTCAAAATATATTTAGACTGTAAGAGCAATAATTTAATATTTGTGGGTATTTTTAATATATTATCACTGTAAACATAAAAAAAAAAACACATTTAAAACACATATTCACAACAGTTTCTGCATCCCATTACCAAAACTCACACTTAAATATTTTAATAGAACATAGGTAAAATCTTTGGATATATATATATATATATATATATATTAGGTAAAAAATAGAGTACGTGTAGGTGAAAGAGTAAATGTTTGGTATTTGGAATTGGGATAGTGTGGATACCATTAAAAGGTAAATTCTACAAATGTGTTTGATTGGGAATATCCTAAACTATCCAGGCATATTTTTTTTTATGCCAAAGAGGAATAAATTTTTTCAGTTCAATTGAATGTTGCGGCATATGATGGGAACAATTATGAAACTCGAGCAAAATTCGGGTCAAGATGTGCAAAATGGTGTCTTTTTATTATTTCTTCATTTAGCACTAAATTAAAGTATTTTCAGGCTAGCGGGTACATCAATCAAGACTAGATATATATGTTTTTTTTTATATCATTGTTAATTTTTAATATTTTTCATGAAAAATTGTAGAAATACTACGTAGCATAAAATGCAAAATATATATATATATATAAAAAAAATACTAATAATGAGGAGAAGATTGAATTTGAAGGGTAGGTGTGGAGCAAGATTGACATCGATCCTCGCACGCAAAGCCATAAATGTAATGAAGTCTCGAGCCTCAACGCTGCTGCTGTGGCTTTGCTTGTCCCATTAATTTACTCCATGGATTGATGATTCCTTCCCCTTTTCTTTTCGTTTCACACTAAAAGATACTCTCCAATTATAGGCTAGAAATTAATAAATGGCCACTAAGAAATATATATTATACTATATACTTGTGGTTACTATAACATGTGAGATAAATTACTGTGGATTATAATAGTGTTCCTCAGTTTTCGAGTCGTTCTGTTCTATTTTTTCATGATATTTACCTATTTTGGCACAACAAAGAAAGGCCTGTGGCTCAATGAAAAACAGGCGCGCCTGTTTCTAAGGAGAGCAGGGGTTTGAACCTTGTGATTATGCCTTAGGTTTTTTGCTTATAATTTCTATTTTGATTTTTTGTTTGCTTTTTTGCTTCTTCTTTTTCACTTATGATTTTTTTAATTTATATTATAATAAAAAAATCTCATATATTTAATTTTTTTGCTTTGAAAAAAATATGATGTCGCCCGCGACGAGGCACAGAGCATTGGCTAGTATATATATATATATATATATATATATATATATATATATATATATATATATATATATATATGTCCTGTAATGTGCATGCATATCTAAGCTATCTAGCCAGCGACAAGCCATGACTCCATGTATATTCGCATTTAGATATATAAAGTAATTATCTCACTTAAAAATTTAAATTATTAAGTAAAATTTTAAAATATTATTTATATTAATCTTTAACATATCTTCTCAAATGAAAATTTTTTGAGCTTAAAATTTGTACATACCTACATTATTTTGTACTTGATTTTTATCAAATAGAATAGAAGTGGTGAGATTCGAATTTGTGATCGATCAGTCAATAAAACTCTAATCCCATGTTAATAAACTATCTAATATAAAAATTTAACCTATTAAATGAAACATCATAATATAATTTATTATTTTTAAAAAATATCTTTAGTCTTTCCTTTACTTTTGGGTGAATGTGATGCCATCACTCCCTCACTTATGATCAGTAATGCCGCTGCATGTTCTTTCTTTCTTTCTTTACTTGCAGGGGAGGAGACCATCTCCCATATCCCTTGCCGTAACAAGTCATGATCATGATTTGCACCACACAAGCAACTCCCATATATATATATATATATATATATATATATATATATATAGAGAGAGAGAGAGAGAGAGAGAGAGAGAGCTGTACCGTAGCTAGTTGGCTTACAAGTTTAGGTTAGCTTCAAATATTCATCAACTCCTGCTTTCTTTTGTTTTGTTTCTGAAGGGATCGAGGAGTAGTAGGCTCCACGACATCGGGAAACTTTGGAGTTGCATGCAGTGGATCTTGCTGTATCAAAAACTGTATATATATATGATCATGCATGTTTCTGCTCAGAAATAATAAAAGTTTAGAACTCCTCTCACGTCTTTAGATTTTCTTCTGTAGCTAGCTAGGGACCTGCCAAAGGTTCAAATAAAATGATTCGATGATAAGTAGGGGATTGATTACACTGCCCATGGAAATGGTTTCTGACGCTGCACATCCCATGAACAATACATTGCGGCAACCCTAGAAACATATATCATGAATTGGCATCGATTTGGTTTATGTTCTTGTTAATTTTATGGGTTAATAGGGAAATGTTTCGTTCTTGTTTTATAAATTAACTCTACTCAAGCTAATGGGCTGAAACAAGTCTGATTCTAACACTTGTTGTAGACCTGGAATCAGTCTTCAATCTTCAATCTTCGACAGTTAACTCTACTCAAGCTAATGGGCTGAAACAAGAGGTTGCTATGGAAGAAGTCAGGAAAACGGTGGAGGACTGTGATGGCTCCAAGGCACCAGGCCCTGATGGGTTCGCATTTACTCTTTGCAAGAAAGCATGATCGTTGATCGGGAATGATATTTCTGAAATGGTGTCTGATGAATTCTTCAAGCATGGAAAATTGCCTGAAGTTATTAGCACTTCTAGTGTGACACTAGTTCCTAAAAAATGTCTTCGTTAACCATATTTTTAGCTAAAATTGACATCTTTATTTGATTAATTTAGCACAAACTTGATTAATACTTGAGCGCACACACTTTTCTTTTCATCTTTTTTTGTTGTT
Organism: Salix caprea; assembly: GCA_964035475.1. Lineage (NCBI taxonomy): Eukaryota > Viridiplantae > Streptophyta > Magnoliopsida > Malpighiales > Salicaceae > Salix > Salix caprea. The sequence goes on along the minus strand of OZ037753.1, from coordinate 2,672,385 downwards.
TTTTCAATGAGACCTCTCACTGGCAACAATTTAGGGGCAGGCTGGCTATGTAATTCTCGCCAATGTGTGAGCACAGCAGAGAGGTTTGGGTTAGAGGTGTGTTGGTAATGGGTGTTCATAAAGTTAGAGCTTATAATGAGATCAAACAAAGACTACTCTTAAAGCGAAGCAAAGAATATTCGACTGCTAATCTTCACATATATAGTCTCGATCTGTAATTATTTCTTCAGGCCAAAAGTAGTTGTTCCCCATAATGAATATAAGATAATCTTCTCCAGAAAACTGATAAGAGAAGGGACAGAATAGGAGAGGGGAACATGTATAAAAAAAATAGGGTATCTTTAGTGGGAGGTTGTTGCTAGGGTTAGGGTTTAAGCCAACAAGAAGAAAAAACAATGTGTATATTTTGTTTAGAAGCATAAACATCATAATATGCAAATGAAAGTGAAAAAGCTAACCTAACCCAGAAATCAAAACCATATCGTTGTAGAGAAATTGTGTAGATATATAAAAAGAATAAATATTTTTTATTGAGTATTTTTATCCAGTTTAACTACTTAATCATATTTTATCACAGCTATTTAATTTAGGAGGAGAATGGTGTGCCAACCTGCTTAATCTGGCTTGAAAAACAAATGAGGGCATGGGAATTTATACTTTCTTGATCAACCCAAAACCCTAAAGACAGCAGTCATGCATGGGAATTTCGACTGCATGTCAATACCTTTTTCCAACTTCGTTATCAATCTTGAAAGATAAAATACGATATGGGATCCAAAAGATTTTAATCGTATGCGCAAATAGCAGGTAATTCCCTGTGCACCATCAACACCACTCTATCAATTAGATATTTAGAGTACAGGAACCTATATTAATCCTCAAAGAAGTGTGTGTGTGTGTGTGTGTGTGTGTGAGTGTGTGTGTGTGTGTGTGTTTGTATGTATATTGTGTGTTTGTGTGTGTGCCGTGTGCCAAGGTTTGAGTAATTAATGATCACCATTATTGGTAATAGTATCATTGCTTTCATCTTTTGTTTTCTGATACAACTAAGTGAGATTTATTAATAGATTTAGCAAGCAAGATTACAAATCTGATCACAAGCCAAGAGAACAGAAGTTGGTAAACAAAACAAGAAACCGTGATCAAACTTAAGGATCCATGGAAATCACTAAGCCTACATATATAGGAAAAGGTTTTCACAAACAACAACAGATGTATACGAGCTTGATTGGACAGGATATGGTTTTGGGATTTTCATTGTTGGAGCCGGGCTCCTTAATACTGTGGCTGCAGTAGACTCTCTGATGCAATTTCCATTACATTTCGTTACATAAAGAATCCCAAGTTTAATTTACGTATATACATGTGTGTGTGTGTGTGTGTGTGTGTGTGTGTGTGTGTGTGATCCTCACGAGTAATTAGAAGATCTGTTAACAAATAAGATTTGCAGGAAAATGCAGGAGCAGCTGCATCGTACTTTGCATAAACAGATTAGAATCAGCAGAATCAATCAAATGCAAACATTCCCACTCAATGATTTGTTAAAAAGAAATTAAGATTTCTTGTGATCAACAAACAGAAGATACAAGGCAGAAGATCAGGAAGGTATCTGCAGTCTATAATGGAGTAGCAGGAGCAAAATCTCAGACATTTACATGAACTTACTTATCAGTACTTCGATTCTGTATTGATGCATTGTTTAATCAGCATCCCATAGACGATATACTTCCAGGACTGAATTCAAATAAAGCACCTTTTTCCTTCTATCTTTCTCCTTGGACATGCTATGTTCATACTAATAGAGTCACAGGAACGATTAAAACAAAACAAAAGGAAGACCAAAAGCTGCAACTAGCATATAAAATAAAATGTCAAACAGAATGCCATGGCTCGGAGCTATAATCAATCAAATGGCATAGGGGAGCTTTCCCTGTTAGAATCCAAGGACAACATACTGAAACTTCCAAATAGTCGATAAACAATAACAAAAAATGTTATAAAACTCTTTTAAGCAAAGTCAATCATCTGCATTCACATTTTTTGAAAATGAAGCGCAGCAAAGAACATCCTGGCCCGTAACTGAACAGCCACATAGAGCAGATGAAAACTCCTGGAACAGATCCTTTACTGCATATCATATTAAATTGCTACTTTCACATTCCTTCTCTTAACATAGAAGTGTTCCAGATATTCTCAAATCATTAGTCATTCAGGTTAAATATTAATGAATGTTATATCAAAGTGTGTTTATGATATGATATCTAAACACATGTAAAAGAGTAATTAGCGAGACCAGATAAACAGAAAACAGAAAAGCGCAAAGGTTAAATTTAAGAAGGTAGCAAATACACATAATTTTATACATAAAGGAAAATGAGAACTTGTTTAACTCTTTGAAACCTCAAAAGTTGAGAACCTAACAGAAATCAACAGGTGAATCTGCAACATCCATGGCCATCATTAACATATCCGCAATGGTTATTTAGAACACCTTAGCAGTTGTTCTGTTGTGGAAGCCCAACTCTTGAGAGCAAACCTTCATAAAGGAGCTTGGGCCTACCATTTGGAATTAACCTCTCATCTATCTTTCTCCTACAATACTTGAGCAATACCTTACTCCTACTATACTTGAACAAAACCCTTTTCCTACTGTACTTCAGCAGATAGCGATCATGCTTTCTCATGCATCCTTTATAGTCAGCTACCATAGACTCATTTCCTTCCCTGAAAGATTGAGAATCAGAGCTCACACTGCGATCATCCCCCCTCGAGTTTATCAACTTGTTGAAAAAGCTCTGTTTTCGCTGCTTCATTTGCATGCCCACGCTCCCATCTTTCTTAGCATCTGGTCTGATTATACCATCATCATTTCCATTTGATTTCAGACGCCCCGCCTCCACAATTTGATTCATAAAACCATCAAGCTTTTCAAAAGCACCGAGATTCCTCAATTCTGAATTTCTAGTCCGCATTTCACCATTATCCTCCCCTATCATAGGAACACCCAAGCAACTTGAGTTAACCAAGCACAAATTACCTGAAACCCTAGGCGAATTATTCATTGCTCTATGCAATCGAAATGCCAATTCAAAATCATCAGCATTATCATTACTCTCCTTGCCACCCCCATTATTAGCCACCAAATCTAACGTTTTCCTGGCCACATCCGCCGCCTTCCTCGCCTCCAAAGCCATCCTCACAACCAGCTCTCTAGCCCTAACCGCAGCCTCAACTTTCTCCTGTACCGTACAAGCGGCATCCTCAACCACATCCTCTAAACTTCTACCCAAAACCCCAGTATTGTTCCTCTTGCTAACCCCACAAACCTTCCCCCTTTTAATAGCAACCGATTTCGGCACCCAACAATCAACACAAACAGAAAAACCACCACCACTATCTTCATAACAAGAATACGACCAGGGGGCAACATTTTTTCGATTAGCGAAACAAGATTTATGGACAACCCTCTTACATTGGCAGCAACGAAAACTCTTAGCCTTGGCAGAAAATCTTCTGAAACAATACGAGCAGATTTTGGAAGACTCAACAAGGTTAAAACATTTTGTGCAAAGAAGGATGATTCGCCACTCACTGTATAAAATCTCGAGTCTTTTATGAGAGGGGGTGCGTAGACCACAAGACTGACATTCTGTCAAATTTGGCTGATCCCTTGTCTTCTTGGCCTCGTTGCTGATCATAGGCTGTTCTAGTTTTGCACTCATTCTCCCTTTTTCGTGAAAAAATCGATGGAGAATTTCTCGTTAAGACCAGCTTCTTATTGTTTCCATTCTCTGCTTTATTCGAGACCCTGGAAGAGCAAGAAAAAATGAGGAGAGGTTCATGAGGTTGGAGATCCTTGTAGTTTGTACTATTTGTACAAATAGTCCCTCAACAAGTCAATTTTTTAATCTGACTCCTACACTTCAGTTCCGTTATCAAAACTCGTCTGGGTATTAAAAAAGCTATTTTGGGTATAAAAAATTAAAATATTACTAGAGTTAATCTAATCAGATCTTATCAAGATCTTGCTAATCAATTGGATTGAATCTTAGAATTGATAAATTATTATTGAATCGATGCCCTATACCGAGTTTAATAATTATTTATATAATTACATGGCACTTATTTATTTACTCTTACACTTGTATTTTTTTTTAAGTATTTAAGTTTTGTATCCATTTGTTTTTTTTTAAATCTTTTTAGTCCCTTTTCTAATTATATTTGTTTGGTTTCACTGTAGTTTATATCTACCATTTTAGGTTTATTTCTTGGTATTCTTTTATATTTTTATATTCATCTCTTTTGGTTTAATTTTTCTTATCTATTTCTTGATTTATCTCAATATTCATAGTATATTTCATGGGAAAAATCCAAAGTTAAAGAGTTAATGAAACAAACGAGCAAATCATATAAACAAACTTAAAGTATACAGATTGGATTAAGAAAAATCCTCTGTTTTTTAATGAAAGACCCTCAACTTTGTATAAAAAAACCTTGCTCATTGCACTGCTAATCTTGATGACCACTCAAAAATAAGGTTGTCAGTTTTGTTTCGTTTCAGGCAAATTGGTTAAAATGTTCCGTACCAGTTAAAAAACAAAGACAAAACAACATCGTTTTTATCTCGATTTAAATTCCAGTCTATTCTAGATTTTTTGACCAAATACCAGCCGAAACATTCCGGAATCATTCCACCCATTCCGTCTCGATAGTGTTTGGTCTTGCTAGACATATTTCCTGCTAACAATTCTCAACCGGGCATTTTCATATAGATTTGAATAGAATGCTAGCCTTCTAGTTAGTACAAACAGACTGCGATTACAACTGCAACTGGTTTTTATAGTACACTGTTCTCACAGATTAACACAAGTTTGCAACTCCATCTATTGCTCTGGTATTGCCACTTTACAGAAATTTAGTTTGAAAACATTAGAGAAATGGTTGGAATGCGAGATGCTTTGATTGCTACGAGGATAAATACAGAAACGAACTGATAATATTCAACATCATACATACTGAGAAATTCTACACTTGAGATTTTTCGGCGATGTCTTGAAGACTTACGTCTCATAGAACCCGGCCGCGTTTAGCGTCTGTCGAAGCGGCTTCCAGGTCTCCGATGAAGAAAAGCATTTGATCCAAAATACCTTGGCTAGGTTTCTCTTCTTTCAGAGATTCATCTCCCACAAGCTTTCCTTTTGAATTTAGAGGACAGCTGTCTGTGCCTTTCCTTTGTCTCCTAGAGCCCAGATACTGATGGATTTCACCTTGGTGAACAAGATAGTAGTCGCCGCCTTCTCGGATTATCTTCAGCCCCCTGCAGAAGTAAAAGAGCAGCGCTTTCATTCAGACGCGCAAAATCAATGCCATATAACCAGAATTGCTATCCCAGGTCGAAAAGTTTTAAGATTGTGTGGGGGGAAAAAAGAGATTTCACTTCCGACTTACAATCCAACTCGATCACCACGGTCCTGCATCTCGTAAACATCTTTCCACGATTTTGAATCATCAGGCTCGTAGAATGCCGCGCGATCTTCCCCCCATCGCTCTTTAAAGAGGTTGGACCATAGCTTGTTGTCTGAGGCCAAGAAATTCCACTTCTTGCAAACTTTGCAATGACAAATTACCATGTTAATAACACAATTAAAACTCAAAGAGAATCCAACAAATTACTAGTAATATTGTATCAGCAGGTTTGAAGTATCCAATAAATCCGAACCGCCTATCTACAACTACTGGAATCCGTATAATCAAGCTAAATTTAGAACCCGATTAAATATTATAGCCGTCGTTGATTCATTTCCAAATCTGTTCAACAGCATGCTCAGCTGCATATTACACCTCCAAATGCAAAACATGTCAGAACCAGACCATTATTAACATGCCTCCAAAGGTGATTTTGGGAGAGAATATCTCTAAAATTAACATCACTCTCCTTTGTCTAGGGATAAGAACCCATTTTTTTCTCGGCTTCAAAGAAATTCATAAATTTGAACCACTCTCCTTTGTCTAGGATCTTCAATTGGTCCTTCATAGTAACCATTCAATTGCTTCACATCAGAGATTTACAAATAAAAAATAAACAGCTTTCAATCTACAATCTACAATACAAAATATAATAACCCTACTATAAGATAAGATAAAAAACATTGAAGAAAAAAAAAAACTAGCATAATCCAACGAAATTTCAAGAAAAACTACATGCACTTTTACTCATTCAAAGAAAGAAGCACGATATATCACTCACCAGCCAAAAAACAGAAAAAGCAATCAAATTCAATTCAAAAATCATCAAAAAACGACCCTTGGAATCTAGAAAATAGAATCCATCAAGCCCAGAAGAGAATTTTATTGTTCAATATCGAGAAATCAGATAGAGAGTGAAAAGGGAAAGTTTCTACAGACCTTGTTGAGCAGTTGCAAGGTTCTGATGATCTAACCAGCAGAATATCTTAAGACAAAGATCTGCTGGTAATCTTTCCATCTTAACTACAATTCAAACCTGTTCTGTTTCAATTTTCAGATGTAAATCTTATGGAAGCTTTCAGACAGCTCGTTACATGATCGCATGACGTAACAACCAGTTCCGTAGATATATTTGTTTGAGTAAATTCACTTTAGTTACTATAGTTTTCATAATATTACATATTAGTCATTAATTTATAAGCACATATAGATTTGTCCCTTCAGTATTATTGACCTTGCTGATTGTCCTAGTAAATATATATTATTATTTTTTGGCAAATCCCAAAAGTTTTATTTACAATATGAGGTATTATATGAACAAAACATATTACGAATTTAGATAAAATGCCAACAATTGTCGAAGGAGGTTGTCAAAACATAAAAGGACTGAGCTATAATTATATTAACAAAAGGGACCAAATTGATTCAGTATATTTGTTTTGCTTTTGTGGTTTAGATTATTCTGTGCTTATTGAGCTTGTACACTTGTTTTTGTTTCTGTAACTGCGTGTGTATTTTTAAAAAATATTTTTTTTTATTTAAAAATATATTAAAATAGTTTTCTTAGATTGTATTTTATTTTTAATATTAGTATTTTAAAATTATATAAAAAAATATTTTTTTTAGAGAAATATATTTTAAAAAATACGTAAAAACAGAAACTACAATATTCTTATACAGTACATTAAGTTTGTAACTATTATTTTCTTAAATTAAATATATTTTCAAATAAGTTTATATTTTACTTAAACATAGTTTTTTTCCCGGGCAATTTTAAAAATTTGTCGGGTTAGTTTATATATATGAACCACAACGAAGTCTTTTAAGGATATACCTTTGCATCAATTTGGTACATTTAAAGAGTTTTAATAAAATAAAAATAACAATCAGACATTGGCTTGGGATTTAATCTAAAAAAAATAAGGAATGTAACAAATTTCTTAATTACCAAGGAACTGTTTAGGTTGTGGCCGGGGGTGGCAATGGCACCAGCTGGTAACTATCTTTTATTTATTATTTATTGGATAGATTTTTTTAAATATTTATAAATTATTAATTAGGTTTTAGTATTTATTATTTATTAATCAATACACAAATAAAATAATTAATATATATTTGAAGTATGTAAATGTGTATTCAATGATATAATGATAAGTATTATATATTGTATTAAAAAATCTAATTATTTTATAAATATATTTATATAATATAAATATATATTTTGAGTTAGGTTCGGATGGGTCTCGGGCTAGTTTTTGACAATATTTATATCTTATTTATTATATAATTCTCTATTATAAGATAAGATAAGCTTAATTGATTTTTAGTAATCAAATTTAATATCAGCACTTGGATAGATTTGAAAAAAGAATTAATCATTTCTAATGATGATTTTTCTTTTTTATATATAGATGCTCTTTCCTCACAAGTATTGGTCAAAATCAATTGTGATGGAATAGGGAAAGCAAGACATGCTTGCCAAGGTAGTGTTTGAGATAGTAATTAATTTTTAAGTAGTGTTTGAGATTATAATAAATTTTTTTAAAAGTATTAAATATATTAAAATAATATATTTTTTAAAATTTATTTTTAACATCATTATACATCAAAACAATTAAAAAAACATTAAAACAAGAAATAATTCAAATAATTTCAAAATTATTTTTTAACAGCAAAAACACTCTTATATTGCTCAGCTAAGATTTCCTTTTTCTCCTTATATTTGTTAAGTAATATCTCACCTAAAAATTTAATCTGTTAAGTAAGACTAGAATATGATTTATATTATTCTCTAACACACCCATTTAAGTGAAAGTTCTTTGAGCTTGAAACTTGCCCAAACCCACGTCACCTTGATTTTTATCAAATAGAATGAAGATAGTAAGATTCAAACTCGTGACCGCTGGGTCAACAAAGCTTTAATACCATGTTAAGAAATCATTTAACTTAAAAGCTCAAGTTGTTAAATAAAATCGTAGAATATAATTTATATTATTTTCTAGCAATATTTATCGATGTCACTTTCAAGACCTATCATTAAATTTCAGTAACTTAAACCTTCCTTGTAAAGCATCAAGAGATCATACGTAAACCTTACACGTAAAGCATCAGGAAAGCTGGAAAACACGTCAAAATCATCTAAAAAAATCATATCAGCTCGAAAGCTGGAAAACACAGCATCAAACAGGTAAGCAAGCACATTGAGAAGCCATATATACTTTAAATTGAGGAGACTTGTAGACCAAGCTTTGAAAAGAATAACATGAATTACTTTCCAGACATGGAATTCGTTACTGACTTACAGTAATAAGCAAAGGTGGGGGAACAAAAAAAGACTACTACTAATACACTACTACTCTGTCGGACAAGTGACAGCCAAAATTGAATAATTGTAGAAATCAAAGAGGCATGTTCGTATTCTCCTTGTTAATTTCAAGGTTAAATCATATGTAAACTTCAAACTAGCTGAAAGCACAGCAGATATATGGAATGAATTGGTGGTCTGTTCGATCAAATGTTCAGTGGCTCTGCCTCGTTATCCCTTTCCTTCATTGCCCAGATTTCTGTCTCTGTAATAACGCAACAGGCAAGAACTGGTAAATATATGCACCATGTTTCTTCCACTATGAAGTATGCACAATATAATCTAAATATGAACTGAGCTCTGCAATTATATCAAAGTTCAGCAGAGATTGCAAAGTAGAGGGAGAAGATTTACTTGGCTTTTCTGCGATCACCAAGAGCCTCCTCTGCAAGATAGATGCCACTACGAGGAAAATAGAGCACATACCAAACATGACGGTGATGGGGAATGCATTGACCTTCAAATAAACAACCAAAGAACTAGTGAGCAAACAGAAAACAAGAGAGACTTTATGTTTGCAGTCATATGTGGCGGGTGAGTTGGAGGGGGGAACAGAAAACTACTTCCAAGTTACAGGTTGGTCATGCTGGAGATGGATACCAATGAGGTTAGTCTTAACTAACTGAAGGTTAAGCCAGTGCACCGAGTCTATTGAGGGTGATCAAAACTTATACAATGCTAGCATAAATGCATAAACACCTGGCGAGTAATCTAGGCTTTTCAGCTTTATGAGCAATTCTACAATTACTACCCCTAATGGTTCAGGATATGCAAATAAAACTAGCAACTTACATTGTACAAAACAATGCACACAAAGATATTGAGTGGAATGCGGAAGAAGTTCATAATGGTGCTTCTGGCCTCCTCAGGAATGTATTGGGACCTCATCTTCATAATGGAAGGCCAGAATATCCCTACACAAGCCTCAAAGGTGCAGAAGCCAAGCATCTGGAGACAGCCTGAGAAGGAGATGCCGCCGCCACCCTTTACTTTAGAAGGTGCTATTAAGAACTGTTCCATGTCAGAGAAACTGAAGATTAATAGCAGAGCATGAAAGGAGGAAACAAAGGATCAATATGAAAGATTGGAAACCAGACATACACTGGTTACAATAGGAAGCAGAAGAGACACCGATGAGACAAGGAAAACAATTTGCATGTAGCTTTCTACCCTGGGCGATGAGCGGGCCATCAACCGAGATGCAATAGAGCTTCCCAACATTGATGCCAGCATGAATGTCGCAAATATAAATCCATGAGGAATTTCCTCATCATTTGGGCTCAAAGCAGGTGTCCAGAGGAACACGAAGGTATACATAGAACCTTCAAACAGAGACTGAATCGCACCCAGCAAAGCAATTTTCTCATCTGTAACACATTAAATATAATTCAGAGGAGAGAGGAAAAGTATAAGAAGGAAAGAATATGGGGAAGGAAGGTCAAAAGGTAGCAAGGAAGAAACAAACTGGAAATAAAAACTAGATTGCCAAAACACCACACTGAACATTGAATGCACCATGCAAAGCAACTAAAGACTCTACCAGAAGCAATGGCCACGGCAGCACCCTTGAATTGGGCAAGCAAGTCCTTGTTTTCTGAAGGATCTCCGTAGTTCTCTGTCCATGATGACAAAATAACGGCCATTCCAATTGCAAGAAAGCATGCAGCAGCATCAAAAGGAGCCACAGGGCCAAGTTGAAATGTGTCTACAAGAAAGTTTCCAAACAATCCTGCCAAGATAGCCACAAGACCATTTCCCAGAAAAATTGCCTTTGAAAATGTCAGTGACAGCCATTGTTGTTCAAAGCCCCTCTGCACCAATTAAGTGAGAATAAGAAGAATTAAGATGAGGTTAAATTTAAAGGTGATTACCCATCTGTTAAAGATAAGACTGAATTGGTTTTAGAAAAGACCAGCGAGGAGAAATTGTTATGGCAGAAACTTGGATCAGAAATCTTGAACCACTAATGCTAAGAAGGTTCACTGATCTACCAACTGTTATTTAACAATTTCTTCCTCTAAACCTGAAACCAGAAAGTAGTAACTGATAACACTACAGAAGAAGTACAATCCATTACCTTATTGTGTTCTGCGACCAGCCATGACTCAAATGATGAAAATAAGAGAGAAGTGGCGATACCTCCCAAGACACGGCCTATCATTAAAACTCTGTACTGAGGAGAATGCTTAGTAATGCAGCTCAGTATATAGGTAATGCAATAAGTCACACATGCCCTCCTTCGACCCCTGAGATGAAGCCAAGCAGATCACACTTAGTAAAGGATAAACATTATCATAAAACAACAATTCTCGAGGAAACACTCACTGTTTATCAGCCAAAGATCCAACAATCGTCCCAAACAGCATGGAGGACCCAAAACCAGCAATAAAAAGCTGCCCAATCTCCCCTTTCCCAAAGCCATATGTAGTATAAAGGAAGTAAACATATGGACCTTGCAACCAATCACCAGCTGACACAGAAACAGTAATTTATCAGGAACAGAATTGCTGAAACAACTTAATCAACAAATTCTAGTCTGATATTGAAGGCAAGATAGAATATCTAAATCTAGCTAGCCTTAAGAAGCTTCTCAACAAAATAAACCAGATCCAATCTCCATTATCAGTTTACAAGTGCAAAACACAATGGAAGCTCAAACTTTTACAGCACTGAATACTAACCCTCCACCGAGTAGTTGAAAAAACTAACAAAATGAAATTCAAGAGCCCATATCAGACCCACTTATCGATGACCAACCTAAATCCAGATCCCACGTCTCCACCCTTTAAAAAACACAACCCGAATCCCGCATTCCTCACACTTCTCATTTTTCTCATAAAGTTTCCAGCTTGGAAGACAAAAAAAAATCCCACAAGAATGCTAATAAGCCCACCTCCAAAAAACAATCAAACACGCGTAAATCACATCAGATCCAAGCAAATAAATTATAGATCTTAAAAAATTTGGATTTTTAATGGGGAAAAAAGGCGCACACTTACCCATCATAAGAGAGTACACAACAAGGTAATTATTCTTGAAAGAATTGAAAGCAGGAGATGTATTGATTCGATCTTTTGTTGACTTGCTTAGCTCAACTCCAAACACTACAGCACTTAATGCCCCAAAAACCAAATAGTAAAAAGCTTCCATTTTTTCTTATTTCACTTAGTATCACTCTGTTTTTGAGAGAAAGAACCCCAAATCAAAAACCCCTGCAATGTATAATGTGGTGTTGTCCGGAGTAATGTACAGTCTCACCACAAAGTGTGTGAGATTCGCTCTTCTTTGAAGTTCGTGCCAGAGAGAGAGGTATATATCGTGAAGTTGAAGACGAGAGGGCTGTTATCTTCTGCATGCTACTCCATTATCATTTCTTAGTATTTTTAGCTGTTACTCGTGATTTTTGGACTTTTGCCTTTTTCGTTTTGTTGTACGTTTGACTTTAACTTCTGTTGGGTCTCAAAATTATCAAGGCTTAATTAACTATCTAATAGTGCAATTAGATGCTACCATGAAACTAATAGTATTTACTTGTATTTTGTAATAATAGTATTTTTTTTAAATCAATTTATATATTTATTGATGCTAAATTTCTTTCTAAATAATCTTAATGATTCACCCCTTATATCAATATAATATATTCAAAGTATTTAATATATTTAAATAGGTATTTCACCTTTGATTTTTATAGGATATCAAGATTAGGTTAATATTAATTATATGTATAATAGGAAAATTAAATGCTACCATGAAACTCATATTATTGAGTTGTTTATTGTAATAATAGCATTTTTAAATTAACTTGTGTGTTTATCAATACCAAATCCCTCTATGAACAATTTACCTCTCGTGTCAATTGATATATTTAGTAGAATTTAATAGATCTCTATAGACATTGATCTAAGGATTTAGGTGTGAAAATTAAAGAAATGATGCAAATTTCTAGATCAATTATTTAAAATTAGTTTAATCTTTCTTATAATTTGTAAGAGAAAGAAAAAATGTATAATAACATCAAAATTATAGAGGTGGGTGCTCGAATAAATGAGCATTGTTATCTCATATTTTTATCGATTGTAGTTATTTATTTACACAATATATATAAAAACTTCATTTTATCTAGTTTTGTAGTACGGAGAGAGAAATAAATATAAAAAAAAAAAAAAAAAGATGGACCTATAAAATGTGCATTGTAATTTCTTGAAGAGATTCAGAATTTTACTATCATATTATATAAATCCCGAATTGGAAAATAAAACCTTAAAAATAATAAATGCAACTATCGATTGAAAATTCTGACAAGGTACAATCACGAGAAGCGAGAGACTGGGTGGTTGATTAATTTAGGAAGACCAGAATATATAATTTATAGGACCCTGGAAACGCGGACTTCACATCGGTGATCGGTGTGACACGTGTCGGGATCGGAAGGTTTGATATAATAAATTCCGGCCTCAGTGTCGGTGGTTCTGTGGACGAGAGCTAGTAGACCCGTATGGTTCGTCTTGGATCATGTGCTACACTTATCTTGTGGACCCTACTTTCCTTTTTCTCTCCACCGTCAATTACATCATCATGTGGGACATGGATCAGGAATTCACTCTTTTTTATCATGCTCTTGCTGGGGGCATAAATAGAAGGTTATTATTATTATTATTATTATTATTATTATGGGAATTTAGTATTTTAGTTCAGGTGTTTTTTTAAAAGAAAAAATATTTAAAATACTATATAAATATTATTTTTATATCAATATATTAAAATTATAAAAAATACTGAAAATATTTTATTTAAAACTTTTTTAAAAATAAAAAACAGAAATTATCATTCTCTTAAATACTTAATAAATTGATATTTAAGATATGTAGAAAGAGCTAGACCATATTTAATATGAATTATTTTAGGATAAATCATTCTTTTTTTTTAATTCACCAAGGGTATTTTCCAAGGGATTTTATAATACTTTTATTTTTTATCGATATTTTTTATTTTTTAATTGGTAAAAAAACTTTCAGTTACAATCAAGTTTAGATTAAAATTCATTTTTCTTAATTTAATCCAACTAATACATTTGCTACGATCCCATTGCTCCCACCTTCCCATTGGTGTGTTGACTTTTGTGTCTTTAATGAGTGTGATGTAATTGTAGAGGGTTTGTGATCTGCATAGTAAATTTTGAGTTTGAATAGCGTGCATTTCTTATAAGAACTTATAATAATCAGGACTTTACTCGCTCATCTAGATCTATAAAGTACACTTTCTAGAATGAGGTTTATTCACATAAAAAAAGCGTTGTATTAATGAATTTATCTAAATCTCTTGGAATGGAAAGAAGGCTTGGTTTTGACTATATACAATGAGGAAATTCACCTCGTTATTTTAAACAAAAGAGAGAGGAGAGAAAACAATTTCTGGTTTTAAAACTATTAATAAATATTCTCAAAAACTTTCATGCATAATTGATAATTAGTTTGATGTTGTAATATGAATGTTTGCTTTCACTTCACAACTTGTTTTTTTAAAAGTATTCTTTTTACTTTAAAAATCATCAAATTAATACTTTTATGTGATTTTGAATGATTTTAATTAAACAAAACATAAAAAATACTCCACATTATAATACCGACTATACGCGTGAGCTCTCGATGGGAAATTCTTAAACTTGCAAGAAGGGCAATAAAGTCTCCAAAATATATGGTACATTAATAAAAAAAATTATGATCTGCACAACAGGTATTGAATTTAAATTAAGATATTCAACTATTATAAGAGTCTAGAAAAACTAGAATTTTATCCGTTTAATTGATTTCGATTTCAAGAGGGGGGAAAGGGCAATAAATAGACCAACTTCTTTTGAAAAGGTCAAGTCCAAGTTTGGAGGTGGCTAGGGCATGAAAAGGAAACGGCATGCATCCAACGTTCGCTTAATATATAAAATTGAAACTGAAAGTTGCCCCCATGTAGTTTCACGAGCTAACAAAGCTTTGCTGCTAGATCTGGACAGAGCAGACAACAAATATTGTAATGAACCATTTAAGCTTTGCTGTTCTTGGTTGCCATAAACTATGAATTCTTTCTAGGTCATGCTCGGACATGGCAATGATGGCAAGGTTCCTGAACAACATTATTTTTTTAAAATTTATTAGGGTTTTATTGAGAAAATGATGAAAAAAAAAAAAAGCAAATGCATTTTTAACCTAACATGTAATCAAATACCTTTATTTCTCTAAAGCTTAGACTGCTATGTTTTTATTGTGCTTGATAATGTAGAGTATTTTCTAAGATTTGTTTTTTAATTGAAAATACAAGAAATTAATGTTTTTTATATATTTTTTTTTAAAAAATAATCATTTATTTATTTATTTATTTATTTAGATGAAACTCGAAGTCAACACACACTGCTCCGCTTGGTAGCCCGGCCAACCGGGGGCTCCTTAATGGTTTCAATAAACACTCAAGAATCCTGAAGGGTGGGTCCGAGTGTCGAACCTTGACTTGGTTGCTCGGTGCTAGATACAAGTACTATCCAGTTTGTCAATTTTATCTCGATTGATTATTTGTTTTTTTAATTAAAATAAAATATTTTTGTTTTAAAATATCTTGGAGTTGTGTTGTTTATATATATAATTAAATATATTAATTCAAAAAATATTTTAATTCAAATTTAAAAATAAAATTATTTAGAATTATGTAATTTAATTTAAAAAACATAATAAAATAATTTTTCTGAACAAAATTATAAATATGTTCAATATTACGAGAATACCATCATCAATCTCGCAAGTTCATTACATTCTCTGATTACTCTAAAATTTTAATATAATATATAAATATGTCAAGAAATTCCTCGTAAAATTTCATCTCAATTTAATGGTCAGATTAAAAGATATGATTGATATTGCAATATTATTTATTATTTTAAATTTGACCGAAACGGAAAGAAAACCAAAATGTTCTAGCCGAAATTTGAATAGAATTCCCAAAACATACTAAAATTTTATACGAGATAAAACTTATACTGTTTTATCTTATTTTTTAAACTGATACGAAATGTTTCTACCATTTTAATTGAAATGAAATGAAGCAGCAAAAAAAAACTATATTGTTTTATCTCATTTTTTTAACTGATACGAAATGGATCACTACTCTGAAGCAACAAAAAAAAAAAAACACAAGGGACAAAATAGAAGGATCCCATGTAATCCCAAATGTAACAAACCCTAAAACATGAACCACATATCCAGATTTTTTAGACAGATAACACCATAAATATCCACAATGCCTATGGCCCAGTCAGCTCTTCATCCATCAAGCTAGCATTCAATGAACTCTTAATCTAACAAAAGCAACCAGTTCAGCCAGCTACCAATTGCTGAACAAGGAACCACTATCTCTAACTTGAAAGTATCTTCTCAAATGACTGCACTTCCTTCAATCAGTTCACACTCATCTTCTTTGTATCCTAATTACCAATCATCACCACTCATTTTCTCTTCAAAGACTACCCAAGACCTTAGCTTACCTTTCTTCACAGTCAAATCAAATGGATCTTTGAGGGGTAGGTCATCCTCATGCACAGTTCCAAGAGGCCTCAAAGTCTTCAATGCTGCAACAAAACCTGCAAAATCACCAGGTACTTTGCTCTAACCTAGATTTTATTCACAAGATTTCCCATAACTTTTGAACAGAAACAAGATCACTGAACTCCTCCTGATTCTCCCTAACTAGTCATGGGGTCTTTTGCGATGTTTATCTCTGATCTTGACTCTGAGTGGATTCTTGTTCTTGTCTTTCTTTGGAGGGATTAGCTGAAGAAGATTGGAAGATTAAGAGACAAGTCCTTCTACAGAAAAAGGTCCCTTTCCTCCCATTGTCTCTTACACGCACACAGAGAGAGAGAGAGAGAACTAAGAACTAAACTTGGTTATTTTCAGGTCAGGAGTGTGGATGTGAAGGAAGCTCTGCGCCTTCAAAAAGAGAACAACTTCGTGATTCTTGATGTGAGACCAGAAGCAGAATTCAAAGAGGTTAGGGATCTTGTCATTATGCCTGAATAAGAAATGTCAGTCAAAAGTTAAGCTTATGAACATAGCTCGAAATAGTAAACGGCGTCATTTGAGGCTGAATTGCACAACTTATTTTTCCTGTTTTGATCGCAGGCTCATCCACCAGGTGCTATCAATGTACAAATATATAGGCTTATAAAGGAATGGACAGCATGGGACATTGCCAGGCGCGCTGCATTTGCATTTTTTGGCATCTTTGCTGGCACAGAAGAGAATCCCGAGTTTATCCAGAGTATGAAATATGTAACAATGCTTCCAAATCGTTGTAATTCTCAAGTTATGTGCCCAAGGGAGAACTAATAAGTTAAGAGTATGTTTGCAGCTGTGGAATCAAAGATTGATAAAAGTGCAAAGATAATAGTGGGTTGCTCAGCTGGGGGTACAATGAGGCCATCCCAAAATCTTCCTGAAGGTCAACAGTCAAGGTCAGTGAACTCTGATTCTACTGTTACTATTCTCTATTTTCAACTCTCCCTGTTATGAAATTTATTCATTTACTTGTTCCCTGCCTCAGAAAGATATGAAATCTTATTCTTGCTACTTCCTGTAGATCACTGATAGCAGCCTACCTATTAGTCCTAAATGGTTACACGAATGTCTTCCACTTAGAAGGGGGCCTCTACAAATGGTTCAAAGAGGGTTTGCCAGCAGAGTCTGAAGAGTGAAGCAACACATGTACTAAAAATGGTGCTTCTAGAGAATCTCAAGTTTTGTCTTCATTAGAGATGGTAATGTAATCATGACTGACTCTACTTTGTCCATAGATTGAAGATCAATGTATTGAAACCGACTTTAATCACACTGAGGGGCATATGCCTTATGCTTCACAAGAAAATTTGGCACTGTGCTATTTATACAAGAAACAAGAAACTTCAA
Source organism: Salix caprea (assembly GCA_964035475.1). NCBI lineage: Eukaryota > Viridiplantae > Streptophyta > Magnoliopsida > Malpighiales > Salicaceae > Salix > Salix caprea. The sequence goes on along the minus strand of OZ037753.1, from coordinate 2,654,613 downwards.
TGTATATGAAATGACCGTAGTAAAAACTATCTAGTAGTTCATTGATTGTAAGAGTGATGAACTTTGATCTAGAGAATGATTTTCCCCACAACTACTCCATAAACATAAGTCAATCAAAGAGTTCATATACAAGGTTTTTAACAGGATCATAGTTGTTGTGCATGATGGGAGATGTGAAAAAGTATATATTTGATTACAGTGTGTTCAAATATAGTAAATTAACAAGTCCTCCAGTGCATACCTCTTCAAAATAAAGGAGAGGTGTGGCATTCTCTATATGTGCTGATTTAAAAAACCAGATGCACGCATGACAAACTGCACCATGTATGGTCCCAACAATTGTCCAAGCAACCATGTTTGGCATGTGCCAGTTCAATAACCAACTCAATTCTTCGTAACACTAATCAGAGGTGCAGAGGACTGCAGCACTTAATGATTCGAGAATGTGAACATAGTATCTCCCCTGATAAAACTCCTATTTGGCTAAGCCTTTAAAGAAGTTCTAGCCATATCAAGAGCACCTTCATAACTTTGATTTCCACCTATGAATCCACTCATGTGGACAAACACACAGCCAGGAATCCCTGTTGCCTCAGAGAGCTCATCATCTACCAAACCTCTCCAAGGTAATGGTAGAGGTTTCCGGCTCTCAAACTTATCAGGTGACACTGCCACTGCCTGTATTCGCCAGTTTTCACTCCTATCATCCTACAAATAGCCACAAAAAAAAATGAAAGGATAGGAAAAATAAATAAGCACTTCATACTCTGATCTTCCATGACACATAGCACACAGAGAATAAACATCAGCCCCTCATGTTAAATGTAAAATGAATCTATATCAGAATATCGATCCAAGATGCACGGGAATGGATGGGCTTTCATGATACCACATTTGGTACTTGATTAATGAGCGTCCTCATTCACATGCGATAGCAGGTAAATGACAAGACTATTATTAGTACCTGGTAAATAACATATTTGATGGAAGGACTGATCTTCATTTTTTCCTCGAGTTCAAATATGTGGAGCTTCCACTGTCAGAAAGATCAAATGCAATTTCAGTTCTAACAATGAAGAAATGTCTCAAATAATCTCTATTCAACTTATGATTCGTGTAATGCTTGCTAGCTATATATTAATATAAACAATGGTCAAAGGCACTCATTCTTCACTTTCAAGGAAAATAATCCCTGGCATATAGGGAAGGAGATTTAAAAATCTGCTTATGAAAGATTTTTGGCATACCATGCCAAATACTTTATAAATATGATGTTTTTGCATACAACACAAAATAATCAATTTAAATGGATACGAGTCATGTACAAATCTCATAAATAAGGAATTAGGCTGTTATGTAACTACCCACTTACAGGGCATGATTTTGTCAGCACCATGATTTCTCCACTGGAATCAATATCTTCTCTTGATGCAAGGCACTCCCTGACAATTGATCGAGCTGGTAGCCACGATTTTGCATGAAAATGAATGCTCTGTGATATCAACATTGTTATAAAATTTTCATAAATGACTGCTCAATTCATTCATTCAGTTATTAATTAATTCAGCATCATCAGGCGCAGTCTAAGAAAAGCCTTCCAGTCAACTTGCATATTGTTGACAAATAATCTTGACACAATGAAGCTGACATAAACATGGAGAACGTTAGAATACACACCTCCATAAATTCAGTTCCAGCAACTTTCATTGCGAGTTGAAAGGCTTCATCCTCCCTCTCAGAGGACTGGCTAGGATCAACCCAGTCCAGGTTTAACCTTCCCACTCTCTGTGATAAGCTTGTATTATTAACGTATCTAGGTGGTTGATCTGTGTCATATTGATTAATTCCATTATCAGCAGCATCAATTGCCTGTTAAGATGCATAACGTTTCAGTTGATATTGGACATGCAAGCACAAAGATAATACAACAGATTGAAAGGACTGTTTGAAGACATTCAGGTTTGGAAAATGATGAATGATGTTTTCACAAGAAATACATAAAGAATAAAAATTTAAAACATGAAGAACAACAATTCAGATCATTCAGTTAATTTGTACAATATTATCGACAAAATATTTAATGCATTACCTCCACAAAGTTTTTATACACTGCTAGAAATAACTCGTGCACATCTTGATGCCCTTCATTTAGCTGAAACTCCTTTGCTATTAACTCTGCCCCGTATTGCTGGAGAAGGATGAAGAGAAACAGTCCAACCCATTTTATCATTTAAGCCACATTTTACAGAACGTGTCCTTGACGTTCAACAAGTTTGGAAACATATGATGCAACAAGCTTGAAATTTTATAACAGTATACCTTGTAAACTAGGCCCGCACTGCTTAGTTTAGTAGTGAAGCCATGGCCAAAAACTTCATGAAATCCTTTCTGGTGATGATCGTAACGATCTCTACTTGGATCACATACCCCTCCAACATCAAGCACAGCATCAAGTGTCTCCAATACCTATAATAAACCACAAAAATCCTCACCAAAAGTTGAATCTAACCATTCAAGAAACAACTCCATCAGACCCGTGAAATAAAACTTCAAGGCTTTAAGCTCATTAAACTAAAACAATAATCCTCTAAACTCAAAAAAGTTCAACAAACAACCCCATTAAACTAGTGAACGAAAAGTTCAAAACTTTAACCTCAACAAACACAAAGAAACAAACGACCCCATTAAAGCTGATAAAAGAGAGGAGTGAAAACAAGAACCTGGGGGTCTCTTGAACGGATTATATGGGCATTGGAGAACTTGTCTGTTGAGCGAATGAGGAAGCAAGCTAAAGCTTCATCACAGTGAAACTTGCCATTGTGAGTGCCCACCACTCGCTTTGCAAGATTTGTTGATGTTGAGAATGAGAAAACAGAACTTGATACACACCTCTTATTGCATACCAGGTGTTTGTAGAAATTTTGTGAGAGGTTTTTGCTAAACCCCAACATGTCTTGGTAGTTTGACGTTTCCCCCTCTCTCTTGCTCAATGAGAGGGAGGTATCCTCCCTGGCCCAAAGCAAATTTCTATTCTCAACAAGCCCAATTGTTCTGCATCGGTTTAAGACTTGTCAATTCCGTTTTTGATTGATGTTTTGTTTTTCAATTTATATATAATAATTTTAGTTATGAAGTGTTTTGGTGTGCTAATGTATTATTTTGAGATTGTATTGTTTATATATATATATATATATATATATATATATATATATATAGTTTGAATTCAAAAATAAAATTATCTGAACAAAATTATGAATATATATAATATTATAAAAATATCATTATCAATCTCATAAGGTTATTTTATTCTTTGATTACTCTGAAATTTTAATATAATATATAAATATATCAATAGACTCATCGTAAAATTTCATATCAATCTAACGGTCGAATTAAGAAATATGATTGATATTGTAAATTTATTCATTATTTAAAAAAAATATTATTTGGCCGAAATGAAACCGGAACGCTCCGACCAAAATTTGGGTGAAATTACAGAGCAAACCGAAATTTTAAACGAGATAAAAACTACATCGTTTTATATTGTTTTTTTAACTACTAAAATATATTTGGGTCGAAACAAAACGTAATTAACATCATTAGTTTAAGAGGTTCATTAGATTTTAAAAGTTTTTTTTTATTTGTTTTAAAAATATTAAATTAATATTATAGAAAAATGGAGAGTGATTTGTGTACAGCGGTGGTTTAGAAAGAAATCATTATCACTTGAGAGGAGGAGGTAACCGTGTGTGCTTGTATTTGTTGGCTGACTTTGATTTAAAGCAACGCATCGGATCGGTGCTGATCTTAGAAGATACTCCTAATCTTGTCTTATTCTCTAAATTTATTCAACAAATACAATAATCACTTAACTACTTTCATTATCTTCTCTTAATATATATATGTATATGTATATGTATATATGTATTTAGGAACCATCTCACCTAAAAGTTTAAGCTTGTAGGTGAGACTCCATAATTTGATTTATATCATTCTCTAACACACCTCCTCAAGTGAAAGCCTTTTGGTCTTGAAACTTGCACAAGTTCACATCATCTTATACTTACATCTTGTACAAGTGAGGCCCTATAATATGATTTATATTATTTTCTAACACCCCCCCTCAAGTGAAAGTACTTTGGACTTGAAACTTGCACAGGCCCACATCATCTTGTGCTTAGTTTTTATCAAATAGAATGGGGGTGGTGAGATTCGAACTCGTGACTGCTGAGTCAACAAGGCTCTGATACCATGTTAAGAAACCATCTTACCTACAAGCTCAAACTTGTAAATAAAGTCTTATAATATAATTTATATTATTCTCTAACTGTATATATAGTGAATTCAACCAGAAATTCAATAGTGACCCTCCATCGTCTCTGGATTCATATATCTTAAACATTCTTGATAGAATTTAAGTTTTTGATTGTTGGGTTATGCCTAACAGGGAAAGGGAAAAGCATGGAAAAGGCAAATGCTCGAGTAGTTTAGTTGTAATTTGTTTTTTAATTTATTTTTTAAAAAATATCAAATTAATGTTTTAGATATTTTTGGATAGTTTTAATATATTAATATAAAATATTAAAAAAAAAGAAGTTATTTTAACGTGTTTTCAATTGAAGTGAGTGTTTGGAAGTCTAGCGGCTTATATTTTTGGATATTTTGCAATGATTTCTAAGTGTTGATATAAAAAATACATAAAAATATATTATTTTAATATATTAAAAATACATTTAAAAGCTACTATTATCCATGACACCAAACATTCAATGAGGTTATTTTAATATGTAAAAAATACTTTTAAAAACTACTATTATCCATTACACCAAACACACAATGAGGGAAAGGCAGTATCTTTACCACCAAAACCCTATTCAGCTAAAGATAATTAGAAATGGACAAGAAATTTACAAAAAAAAAAAAAAAAAAAAAAGAGATAGAATTTCTTTAATTAAGCAGAGTTGACCACTAAGAATGTTAGCAGAGGTTGTAGGCAATCTAGTGGCCATCAAATTCAAAGGATGAGCTTAGTGTGCTCGAAACTTTGACTTTTCGCTCAACGACTGCTCAAAAGGTCTGCTAATTTGTCAGCAACTTATTCGGAATGTTCATCATCTCTGAGCTTTAGGGCAGAGTCAATTATTCACTGCTGCCATTAAAGGGAAACAAAATTTGAACTTTATTATGATCTAAATCTCTGGATTGAACATAGATTATCAGGTTTCTTGATTTGATCGATCCTTCTCTTCTGAAGAACTTAAATCAATGGATTCCTTTCTTCTGCTTCCCATCCTCAACAATCCATACAATTTCTTGAATTCCTTCACTGAATGAGCACCACTTTCTTGGCAAAACACACCTCCAGTTTCACCAGTCTCGTCTCTGCTGGACCGAGCTGATCTGCTCTCACTCACTCTTTGTCCAGCCTTACTGAGTCGTCTTCCATCGCCACCGCTGGTTCGGAGCTGCAAAGCTGAGATGACCAATTTCAAGGCCCGGGTTGGCGAATTCCGGTTGGAGATCATAATCTCGCCGATCTCCGCCGGAGTTAAACTTGATCCGCCACCCAGTAAACTGTCTTCAACCTGAGAGAAAAGCTTGTGTTCCTTGACGCCTAAGTAATTGTTGGCTAAACTCTTAAATGCTGAGAAATCACATAATGGGAACTGGATGTGGACATCAACCCTGCCAGGCCTTAGCACCGCTTGATCGATTTGATCCTTGGAGTTCATCGTGAACACCATCACACGATCCTCGCCGCAGCAGGAAACAATTCCATCCATGAAATTCAACACCCCAGACAAGCTCACATCCTCTGGTTTCTCCATCAATAACCTGTCAAGATCCTCAATTACAACCACGGACCGGCTCGTGGTTTGCAGAAGAAGCATTTTCAGATCAGAATCATCAGAAACGTTGGAGATGTCAATGTCGTAGACATCGAAGCTGAGGAATCTAGCCATGGCTGCAATGAAACTGGATTTGCCTGTCCCCGACGCGCCATAAAGGAGATAACTCCTTTTCCAAACATGGCCTAATCTGTGATAATACCGCTTAGACTTCAAGAACAATTCGAGATCAGCTTTCACCTTCATCTTCAGGTCTCCATCCATAACCATTGTATCCATGGTAGCTGGATGTGTGAAAGGAACAGATGCCCACCGTCCATTTTCATTAGGGTTCTTCTCGAGATTCATAAACAGTTTGATCTCTTCGTTCTTCTGCTTAATCTGATCAGCGACCGAAAGAATATGCTGCAAGTAAGGACGAAGAATCGTTCTCTTATCCTTCTTCGTCAACCTCAGCAACAATGTTCTCTTACCATTTCCTTCACAGTATTTCTCAAAGCTCCACTGCACTCTAGCCCCAAGAAAACTATCACGGATCACTTGATTCCTGTCCAGATGGAGGATGATATCATTCGCTTTCGAACCCGAAAACAGGTTGGTGAAGTCAGAATCTTCAATGGCAGGCAGTGACGTTAAATAAGTGGAAACCTTGTAATACAACTGGTTTTCTTGAAAAAGATCATTGAATTGTGGAACCTTGAAGATTTGGTAAGCACAAAACTTGTCTTCAAATGATCTCCAACATCTAACAAGAATATGCAGAAAAGATGTCCTAGACAAAAATCTAAGCACTGAAAGGACAATGATTGTAATGAAAAAAACAAGAATCGGGCTACTAAGATTCATGATAAACATCAGAAAATGTTAGGGAGGTAATAAGAACAAAGGAGGTCGAAGGAAAGTAGATAGATAGAAATAATGGCCGAAGTATGGAAAGTATGGGGTGGTGATTTTAATGGTGGGGATGGCTCATGTAGTTATGAGGTAGTAGACTCGAGCCAGCAAGTTCGAGGTAGGTTTTTAAATATTTGTTTTTATTTAGAAAAATATCATAATTATTTTTAATACTAGTACATTAAAATATATAAAAATATCAAATAAATAAATAAAATTTTAAATATTTTTAAAATACAATAGGAAACATTAAATAGAGAAGGGAGGGGGGTGGGGGGGTATCGCCCGTGGCTGGCAATAATATTGTATGACTAAAGGAGTCAAGGTCCATTATGATCTATTAATGGCTTTGTAAGAATTAATGTTAAATAATTATTACCATGTGATTGAATCTTATTCAATTGTCTTGACTAAAGATAAAGCCTTTTGATTTCGATTACAAGAAATTAAATCATAGTAGCTCTATACTTTATTCACATTTTTTGATTGATCCTTTGAGTATTTAATTATTTGATGGAGCATTGTTTTCTTTATTTTTTAATTAACAAAGTCTTTTGTTTTTGTTTTGTGTGATGGAGGCCACTTCTACCTCTCCCGTGAAGTAAAATTTTATATACTAATAATTATTATTATTATTATTATTATAGAAATAGAATATTTAAATTTAATTATTCTACCTCTCCCGTGACGTATTTTAAACTTCAACATAGATATGGATGTGGTGAGGTGTAGTCAGCAAAACACCGATTATATGCTTAGAGTGTGTTTGATATTATTTTTGCTTTTGCGATTGAGGTTGAAAAAAAACAGTTTAAAAAAAAAACGTTTTTACTGTGGTTCAAAATAAGCAGTGGAGTGTTTGGTTAAAATTGTGGTTGAGTCTGAGGTTCAAATTATTTATATTTTAATTAAATTTTAGATTATTTTAATATTAAATATATATTTTTTATATTAATAAACATATATTATATAAACATTATTTATATTTTAATTAATTTTTAAATTATTTTAATATTATATATATATATATATATATATATATATATATATATATATATATATATATATATATATATATATATATGTGTGTGTGTGTGTGTGTGTGTGTGTGTGTGTGTGTGTGTGTGTGTCTATATATCCCACCAAGCAAGCCCCCCGAATCGCAGCAAGAAAAGCAGCAAAATGCTGCTTTTCTTGCACCGGCGTTTGGCAAAAAAATGGACGTGGGCCCCATGTTCAAATTCTATTTATCAGATTTACCAAACACTTAATTCAATAAGCAGATTTGCAAACGCCGGTGGCATCACAATGCCAAACGGGCACTTAGTCTATACACCCATTAACTTCATTTTTATGTAAATAGTAAAACAATTTTTCTTTTTCGATTCAACCCTTCTGACTTTTTTTAATAATCAATAAAGTTACTTTAAATTTGTTAAATCAACCAGATTATATCAAACTAAATCTCATATCATTTAATTTAAGTTTTAATATAATTTTTACAAGACTTAATTTTAAATCTAGGCTGGTAGGAAGTCAAATCAAAAGATTTCAAGGCTAACATTTAGGTTGGATTTGATAACAATATTAAATATTTTATTAAATTTTGGGTAGTTTTGTTATATTAAAAAGAAAATTGTGATCCAAAACTTAATGTACTAATCATATCATTTTTTTAAAAAAAAATATTGATGATTTTATATTATTTTCAAATACTGATATAAAAAATGATTTTTTAAAAATAAAAATAAAATCATTTTAATATATTTTTAAACAAAAAATATTTTTAAAAACAATCTCAAACAATCATATCTCTTACAGTGATTTTGAAGCAGAATTTGTTATAATATATGTCCATTAAAGCTACAATTTCCCAGGAATTCACATGTGACTAGTGAGTCCACTGATATCACCTAATGCTTTGTTGATGATCCTCGTCCACCGTGTCGGCTCTGTCGGAAAGTGATAGCCGGAAGCATCAAAACCGGCAAGCCATCAGACAAGAGTTCATGTCTTTCGATGTTCAATACCTGTAGAGATATTTGCTTCATTGCTTTGTTTTCTTCTGCCATTTTTGGTCTCTTCCGAGCTCGCAGAACAAGCATGGAAAAGCATCTTCAACACAAGCACTTTAATCATTTGACATCGTGTGGACAGAGCTTGCACTCATGATAGAGTTCTGTCCTGGAATCGAATAAAAGCTTGCAACCTTCGAGGAATTAGATGAGCCTTTGCTTTAAACGCTGTGCCTGTCTGCTTTCCACAAGCCACTGCCAGCTTTTGCCCTAACGAACTTGATCATTGATGGATGCTGTCATTTCGCATATCATGTGAAGTAAAGAAACCCTAAAAAGAAACAGGAGGGTAATGAGTATTGGCAATGGCCGCAAATTATTGCCACAATCGTGCCATATTCCACATGTTGAAATGTTATAAAAAGTACCGTGCCCTGCTAAAATGATTGCATCCTCACACGGAACAATTTTTTTTTTTTATATAATTAGAATGTTCGAACCAATTTACCCATAACTAATTCCCAGATCTATTGAACATCCTACAAATCTAGTGAACAGGTAAAACATCGCGGGGTGATTGATGTGTATAATAGGATTTGAAAAGCTAATTTGAAAATACCTTAACCTTAGCGGATCCAAATAACATCTATAGTGTATCAAAATGATGTTTTTTTTACGAGATATAGGCCTTAAGCCATTCAAGAATTTTCTAATAACCAAGAAATTAAAGAAAAACAACTGGAAATCAGTTCGATTCCAGAAGCCAATCTGCAACACCAACTTTTGCAGCAGTCACTGCTGTTCTAGTGCAGCATTAGCAGCGCAAGGAACCCCATGAACAGCCTGAACTTTCTTTGAGAGCATTTAGAGGCTTTTAAGAGATACATCGGAAATTCTAAAGGTACAAGAAAACCATTAGCTAAATGAAGCATGGATAGTCATTCCAAAAGAACACCACTCCGACTGACAGATTCTGTTCTTACAACCTCGGCAATATTTGCAAGAATGATATATGTTTAATTATGACAATTTGAATGACGTAACTGTCTATTAATCCAATGCCAAAAGGGACGAACAATATTCCAGAACTGCTAGTTCAAAATTGAAATTCTAAAAGACACCCAACACTCCAACAAAATAAGGCATCATTGATTGACACAATCATCTCTATACAAGAGGAACATTCCTAAAGCAGAGAGAGAGAGAGAGAGAGAGAGATGCAAATTGCAACAATGTTAAGAGCTCTATGCCACAACACAATCTGCAATTCTGATAATAAAACATATTTCGAGTGCCTTAAAATCAATAGCTTTGGCGTTCAGTTGCATAGAAACAACATATTATATGTTGAGTATTTCATTGGAAAAACATTAAAATAAGTTAAGATACAATTTCTCTTTGCCTGATGATTTTAAAAAACAAGATTGCTCCAAGCAAGAGAGATGAATATTTCAAGAGTCCTGGTTATCCGGGGGCTGGAGATTCAAGATTTGAGAAACTACGAGCTTCGAGAGCTCATTAATTGTGGCCTGAACCTGATAGTCATCTGACTGCCTTGGCCACCCGGGTGATTGTGAGCTTGACCTACTGTACTCATTTGCAGCAACCCCAGTCTTAGTTGTTGTGGCAAGAACTCTCTGCAAGTCCGCCTGGGACAATGGCCTTGGTGCCTGAGAAAGAGTCGCAATGAAGAAACTCAGTAAAGGTTCAAGAACCCAACAGCAAGATAATACAATAGAAAGATACAATTCTCAAAAAGAAAGTTTTTGACACCAATAGCTATCCCTTGTAGGTTCGAAGAAACACTTTGTTTAATTCCTTCTGGTTCTCCCGAGGAACCATATTATGTTCTATCCATTGCAATGGAAGCCATTGATTTTGGATAGTGCAAAGCAGGAAACAAACCAAAACTTTGCCACGATAGGCTCAGGCATGTATAGGATTTCTGAGCAAACATTACAAATCAGTAAAAGCACCTCGAGAAATTAGCCGAGTATAATAAATCGCAGCTGAGAACTATATTATTCAATATATCGTAAAATAACTGAAGTTAAATTGTGGAACAATAAAGTGATAAATATATTCTTACACTAGACTTTTTCCCCTTCTTCTCCTCATCCAATAGGTCTCTAATAGGAAAGAAAGCTGCTTTCTTGCAAAGTTCAAGAAGATCTGAACCAGTGTAGCCCTCACACAAACTTGCTATGTAGTTGAAGTCAATGTTATTTTCGATCTTCTCCCCTTTCAAAACAACCTTCAGGATCTCAGCCCTCTCTCTTCGATCAGGCATCCCAATCTCAAAGGCCTGAGGAAGACGCCGGAGGATTGCTTCGTCGAGTTCTGAAGGACGGTTGGTTGCCGCAAGTACCATCACTTGTGCATTCTCTGTAAGAATATAATCACCAAATCAGCCCAGGCCAAACCCACAAGTAAATTATAGCAATTAAACAAATCTTAGATTAAGCTCATTCTAGCAAGTCACTGAACAAAAAGAACACACAAATGTAGCACTTGTTTCAAGTGAAAGACTCACGATCTGTAGTAAACCCATCCCATAATGCCATGAACTCGGTCTTCATATTGGTTAGTGCCTCATGATCTGTAGTGCGACGCTGCCCCAGAAAACTGTCGACCTCATCAATAAATATAATAGCAGGCTGGAGTTTATGAGCCAGGCTAAAAACAGCAGCAACTGAAACAACAATCAGACCATGAAAACTTAGAGAGAAGGAAAAATAAAGTAACTTTGCAAACTTGATACTTCTAAATATGTTTCCAGTCAGCACAAATCATCAAGACTTGCAAAATTCTGAGACGAAGAGATGGTTCAACACAAATAAGAAGTTGCAAAAATACAGTAATGACCACTTTCACGATTGACAGAATTTAGGCAATTCAGTACCTTTTTGAAATGGTCTTGATTTAGGATATATATAAATACTACATAACACCAAAAATATCAATATTCTAATCATTTGACAATCTTGATCATCAGACTAAAAGATCCAGCATATAACCACACTACAGTGCTCATTTTCTTTAAGTTAATCTAACAAAATCATCTAACAAAATCACTCATTTTCTTTAAGTTAATCTAACAAATCACGCTGCCAACAAAAATCTTATCAACTGGTTTTTTATCAGAAGAAAGTATATTAACACAATGTTTAGTTATTTTCTGACTTTTAGCACAATTACTCTCATAAGGATACCAGAGGCTTATTCCATCTTAGTTTTAAACAGCAAGGTCACAAAGCACTACCTTGATTCCATTATCAGAGTGAAACTAAATTTCATTCAGTATAATTAGTTGGCCAAACGAAATCTTTGAATAAGAAGGAAATTATTTTAAATCATCATTAATTTTGCCAAGTGCAAGACAAAAACCTTCAAAATGCAAGACAGGCAATTCAAACACGATCTATACTCACCGAGCTTTTGAGCATCACCAAACCATTTGCTCATTAAATTAGAAATCCTCACATTTATGAAAACAGCTCCAGACTCTTTTGCAATAGCTTTGGCAAGCATGGTCTTCCCAGTGCCTGGTGGTCCATATAACAATACCCCCTTTTGTGGACCAAGAAGTTTCCCATATGAAAAGAGTTCGGGTCTCCGCAGAGGTAGTATAACCAGTTCATACAAAGCTTGCTTGATAGCTTCCAGTCCTCCAATTGACTCAAATTCCACATCTATGTGATCAGGGTTTATAACATCACATGCTATCACATCCTGTTCAAAATAAAAATACCCAATTGCCGCAAATTAATAAACCACTGCAAATTACCACAGAGGTTGTATCACATGTTTATACTCACTGCAATGACCATGAGCCTAAAGTCTCCATCCCAACCAAATATATTTTCAACATGAGAACATAGCTAAATTGAATAGTGTTTAGAGTATGAGCTCAATTGTTACAGAGAAGTTTAATCTTCCACAAAGCAATCACAAACAGAAGGTTTCAAATTGAAAAGTTAGTTTTTTTGGTGTTGACACCTCCAAATTTCATCAGGTATAAAAAGTACTATCTATATTGGCCAATTACAACCATCATATTGGTTCAGACCAAGTCTTCTAATTTCATTTCTTCCAACCAAGAACCTGCCTGCAGTCAGTTTATGCCAGAGGCTATTACTGAACATGGCAGGAACCAAAGTTAACATAGTATCCCTTTCAAATAGAATGGACTCACATGACTCTAAATTAATTTGGTGCCCTTAGTTCACGAGATAGTAGTGACTAATCTAATCTACTCAATATGATGGAAATTTTCATGCGTTCCAATGACATTAGAAACTCTTGGTATTTGTTGCAAGAGAGCAGCCAACAAAGACTGGACTGCCTAGAAAAACAAATGATAGGTTTGAAGACACCAAGAAATATTATAACTGTTTATGATTGTCTAAATGATGATAGTGGTACAGTAACACAAACCCAAAGACCTAAACCCCACTGCACCCTTCCAGAAGTTCAATACACAACTCAATCAGAAATGAAGTTAGTTTCTACTAACACAAACAAAAAAAGGCCATTCCCCCAGAAGAACTGGAAATTTAATCACGTCCCATTCAGCACATGCATTCACTCCCTTACATCCCGAAACTGATTTAAGCGCCTATCTTCAGTAAAACACCCAAGCCCCCAATCCCTATTCCTAAAATAAGCCACCAAACCACATCCCTCATTGCAATATTAACCTCAAACCCGCTATCACGGACAACATTCAAGTTTTTTTGCAAATACATGACAATTCAAGCATCCTAAATTCAATAGTGCATAATAAAAACAAAAGTTATATACTATTAACTAACCATATAATCCAAATTCACAAAATTCTTCAAAAACCCACTAAAAAAAACCTTCATTCCATTATCTGACCATATAATCCAAACACACAAAATCTACCAAAAACCCAATAAACCAAAACAAACCCTATATTCCATTCCTCCAAAAAACAAATTAAAAACTTGCAAAAATAGAAACTTTGACACACACCTCATAAGGGGTTGTTTGGATAAGAGGACGACCCAAACGCTTAGCGATTTCCTTCTTATGCTCAAGGGCTTTCTTTGATGATTCACGATTAGGGTCAAGATGTCGGAGCCCAGCAAACAATACCAAAGAACTCAAAGCAGCACTTGCTGCATATAGCAGTAGCTCTTGCAAAAACTTGGTTTCTGATGAACCCCTCATTGATGGTGTTAGGGTTTTCTGTGCAATAACTAATAAAGCAGGAAACTTTCTGTTTTTTTAAATTGAAGAGAACAAAGGGAAAGAAAGTGTCAGATTATTGAAATTATGTTGTGTTTAATAATTTTTTCTTTTGGGGGGGTTCTGGAAAGTATTTGGGGGAGTAAGGAAGGTAGAGAATTATTTTATAAAAGTACGATGATGTCCTTAATTGTGGTCTTTTGTGATGAGGCGGTGTTGGGGTTCTGCTGGTGGTGGTTAGGGTTTGGGCTGTTTTCGGTGGTGGTTAGGTTTGGGCTGTTTTCGGTGGTTAAGTTGGGCTATGAAAGGCCGGGTGAAGCTTTCTTACATCAGAAAGGTACGCCCTCTTTCTAATTCTAGGCCTAATGAAAGCCTTGTGAGTTGTGAAGTGAGGAAAAAAATAATTTTCTTATATGTCAAAAATAATTTCAGACCAACTAGAGAAATAGAGAATAGTCTAAGGAGAATGATTTTAAGACACGATGTCATAAAGGGATCAAAGTAATATAAGATTAAGAGTTGAGGGACCAAAATGAACCTTAAGCTTGTTAAGCACTGATTAATTATTACAACTGCAAAGTGAAGACACTTTCAAGTGAAGTATCGAGTTCAAGCCAGTTTTCAGTTCCATTTCTTGCTTTCTTCACTTTATGCGCTCACTTTCATGCCCACCATTGCCCACTTCTCTTCTCTTTATATCTGTACTACAAGATAAATACATAGTGAAAAGCAGTGATGATAAGTCAACGAGGGAAGGATCAATTGGACCAAACATGTGCTCAAATGTACAGCACCCATTGGCCATGGTTGGCGTTGTGATTAGTGTTGTACTACAAAAATTACTTCATAGTCTTGCTCTGTACTTCTTTGCAGTACATAATACAAATGTTGGTGGGTGAGCTGTTTGTCCCTAAATTGGTATAAACATGAATACTTGCAGTGTTTTTAGCCATGGAAGATTGATTTTACAAAAATTATCAAACTTTCCGTTTTTTTACTCTTGGCCTGGCATTTTATATCCTCTTGATTGTTGCATTGGAAGGCACAATCATTTTGTTCTGGGGCTTTTCTTTCATACATATAAAGTCCCAAGTCAAGTTTGTCTGCTGTGGTCTGTTTTTCTTGGAGGGTTTGTTTCTTTTGGTCAACTCAGAGGTTGGTTCTTGCCCATGTGTTGATTTGAAGGTTTTGTTGTCTTTCTGTGGAAACTTTTATGCCTTTGTATCCATTTGTATGGATTGATGGAGACTTGTCAGTAAGAGACCAAAAAGTTAGATTCTTTGGGATCTTTTTAAAGCTGTGGTCTGAAGAAGAAGAGAAGCAAGAGAAAGAAGAGGGCTTTTAAAAGGTAAGATCATTCGAGATGCCTTCCTTTTTTTCTAATTTAATCTCTCTAGTTTGATCAGATTTTCTTGATGAGTTTTGAGCTTGTTTGGATAATTCAATTGGATTCAAGTTGATGAATTTTAGATTGTTGATTGTATTAGGTAGAAGATTGTGACCATTGGGGAATATGAACATGGAAGAAATGAAAGAGGTTGGGAGGGAGGATTTGGAAGAAGTTAGAGATGAGTATGAGGATATAAAAAGAATTGCTCCATGGACTAAACAGATTACTGCTAGAGGAATTGTTGCTAGCATAGCAATTGGAATCATTTACAGTATTATAGTCATGAAGCTGAATCTCACTACTGGGCTAGTTCCCAATCTCAATGTCTCTGCTGCTCTTCTTGCATTTGTGTTCCTTAGAACATGGACTAAGCTCCTTTCGAAGGCTGGAATTGTAACTAATCCCTTCACTCGACAAGAGAATACCATTGTTCAAACTTGCGCTGTTGCTTGTTATAGTATTGCTGTTGGAGGTTTGAGACTTCGATCTTATGTGTTCTTTGAATTTAAAACAAATTTTGCTAAATTTGAAGGGCTTGCTAAATTGTGATTTGATTATGGAGTTGCAGGTGGTTTTGGGTCATATCTACTGGGTTTGAACAGGAAGACATACGAGCAAGCTGGGGTCGATACAGTGGGGAATACTCCTGGGAGTACCAAGGAACCTGGGATTGGTTGGATGACTGGTTTCCTCTTTGTTAGCAGTTTTGTTGGGCTACTTGCTCTAGTTCCTCTACGAAAGGTAATGTGTTTTCTTCAATTTTGTTTCTTGATTGATTGATTGTGTATGTGTGTTATTTGTGTTGGTGTTCTATAGTTAATTCTTCATGAATTGATGATTGCAAGTTTTCAACTTCATCTGAGTTTCATATCCGCAATGATCTCGACTTCCTTTATATGTTACTTGTGAAGCTTGAATTGCTCTCTGATCATGCATTTTTTGTTGCCTCAGATTATGATTATAGACTATAAACTGAGTTATCCAAGTGGAACTGCAACTGCAGTTCTCATCAATGGGTTCCACACTCCTAAAGGAGACGAGATGGCTAGGTAAGCATGTGTCTTGATCCCGATTCTTGCTAATTTTACACTAGATAGAATTGGATTGTAAAACAACTCAAACAAGGAAGCTTTTATCTTGCAGGAAACAGGTGCAAGGGTTCATGAAGTTCTTTTCATTTTCTTTCCTTTGGGCTTTCTTTCAGTGGTTCTATTCTGGTGGAGCACAATGTGGATTTGCTCAGTTCCCTACATTTGGGTTGAAAGCTTGGAAAAATTCGTGAGTGCTTGGCAGATTGATTGTGTTGCATGCTTGCGATTGATTCTTCTTCCATCATTATTGACTAGAGAATCTGAATTTGGCAGATTTTACTTCAGTTTCAGCATGACTTATATTGGTGCGGGAATGATCTGTTCTCATTTAGTGAATTTGTCTTTGCTTCTCGGGGCAGTGCTTTCTTGGGGAGTAATGTGGCCATTGATTGGCGGGCTTAAAGGGGAATGGTTCCCTTCAACTTTACCAGAAAGTAGTATGAAGAGTCTAAATGGTTACAAGGTCTGCAATTAAGATGTTTAATTTCAATTTCTTTAGCAGATCTCCTCTCGTGTTCTTAAGCACTCATGATGTTTTCTGAAATAAGTCTTAAAGAATCTTACTTGTGTTGCAGGTTTTCATTTCTATTGCTCTGATCCTTGGAGATGGCCTCTACAATTTTCTCAAGATACTCTATTTCACTGCCACTAGTATGCATGCCAGAGCGAAAGCTAACAGTCTCAACACATGTAAGCAGATGTTCTTTTGTTCTGTATGTTGCTCATGTCCTGCTCATTGCATAATAGATTTTCCCTTTCTAGTAGCGATTCCCCTTCCCCTACCTATAGTTAAAAAGACCTCCATTTACCTGACCAGAAACTTTAGGAAATTTTGTTTTCTAATTTCTTGGTGGTTTCTGGGATGCCCTTGTGTTTTGTAATTCAATTTGCTGCAACAAGTGAGATGCTAATGTTGACAAGCCCCTTTTTGATAATGTTGAATTCATCGTAGAAACTTCATTAACATCATGTTGCGCATGCAGTTCCAGAAGATAAAAGCCAAGCTCTAGATGATCTTCAAAGAAATGAAGCCTTCTTAAGAGATGGCATCCCCCTTCGGATAGCTTGTTTAGGGTACATCACCTTCTCTGTCATTTCCATCGTTGTCATCCCTCTCATGTTTCCGGAGCTAAAGTGGTACTATGTAGTTGTTGCATACATTCTAGCACCCGCTCTTAGCTTCTGCAATGCTTATGGGGCTGGTCTAACTGATATGAACATGGCCTACAATTACGGAAAGGTGGCTCTCTTTTTACTTGCAGCCTTGGCTGCGAAAAACAACGGTGTGGTTGCAGGACTTGTGGGCTGTGGTTTGATCAAATCCATTGTTTCCATCTCTTCTGATTTGATGCATGATTTCAAGACTGGTCATCTCACTCTCACTTCTCCTAGATCAATGCTTCTTAGCCAGGCCATTGGAACTGTCATTGGCTGTGTTGTAGCTCCTGTCACATTCTTTCTCTTCTACAAGGCTTTTGACGTCGGGAACCCTGATGGTGAATACAAAGCCCCCTATGCCATCATCTATAGAAACATGGCGATTCTTGGTGTCGAAGGCTTCTCCGCCCTTCCCCAGCACTGCTTGCAGCTTTGTTACGGGTTTTTCGCCTTTGCCATACTGGCCAACTTGTTGAGAGATCTTTCTCCCAAGAATATTGGAAAATATGTTCCTCTCCCAATGGCCATGGCCGCGCCTTTCATCGTCGGAGCCTACTTTGCAATCGATATGTGTGTAGGTAGTTTGGTTGTGTTTGCTTGGCACAAGCTAAACAGCAGAAAGGCAAGCTTGATGGTCCCTGCCGTGGCTTCCGGCTTGATCTGTGGAGACGGGTTGTGGATTCTTCCTTCATCGATCCTTGCTTTAGCCAAAATTCATCCGCCGATCTGCTTGAGCTTCCTACCAGGCAAGTGAAACGGATCAAACATGCAGCATCATGAGTTGCAGAATCAGACAACTATAACTCGTTTACAGAAGCTTCCACTTTTAACAATAGATAATTATCAAAATCCTATAGCTAAGCTGCTCTATAGATTATTAATGATCCTGTATGAGTTTCATTTTGTAGGAAAAGTTCGAATAATACTCTGTTAGTGCTTGATACAACGTTCATGAAAATTGAGATTGTCCAACGAAAAACAATTGTGTTTACTAACATGAGCCGAGGAATATACTTGTTAGAAAAAAATAAAAATAAATTAAGCCATGTTCTTTATCTAATTATGATCTAAGTTCACCTAATTTTACGGTGATATTTTTTTTTATTATTTAGCTGGTACTATATTAGATTGATTCCAAACAATTTAATTTGGCTTAACAATTAAATTCATGAACCGGTTAATAAATACAATTACAATGTGTTAACTTTCTATCTTACTTTTTCCTTCTAATGTCGGCTTTCACTGGAGTCCAGTTGAATAGAATTCAATATTAAATTGAAGGGTTATTAGAGAAATAATAATTAAATTTAAAGAGGCCTTGGGTTTGGGTGGAATGAAAACTCAATTGAGAGGTTATTATTTATAGATTCATGGTAAGATTTTATTTGGAACTGCGTTTCAAAAATATTTTTAAAAAAAAATGAATTATTTTCATTTTTATTTTTATTTTTTTGAAAGTTTTAGATCATTTTCATATACGGATATCAAAAATAATTTTGAAACGCGGTTCCAAATAGAAAAACCCTCACATGGTCAAAGCTCGAAATTCCCATAAAAATAAAAAATAAAAAAAATGTTGTCGAGGCTGCTGCTTTCCTTCAAATTCCAGCAATCCTAAATTCATCACCCCCAACAAATACTAAAACATTTGACTATATATTTGGTTTTAAAATCATCTATTTTTTAGTTAAAAAAATATAAAATGATTGAGTAAGCTATCTACGTGTGTAAAGAATCATTCACACTTGTGTTGATGTCTTTATAATAAAAAAAATCAAAGTATTAATTAATAATATTATGAAGAATAAACGCATTCAAGGCTAAAAATAGTCTTTCAATGCTTTTAATGTGGTGATTAAAAAAATAATAACAGAAAATATTTTAATCGGGCATGAAAGAATGATGACCCCTGCAAAAATGGTATCATCAAGGTAAAGTCTGTTAGAGTATAATATAATCATATTCTGGGGCCTCACCTATCAGCTTAAGCTTTTAGGTGAGATGGTTCCTTAACATGGTATCAGAGCCTTGTTGACCCAGCGGTCACGAGTTCGAATCTCACCACCCCCATTCTATTTGATAAAAAAATCAAGCACAATGTAATGTGGACCTGTGCAAGTTTCAAGCCCAAAGGGCTTTCACTTGAGGGGGGTGTTAGAGTATAATATAATCATATTCTAGGACCTCATCTATCAGCTTAAGCTTTTAAGTGAGATGGTTCCTTAACAAAGTCGTCGTCGTGTGTGATTCAATGGCTACGGCACTGGCGAAGTTTGACACCATGGCTGGTTTTGTTTTGTTCAAGTATTGCTGCTGCGAGCAGCCAATGGTTTCGTTAGGTTACTCTATGATGATGAGCTAGCTGATGGTGTTTCTTCCATGGCTGCCACAAGTTTTATGCATTGACCAGTTGATATTTTCTCTCTCTATCCACTTTGAAGGGCCCAGATTTCTTTTTAGGGTTCGGTGGACGAACTTTTTGTTTGTTGATGCTTCATTTTTCTAGCTAATTTTCTTATCATTTTCTGTAATTATTGTTTATATCACATTGTAATCTTGTGCTAGTGGTTGGTTAGCTGTGTTTTTTTCTTTGAGTAAATTCTATCTCTTTAAAAATGTATTTTTTAGGCTCGGGGAAGCGAGAAAAATCCTTGTTGTCCTAGACTCTTATAAGAGATGCATATATTAACTCTAATTCAAGACATGTTATGCAAATCGCAAGTCATATGTCATCACGTCACACCCTTAAAGATTAGCTGTGTGTTTACCAAAACTTATTACTAATTATTTGAATCAAGGTGTATAAAACTGGAATCACAAAATGACTCGAATTCAAGATATGTTGTGCAAATCACAAGTCATTTGTCATCACGTCATGTCCTTAAAAATTAGGTGTATATTTACCAAAACTTATTACTAATTATTTGAATCAAGGTGTATAAAAATGGAATCACAAGACCAGTTTAGTTTAATCTAGATCAACTTATATCATTTCAAGATTTTTTTAATAAATAAATAAATTAGATTTTGATCATGTAAAATCATGATGAGTTTTAAGTAAAGAAAGTTTAACTCATCCTCTAGGTACGTACCGTAGTGATAAAGGGTTTAAGATCTGTCTTGCAGATGTCAGATTCGAGTGAAAACATATTTACTTTATAAAAATTTAGAACAGTCAAAGTTTTACTATTTTAACTCGGTGTTCTGCTTAAAAAAATGAGGTTACCTCATAATCCAACAACAACAAAAAAAAAAGTTTAAATCATTGAACATTGACATACAGACCATGAATTGTTCAACAACGTGCAGATTGGATCGATGGAGGCGTTGAAATTTATTGCAATTTGGTTGAGATAAAACATGGAATTATTTATTGCTAAGGATTCCATTAAATATTATCAAATGGATAGCAGTCAAATTGTCCAGTCAACCTTCATATTCTTCTTCACTGCTACGGCGAAAAAAAAAAGGGGGTTTTGAGAACATCTTAAATTGCTCATGATTTTCTTGAAACCCCATGAAAATGGAGATTTTTCGTTTGTTTTTAAGAATTTTTTTTTTATTAAACTAGTGAAAATGCTCACTTTAACAATTAAAATCAAATAAACAGTTGGTCAATCCAGTTTAAAAAGAGAAGAGGAAAAAAAATGCAGCCAATTTTGAAAGCCGTCAAAGAAAATACTAAATTATAATATAATCTAATTCCAAGGTTTAAGCTTGATGATTAAATAAATAGAACTTGTCTTGTCGTAGACATGCGCCAAACCAAACCATCTTAATGTAAATTTATTGATGGTAACAAGTTAAAGAATTAGGGACAATAAAAAGTATTTGATTAGATCCAATCTTATTTGACTTTATGATGTGGTTGCCACAAGACTATCATGTGATCATAATTAAATTATTATATTTATTATCTCCAAAAAAAATAAATTAGTTGTCATGTTTTACTCATTCTTCAAACCTTTTAGGTCTCCATCAGGAGACTAATTAAAACAAAACAAAAATAGTGAATAAATCAAAATAAATTCTTCATGTGTGTTGATAATGTTTTAAAAATCTGAGATGTGAGGTTATTAAGTATTTGAATAGTGATTAATTATATGCTTATATTAATATTTCATTATTTATAGCTTGAAAAATCTATGATAGATTGAGGCACGACCCAATATAAAAAAAATTATTTAATATATATATATATATATATATATATATATATATTAAAGTGTTTTGATGTATTTATATGAAAAATAATTTTTTTAAAAATATATATTATTTTAATATATATTTAAGCAAAACAACTATTACCATGATATATTAAATTTATTCCACCAAACCATACCTCGTCGTCTTGTCACGGCTCTGGAGTTTTTTAATACTATAAATACGAATCTAAGGGAGATTTGTCAAACACCAAGACAGAGAAAGGGAAAGAGGCAATCACTTGCATCGTACCAGGCATCTTTCATGTGAGCAACATGGATTCTTGATGTTCTCCTTCTTTAGTCCTTAATCTTACTTACCTTTTTTATTTGATTTTGTTGTTTTGATTATGGCTTTTTTAGTTAATACTAGTGGGTCTTTTTTACTTTTTATATTGATCGTTATTTTGAGTGTAAATCTGCAGGGTTTTGAATGTGTGTTTTTTTGGTTGCTTTGTGATCAGTGTTTGTGAAAGATATGGCTTCTTCAAAGGTTTACTTGTTTGATGAGATTGCAAAGCACAACAAAACCAAGGATTGTTGGCTTATTATCTCTGGCAAGGTCAGATCTCTGTCTAAAATATAAATTTTTGGCATTTTTGAGATTAAAAGTGAGGAATTCTGTTTGGTTTCCGATAAAATTTAGTTTGAGATTACAAGATGAGAACTTTGACAGTTTGTGATTTGTTTTATTTGCCCCTTTGGGATTTTTTGTTTAGTGAAAATTAAATCTGTATCGGTGCTATCAGTTTTATTGCATGAATAAGGTGTTGAAATTTTATTTGTGATGCTTAAAATTGAAAAGTTTGTCCCTTTATGAACCGAGTGCTATCTCTTCGCTGGAAAGAAAAGTTGCTGAACATACCAAAGAAATGCTCACCTGGTAGTATGTAAGAACCTTTGGTCCCATTCAAATTTGTGAAGAGTGTAATTGAATAATTCCTTATGGAAGAGGTGAAAAGAAAGGCCCATGAGAAAGCTAACATGCATTATATTTGTCAAAATCTTGCTCTAGTAAGAATTGTGTTGTTAAAAGTTAGTTGAACTATCATGCTTTGGATATCATGGTGAATTGATAAGTGAGGTAGAAAGGACAGCCTTGTCTAATGTCCTCCCTCAGAATTTAACTCATGAAGTTCCGCCTTTTAAGTGTATGCATACACATTGACAGATAAATAAAGGAGTTGTAATTCACTCTTTAGATTTGTTTTTTCTGTTCATCATTTCTTCTGGTAACTCTTCCATTCTGAATACTAATTAGACAAAACTATTTCCCCTCAATTTGAATGTGGTTCCTCAAGCATAAACAAAATGAAGGGCTATTTCATCGGTTGAAGAAACTATAAGGCCTACCCAAACCTCCCAAGCAAGGAAAACATATTGGTAGGCCTTCCACAAAATAAATGAAAATGGGAAATTGATGCCTGAATCTCAATGCGATATCTGATTGCCATGTGATAATTTTCTCTTGCATGGAAATCATGAGTTATGGTAATTACTCTTTGAACTGCTTGTTCTGCATCTTGTTTCTTCTTTGATATGAAAATAATGACATTGTGTGTCTAATGAAGATTTACATATACTTCGGCCCTGTATTTTCTATTTTAGCATTTATTGATATTTTGAATTTCATATTCAGGTGTATGATGTCACCTCATTTATGGATGATCACCCTGGAGGCGATGAAGTTTTGCTGTCATCAACAGGTTGGTTCTGATATCAGTTCTGTTAAACCTCTTAAATTTTAGCTCGAAGAGTTTGGAGGGCAATTTCCCCCTCTCTAACCTATTTACCATGTCCTTTTACTTGAGCATTACAAAAACACAAATTCAACCACCTTATATTTATTTTATTTGCATGAACTCCTATTTTTCAGGGAAAGATGCAACGAATGATTTTGAAGATGTTGGCCACAGCGACGATGCCAGAGAGACGATGGAAAAGTATGTCATTGGTGAGGTAGATGCAACAACTGTTCCAACGAAACGCCTCTACGTAGCACCAGGTTTGGGAGGAGCAAACCCCAAAGATGACAAGCAAGGGGCTCTGATTAAGATCCTGCAGCTACTCGTGCCACTCTTGATCCTGGGCTTAGCTCTTGCTGTCCGAACCTACACCAAGAAAGAGTAGAGGCTATTGCTTGTCAGGATAAACCCTTATGAGGGGCTAGGTCTGGACTTGATCAGAATAATTTTAAAAGCACTTTTTTGTTTAGCTCCTCTCTTGCAGTGTGTTTGTGCCAAAGTTAGCGGTCCATAATTGGCCCGCTGGGGTGTATTTGGAACTGTTGGTCACTAGCAACTGGACAGTGTCTGATTTTGTTGGTTAATAAGCAGGAACATTTATTTTTTGGAACTCTCTCACCTTTGTTCCAATCTTCTATCAGTAGCAGATTAATTATTTCTCCTGGAAAAACCAGTAAAGGTATAAATGTTGATTTACATGATATTCTGAGGACCAAAATGCAATTTTGGTTGGTGAGTCAAAGCATTATCCTTGATGCTGTTGATCCATCACAATCACATGCTGAGCCGGTGAAATTGCAGCGTGGTCTCTCACCAGGCACTAGAAAAGGCTATGAAAATTTATACAATCACAAAATTGCGTATAATTTATAACTCTACTTGACAAATGACAGTATCATCTCCAAGTGTAGGATAAGGGAAGTAGATAAATAAGCAGAATGGTGTGCCTCCTTGAAGCATTTGCAGAAGTCGAGTCCCCATATGTGCAAAACTGGGGTAAAAGGAGAGGATCAGCCTGATAGCAATTTCCCCAACTATTTTCCATCGGTTGAATTTATTAAGGAATCATCTCACATAAAAATTTAAGCTATTAGGTGAGGTCCTATAATATGATTTATATTATTCTCTAACACATCTCCTCAAATGAAAGCTCTTTGGACTTGAAACTTGAACACAAGCTCACTCTACCTCGTGCTTGATTTTTATCAAATAGAATAAAGATGGTGAGATTCGAACCTGTAACTGTTGGATCAATAAGGTTCTGATACTATATTAAAGAACCATCTCACCTAAAGGTTTAAGCTGTTAGGTGAAATCCCAGAATATGATTTATATTATTCTCTAACAGAATTAGCTCAACTTATTTCTTCTGATCACGTTATAATTTCAGAGAAGCTGTGATGATTTTGCCCTGATTGATTCATACTAGTTTCTGCCCTTCTCTTCTCATGTTGCTCGCGGTACTTTGCTCACTGTAATGGTTGCCGGTTGGTATATAAACCCTCCAAGGAGTAGCGACATCGATGGTTCAATGCTAGGATATAAACATTTCCACATAAGACTGTCCAAGATGGTTTAGCATCTGAAAAACTAGAAAGATAACTTCATTTAAGTCTGCTATTATCAGTTAACAGGATAAGCTGCGAGCACCCAAACCTGCTATAATCGACTAGCTATTACAATCAGAGTTATGGTACACCTTCGTTACAAAACAGGCTTAAGAAGCAATGTAGTGAGTGAAAATTGCATATGGATTCTGTTGGCATCCAGCTGAAAATACCCTAGTTTAAGGTATAAGTTGTCATTGATCTATTAAGAGAAGCCCTTTCAAGACAGGAAAAAATTTGGGATTCAATGATCAAAATCATGATGTTTCTCATTCAATATGGTACATTGATACAGATCCCACCTGCTTGATATGAATTGATTACTATGAAAATCTTGTTCTGTATTCAAAATAAATGGTCGAGTAAATGCATATAAAAATCTTTTAATTTATGCCACTTCAACTAATGACTTGAAAGCCAGCGGCTAGCAGCATTTCTGAGGATGGAAAATCCTTGGGGCATGTTTCTTGCAGAGCACAAGGAGGCTGAAAATAAACCTTCAGAACAAAGACCTTTAAAAGAATTGAAGGACATAAATCAGTGATAAAATGCTTGAAAAGCAAGTTATCAGAAGGGTGTCTCTATCTTGTCATGAAGGTTCACCACCAGATTATGTGCGTCGTCAAGGAGTTTCCAGACATCAAGCTGCCCAGACATGCTATTGCATTCCCTTAGGATCTCGTCCATGCTGCTATATTTCTCTATGATTAATTTCCTTTTCTGTAATACAGAAGCTGCAATAGCATAAAGCAATAAATCCTCTGTTGGTGGCGCTCTCTGCCGCATCCTGCTCCAAGCAGACTTTCCGATTCCAGCCCTTATTGCTGCCTGATCTGCCCACATCACCTCCCAGAGGCAAATTGTCTGTTCAAATGTCAATTCTCTCCTGAACAACACCACTACCATCCTATAAACAAAAAAGCAATCCTCAGCCTGGAGCTTCTCCAAGTGCCTGTAGAGGTGGGAGTCTTTGCATTTGATAATCTTGGAAACAATACTGAGTTGCCTTCGGATCCCCATTTCATCGAGCCTAAAATTATGCCTAGCCTTCCTCATGAAACCCACAAAACACCAGAAAGCCTCGTGATCCTCCGTGATCGCTGCAATTATTGGAGAAAGTAGATCACTCATGCCCTGGCAATACCCAATTTCAGGGTCATAGACTGCATAGGCTTCAAGAATAGCAACTAGTCTTGCAGCATGGAAAATTCCACAGGGTTCCAGGAAATCATAGTCCTTCAACCCAACTGCGTCTGCAGCACGACGTGCTCTACACTCTGAAACTGTTGCCTGAGTCGGAGAATATGGAATCCATTCAGCATTGGCTCGCACTGCATCAACACGAATGATCCGCTGCCATGTGGCAAAATTTTCACCAGTGCACTGGTTTGGATGGAGATCAGTCCTTGAGGGAGAAATATAATCTTTCAAAGGCACATCAGGATCATTCTCTTCCCTGCCCTCTGAAGAGGAGGAAGCCTGGATGACCTCAGGGTCTTCAGAAGAGTCTGAGTCAGAAGACTCAGTGTTTAGTGCAGAGGCATCAGTGTTTGTGGTCTGTCCTGAACCATCATCACCTTCCAACAGTGCACTGGAGGGGTCATCAGAGTCTTCAACATCAGGACTCCTTTCCTCACTGGAAAGAGATTCCCTGGCACTAACTACATCTTCATAACTTGAAGAGTCAGAGTCTTGAGCAACACTTCCACTGTCCTCGATACAGCTTGTCTCACTGGTTCCTTTGGAGCAATCATTGCTTCGTTTGAGAAGCTGTCGGCACTGTCTGCGAAGTTTCTCATATTCCTTTCTGCAGCCAAAGATTGTTAAGAAACAAACCATGAGAATAGAAGTCAAAGGAAGACAGAAAAGGCTTTAAGTTTAGGGCTCAATACCACCAATCAAATCATTTGTGATCAAAATAGCTCACTAGTCTGAATCTATAAGTTGAGAGTGTTGACAGTACCTTTTTTGGGTTCTTATAATCGCTCTTTCTTCTGAGGTGCTATTCAAGTCATATCTGTTTACAGAAAACAAGACCACTCATGTAGGTGATGTGGGAACAAAGTAACAATATAAACCAGCATTGGCTAGTACAGGACTCTTAAAAGAGATTCAAGGTTAAGGTTCTAGAACGAGAGAACAAGCTGCATCGAGAAAGAGGATATGGAGATGTAAACTAACAAATAGCATTTCCAGCTCAATGATTTAACAGATACAAAATAAATGCCAAAAATAAATAGGAAAAAGAGATTCTACAAAAGCATAGATTTCACAATTTCACTGTTTAAATGTAGCAATGTTCTCCCAGCTACCCAATTCAGGGAAAAGGTCTCGAAACTCTCAAATCCTCTACTCTGGTCATTCAACTTCTCCTTGATTCTGATGTGGTATTTCAGTGGAACTCTCAACAAACAATGTGGCTACATTGATGAAAAGGTTGCAAGGACCACACTGGAAGATGTATTAGGTATGGGATTTTTTTTAATTGAGAGAACAGGGGACTGTGGTACAGCTAGACATTATGGAAAGAATTTGTTGACATTTGGAAATTTCCTGAAAAGCTTACATAGGTTCTTCCCTCACCATCGAAACAATACAGCCACTATAATCATCATGGAACTTTTGAACAGATCAAATATAACCAAGGTATATACATCAGAGGTTTTGTCAATCACCAGAAGATAATTATGATACATTCGGGAGGGGGGAGGGGGGGGGGGGGGGAACTTCCATCAAAGAGAAGCAAATGAGAGGCTTTCATAAAAATTCTCGTAGAATCGAGAATGGAGTTTTCATTCTGTACAGGCCAAATCATGAATTAGTACTTGCATACAATCTGCATGGATATCTTTGACCAAAACTTGGTAGATGAGCAGGAAGTAGTACACAATGATTCTAATGTAAAATGCAAAAACACAAATTTTGACAAAATTGAACACCAATTCATAGTGTGAATTAAAGATGATTAAAAATCCTTTCCCAAGTATGCCAAATTCAGAAGACCACATTCAGGATCTATCCTAGGAGATGAGACAGCAGCAGCAGATAAAAACATATATGACAGTAAAATAAGGTTCAATATGCTTACACTCCAAGGAGGAATGGCCAGACTTCATCTCTAATACTTGGATCAATACCCTACAAGAGAAACATAAGAGATAAATATTCCCATGAAACTGCCATAGAAAAACACAAATTGTGATTGGAATGAATGATAACTCACTCCGCTTCGAACTTTCTTCAAAAACTTGACTCCGCCATCACGGAGTTTACCATCTGGTGTAAACAAACTTTTCCATTGCCTAGGAGTAAGGGCATGTTTTCTCTTCCTTCGAGACCATGGAGACTTAAGCCGGCCCCTGCAATAAAAGAACAAATCTTGACAAGTTCCAATAAAAAAAAAGTGAAAGGGCACCAGCAAACAGCTCAATAAATTTTGGTAGTTTCCTATTTTTGAAAAAAAAAAAAAAAAAGATTTTGTAAGAGCACCCATCTAGAATTCAAATAAAATAGAATTTTTGCAAGAAACACCATAAATAATCTAATGAGAGAAGTCTGCTGTAAGATAAAGTTAAATCCATACCCTAATTCCCAGAAATGCAATGCCAAAAACAAACAAACATTCAATTTTCAACTCAATAATCAACACCATTGTTACTAAAAAACAAGCAAAGCATTAAATTAACAATAACCCATGTCAAAAAAAATCCATGAAAATAATAATAAAAGTTTAAAATTTGACTAAATTAACCAAGCCAAAGCCACACCCATTCCATCTAAGAAGCAGTAGCTAAAAAAACAAAGAGAAATGGAACAAGTCGAGCGAGTAGTAGTAGTAGTAGAAGAGACTGTAAACACGATCTACACTTAATATTTCTTCAAGATCGGATCTGAACAAAGCAAAAGAGAACAAAATCACTAGAATCATCAAGAAAGAGTAAAATAGAGTGCTTCAGAGAGAGAAAAGGAGGGCTCACCGATCAGAAGTGGAAGATGAGGAACAATAAGCCGGTGAGGAGGAATTAATTACAAAGAGAACCGAACGCAAATGAATCCACGACGATGACGACGATGAAGAAGACGGAGGAGAGGATGAGTTTGACGAAGACGACGATGTTTGACTCCGTTTTAGAGCTTTCATCTACTTAATAATTTCACTCCTTGCTTCTAGATATATTTTTTTAAAATAGGGCTTCTTTTGCTGTTCTTCTAAGTTCTAATATTATTACCTACTGGTAGTGTAGAGCAGGACGGCGAACACGGCGATTCCGGCTAAGGCAGTGAAAACAAAAGCTGTTCTCGACGGCGGCGCCACTGGCACAACTTCCCACCAGAATCTACCGCCGCCGCCACCGGAGAGCTGGATTCCGCCGTTTGGACTACTGTGGCTGCTGATTAACATCGAGAGGGAGACCGCGGAGGGATCTGTGAAGTTACCGAAATTACCTTTCTTCTTTCAAGTTTGCTGTTTGCTTCTTTCTTCTGAGAATGTGATTTTTTGAAGAGTGAGGGGCAAAAAGGAAGCTAACTGTTTTTTATGGGTTTTTAGCTTTTACTAAATTACTACTACTTAGTACTAACCACTTCAGTTGTTGGAGAGAGAGAGAGAGAGAGAGAGATTTGTCTGTCTCTAGACACTACTGGTGGAGACGAAGTGAAGGAGATGGGTCTTAAAATATAGAGTTAACCATGATAGCTTAGTCCCTATAGTTTAACATGACTAATTAATTAGTCCTTTTTTACTTCAGGGTTATATATTTAGTCCCTATGATGATTAAATTTAAAAGAGTTGGTTTGAGATGAATATGAAGATTTGAGATGAATATGAATATGGATTAATATAAATCACTTAATTTAATAACTCAATGGAGCACAGAAACTTGGCACTTTAGTAGTTGTATTGATAGGAATATATATTATTTTTTATAGCATAAGGATAGATAAATCGTTTTTAATAAATTACAGGGACTAGGTTATACTTAACTTTAAAATAAAAGGAGAGTAAATTGATCTTTAGCAGCCTTTATTGATGCAGCAGTAGTAGAGTAGAGCGTTTTGAGCGTGTTTAGAAACGCGGCATGGCGTGTTTTTGAAAAATAAAATAATATATCTATTAATAAAATATATTTTTTAAAACAACTACTATTATATTTATACGTTAATTATTTTACTTGAAAAACATATAAAATAGTTTTTTATTTTTAAAATTTAATTTTATAATGATATATTAAAATATTTTTTAAAAAATGCCCTGCCAACCGGCGGCAAACACCCTCTGTATCTTAAGTCAGCCAACCACTAGTCCTGGTCTTCTCTGGAAAAAGGTTGAGGGTGGGCCCTCTTCCCTTTCTTAAACTACATGATAATTATATTTGATTTTCTATTATTATTATTATTTTTATTATTATCTTCTTGTAGCGGGGCCTAGATCAAATCTTATATTGTTGTGTTGTTAATTAATAATCTTATCTTCTTCTATTTACCACCGAATACATTCAATACGACAGCGTATTGATCCTCGCCGAAATTAACCTCTAACTAGCAGTGTATCCGAATTTTCTATTAAGAGATTAGAAGGATTATCGGTGATTAGGAGTGTGATTAACCACCTAATCTATTGTTTGGTGCTTCTTGGATGTTTTAATTGTTAGAATATTCTTGTGTCGATTTTATGCATTTGGTCGTGGATTGGGTAATCCATCCATAATTAAACCAATTAACTCGGGTTTATTAGGGTATTTTAAATATATAAAAAATCATTTTTTTAGGTTTAGACGGATCATTGAGTTAATTTATTAGGCTGGTCCAAGCTGAATTTCATAAATATATTTATATGCACTAGTTTTATCATGGGAAATGAACATTCGATAGCTATAAATATGCAATGCAACCTCGAGGGTTTGATAATTGGAATTTACATGAACCTGTACATCAGAATAATATAAAATATATTATTTCAATGTATTTATAAATAAAAAATATTTAAAAAATTTCAATTATACTCTTAAATAGACGGTAAATTGAACAAACTCTTGTATACATAAAGAGTATTTTTAGAGAGTGGTAGTGGGTTTTTAAAAATATTTTTTATTGGAAATATGTCATATATATATATATATATATATATAATTTTTTTTAAAATACTGATGTTATAGTAAGATAGAGGAATATGGTATATTAATATATTTATTGACATGAAAACAATATATTAATTTATTAACCATCATTGCGTTTATACAATTAATGCAATGTCTCATTACTAGTAAACAGAAAATAAAATAAAATATATTTTTCCCCCACCCCACTTGAGCACCTTCTTTAATACTGTTGTTGTTCCATCTTGAAATTTACAATTCTTTGCTTGAAATTCAAGTTATAGCTTTATTTATTTTTTATTTTTTTCATCGAACAAGTCAATGACGAGATGGATAAAGTTCAGATGTGATTCACACCAATTTATTAAACATTATAATCAAACCCACAACAGAAATTAGATTATTTTTTTAAAAAATAAATAATAATTTTAAAACTAAAAGGATGATGCAACTCTAGTAACAATCCCTGACCCAACTAGAGTATGTTTGATATGTGTTTTAGAAGTATTATTAAGAATAATATATTTTTTTATTTTAAATTAAATGTTTTGGTAATTTTAAATTATTTTTATGTGTTGATATCAAAAATAATTTTTTAAAAATAAAAAAAATATTATTTTGATGTATTTTTAAATGAAAATCATTTTCAAAAATAATCATAATCACACTCTCAAACAAACACTTACTATCTGGTTTTGAATATGGCTGAGGTTGTTTTTGAAAATATTTTTATTTAAAAATATATTAAAATGATACTTTTTATATATAATATGTAAAAAAATATTAAAGAAATTAATTTAAAATAAAAAAAATCAATTTGTTAAAAAAAAAACTTTTAAATTACAGTGAAAAACTGTAATTGTTTGCAGCATGCCCCATTTAGCATTCTGATTTCCTGGGATCATGAATGCGTGGACGCCCCTGTCAATTGAGAATCAAAGGGTCAAATTGGATTGATTAGACTGTGATCATGATTATGTCTCGACAGTGGATTTCCCTTCCACGATGATCATGATCATGTTTGCTTTCCAGTCTCTCTCAGGAAAGAGAGAGAGAGAGAGAGAGAGAGAGAGAGAGAGAGAGGCGTTTGCCTTTTGTTTCAGCTAGCATATTGTGCTCAAACTAGCCTGGTCAAAAGTTCTGTGGAGGGAGGAATCACTTTTTTGTGCTATATATATATATATATATATATATTCGGAATATTTATAGAAATCAAAAGTATAAAAAGAAAGAGAAGAACAAAACAAAAATAAAGTCGATAAGAGATTGGACAGTAGTTGAAGAGAGGTAGATGACAATGTTTTTTTAACGTAAGCGTTGGTTAATGAAGTTTGATTTTGAATATCACCAATCACAGTGGCAGAGGCTGCAAGCAATTGCAGACAAAAACATGAACATGAAAAAAATATCTTGCATGCATGGAGATAAACATTACTGGGTGTTCGGGAATCTGTTTGGAAAACACTTTTAAAAAAAAATTTAAATTTAAAATTTGTATATTTTATTTTAAATCAAAAAAATTGGTGTTTTTAGATCATTTTAATGTCAAAAATAATTTTTAAAAAATAAAATAAATTATTTTGATAATTTTTGAATAAAAAATACTTTAAAAACAACCTCAACAGTAATTTAGCTCATCTTTAACATAAATTTTAACCAGTCTAGCAATGTGACCAAGGTAGTCAAAATCGCGAGCCAACTCGCAAAATCGTACGATTTTGCGAGTTGGCTCCGAAAACCTGGTTGGACCGGAAAGAAAAATCGAAACCGGTCAAACTCGGTCAAACTCGTAGAAAAATCGTTCAAAATCGTAGAAAAATCGTAGAAAAATCGTAAAAAATCGTAGAAAAATCGTAGAATAATAATAATAATAAAAAATAATAATATTTAATTATATTTAAATTCATTTTTTAAATTTAAATATAATTAAAAATAATAATTTTTGTACGGACATTTTACGATCTTTCTACGATTTTACGATCCGATCTTACGATCCGATTTTTCGGAGCCCTTTCCGATCCGTGTCAAAATCTCGATTTTGACTACCTTGAATGTGACCTACACTTTCAAGCTTTTGTCAATCATCCATGACAATCATGAAAGGGATTCAAGAGAATAAATGAGCTCCAGTTTCCATGAGACAATGACAGCACTCTAATGGCTTTGGTTCAGTCTTTAATGCTAAACAGGCAAAAATGCTGAAGAACTTTCAATTCAAAAAATAGCATGACTGATCTGTTCCAAAAAGAAGCAATTCATGCTACAGAGTCATTGGATTCGTTGCAGAAATCTGAAAATAGGAATGAACTACCCCAGTAAAAGTGCTGAATGGTAAACCTTGAATTCGATGGGGAGGAAAAAGAAGCAGATGAATGCCAACAAATGGAGAAAAGGCAAGAGACATGGAGAACTAGAGAAGATATTTTTAGCTAAAAAAGCATGAAGCTAGCTTCATACGATATTTCATCAATTTTTTTCAGGAAACCAAGAAGGCATCCCTGCTGTTCCTCAACAATCACTGAGATTAAATCACAATAGCCATTAGTAAACGCGCAGATGACTGTCAACGAAACATACACGAGATGCTAGTCTTATTGTAGTTGAAGCCAGGGAAACATTTCAGTCCTGCAGCTTTGAAGCTGCAACTTCGTCCAGAAACCACTTCAATTCTTCTTCTGGTATAACCCTTTGGACAGGCAGCAACACGGGATTTTCGGTCTTTCCCAGCGCTTTGTAGACTGCATCAACTTCACCAGGGCCGCACACCACCATGGCAATATATGCAGATGAATTGATGACAGGAAAGGTAAAGGTAATTCTCTGTGGAGGTGGTTTTGGCGAGTCCATAATGTGAGTAACCCATTTCACTTTTTCCTCGAGAAGTGGATGCCCAGGGAACAGAGAAGCAACATGTCCATCTGGACCCATCCCCAGAAGCATGAGATCAAACTTCGGGAATCCAGTCACTGATGATTTGGCTAACACTCCAGTGTCAACCAAATGCTTGAGACCGGTTTGGTAATCCTCAGCTGCGCCTTCAGCTGACAGGGCATCGTTGATGGCAGAAACCTGGCCGGGGGGGATCGGTACCTACGAAAAACCAGGAAGAAGTCAGGGTTTATCTGGTTAAAAAAATGACAGGAACCAGCAACATTAGAAGTGGAATAAGCATGAACAAAAAAGACTCTGATCCTTTAAGGTTTCAAATACCACCTTTTCAACATCAACTGCATAAAAATTGAAGGACTCTGCGCCTTCAAGATATCATTAGTATTGTTGTGCTATTAGAAATTAGAAAGTTCTATCATTAGTATAGTTGTACTAATAAAAATTAGAAAGTTCTCTCTCATACGCACCAGAAGAAATCCACAATGATAACATCACAACTAAAGAACATTCAAGAAAATGAGCGATAACAATCATTCCAATTCAGCTTCAATCAGTTCAATAACAAGATTAATCCACTTTAACAAGGCCCTTTTTCAAAATTATTTGACTGATTACATCCTTTTGTTCACTTATCAATCAGCATTGTCTGTCTTCTTTCCGCAAAATAGCTAAAACAATAACCAGACAAGCCTTTCTCCTTTCCTTCAATATCTCCATTTTAGATTGTTTCCTTGGCACTTTTTTAGTAAAAATTCTTTGCCTTTGCTTTTGCAAAACCAAGAGTTATAATATGGAAGCTCTCTCATAACAGTATTCAAGTTGATTCCTCAGTTGATATTTAGGCAACACCATCAAATGTATGTTCACTAATTCCACAGCAAAATGTTATTAAATTTGAGAGAAAACCAGCAAAATGTTATTACCTTTGAGAGAAAACCGTCAAAAGCAAGTTTATAGTTACTGTCAACATGATTCTTCGGAACAACTCTCTCATCCACCCAGAAAACATGCCATTTTGACCACTCTATCGAATCAACATAAGGCGGCAATGTCAATTTCCTGAAAACAAAAACCCAAAACGCCATCATCAATTGCCAGAATTTTTAAAGACTTCAAACCCACTAGTCACCAGCTAGCTATAGATCAAATTCCACTCACACATGAAATCACATAAGTTAAAATTCTCATAAATCCCCTAATCCTGACATAAAAATCCTAGTCTTTTGACTTAGCGTTGGTGCACCGCAACTAGCTCTCACGAAAAAACTAGATCACATATATTCAAAGAGGCGCAAAGGGTGCTCTGCTGTTAAATCTAAACATTTTCAGCAATATTCCAGATAAGAATATGATCAAATCAAGTGAATGATCAGTAACTAACCTGATGGTGTCAATGAGATAACCACCAGACAAAACAACAGTGAAAGACCCTCTTTCTTTAGAAAATTTAGCCGACAAATCGGCAACATATTTGGCCAAAGAAACAGCCACATCCTCCTCCGTGGCGTACACCTTCACAACCTTCTTGTTATTCTGATCAGCCATGAATGATGATGAAGAGAACTTTGCTTTGCAGCAGCAGACAAATCTCTTGAACAGTTGAACTCTGTGCCAGAAACCACAGACGCGGTCCTGTACTTGATGTTTTCTTGGAAAGAAATACCACGCTGGTGTTTGTGATTATTATGGGAATACTTTAACGAGGTTTTTGTCTGTGAAAAATGTGGAGAAAGTTTGTGATGTGGTTGCCGCCATTGAACCACGTTGTGCCTGTTTTTATCTCTAGCCGTCGGACTTGGATCAATGGCGAAGATTTGACCAGAAAATATATAGGGTTTGGCCTTAAATTCTTGGACGTTGAAACATTGTGGCCAAAAAACATATCAATGGTAGATATTTGATTTCTTTCACTAAAAACAATTAAATACAGAAAATAAATGGAAAGTAATTTTTATTTAAAATATACTTAAATATTTATTTTTATATCAAAGAATCAAAATATTTTTAAAAAGCTTATAAGAATAACAATCACACTTTCAAAAGATAAATTATTATGCCTTCCACATTCGTCTCGTGAATGAATGACACGTTGAAGTATAAACTAGTGCATCTTTCACATCCACGAAAGGAACTTCCACCGCAACTATGTCATGATATTTTAGAATGCGAAGGTAGTTGTTTTTTAAAGTATTTTTTTTATTTAAAAATAATTTATATGTATATATATATATATAAAAATTATTTTTGATATTAATATATTAAAAAAATATAAAATTACTAAAAATTATATTTTGAAATAAATAAATAAATAATATTTTTAAAATGTAAAAATAAACAAGCATAGAAAGTTTAAATATACCACATTTTCAAAAAGGCAATGCTAGAAGTTGAATTTTACTTTCATTATCACACACATCCATTGTTATGCTGTAAATATGTTGCAAGAAACAAAAACAACATAAACAAAATACATATTAAAATTAACAAAAATCGAAAACAATCAGACTCATTTACAATAAGTCAAGCTCGAATCTGGAACATAAAGCAAATGATGTTGAATTGAGCTATAATTTATGATAAAGTATGATTTCAACGCAATTAGACAAAATATTAAGTTTTAACAATTTACGATAAGGTTTGAAACGATACGCAAAAGATGAATGACTAATTCAAGTGATGTTGTGTTTTTGAATTTTGAATTAATATTTTTATTTTTTTAATATACTGATATAAAAAACTATATTTTCAATAAAAAAAAAATAAGTTGAGTGAAGATTTTTCAAAGCAGAGAAAACAAACTTGAAAAGATGAGAATGTTTCTTTCTTTTTTCCATGGCTGCGTGCGTACGAGTTTTAATTCAAAGTACATCAAGTTTGAAGTGTAACAGAGATGTCTGTTGCTTAAAATCCAATCTCATTGTTGTTTGGTTCCGATGAAATTTCTCTATTTTATCCACCGTCAACCTGTAGAGAATCTTCTCTTCTTTCGTTAACTAGAAAGCTAAAACGTGCAGAGAAAATAATATAGCAGTAAATACAGATTATCATGTATTGTAATGGTATAATTACTTTTTAGTGCGCTGAAATTTAACTCTTAAACTTGAGGTATTTTTGTCTTTTCACAAAAACTGATTGATAATTTCTGAATTTTTGGAGTATTTTCGTCTTTTATCAATTTTTTATTATATTAAACTATAAGTTGTCAATTCCGTTCTGGTCGCCGTTCCGGTTTTTCTATTGGAATAGAACGTTCCGATTTCGGACCGTTTCGGCGTGCCTTTTCGGGGTTGTACTATTCATATATAATTAATTATATATATATATATATATATATAAATTAAAATATTAATTTAACAAGTATAATTAAAATTCAAGATAAATTAACTTTAAATTATACCATATAAACACAAAGTCAAACAAACATAATCTCAAAATTAGAAAAAAAAATCACAAGTTAATCAAAATAAAGAGGATTTTAAGGCCGGAACGGTACCGAGAAGTTCCGGCCGGGATTTGGCCGGAATTTCCAGAACGGGCCGGAATCAAAACCGAGACAAAAACGACGCCGTTTCATCTCGGTTTTTTTAACGGAACGGAACGGAATTGAAAACTATACTTTTATCCCTGCTAAAAATGATTGAATTTGACTAATTTAATTAAGGGGAGAGAGTGATTGACCTGAATGACTTAATGAGAGAACCAGAAATCTTATCCTCAAGAATGAAATGCCTGGATTTGCCTTAAGAATAAAATACCATGACCTCCGGCTCTTTCTGGATATACAAGAAACTATGGAATCAACAAGTTCTACAATAAAAATCTGAAATACAACCGTGAGTTCAACCAAGAACAAACCTCTTTAAGAAGCTATGTAATGCCATTCCATATAATGCAAGTCTTTCAATTGACCAAATAAAAGAAGAAAATCCCCACTAATCCTCAACTATCACTGAGATGACAACATCAAGTAGCACATCCACCATCAACAGCACAGCAGCAAACAGCCATGCTACTCATAACTTTTATTTGGTTGAACTTCGCAAGGCTACATTAGCTCTCCTACAGCTTTGAAGCTGCATCTTTGTCCAAAAACCACTTCAACTCCCCTTCAGGTGAAACCATTTGGACAGGAAAAACCTCGGAGTTTTGATTCGTTCGCAATGCTGTCTGCACTACGCTAGCTTTACCAGCACCGCACACGACAAGAGCAATGTATGCGGATGAGTTGATGACAGGGAGGGTGAAGGTGATTCTCTCTGGAGGTGGTTTTGGAGAATCTGTAATGTGAGCAACCCATTTCTGGTTTTCCTTGAGGAGTGGATGGCCTGGGAACAGAGAGGCTACATGTCCATCTGGACCCATTCCCACAAGCATGAGATCAAACTTTGGGAACCCGCTCAGTGAAGATATATTTATCACACCAGTATGAACCAAATGTTTGAGGCAAGTTTCATAATCATCCGCAGCACCCTCAGCTGACAGGGCATCGTTGATGGCATAAACATTACCCGGGGGAATTGGTACCTACAAGAAATGAAGGAGAAGAAAAGGTTCACTCGTTAAAGTAGGAACAAACTAGCATCAAAATCCTAATATCCACGACAGAAAGGATTTAAGGTACTGTAATGAACTGTAACATCAGTTCTTGTAAGCTCCAGTATTAAATCAGTTACGTCTTGTTAATCAGTTCCTAAAGTTTTATCTGGTTCAATAGGAATTAGATTTGCAAGAGCAATCGTACTTTCATGGCCAGATTTTTTCAGCATTTCTTCATTTGGTGGAATAACGATCCCCAATGTCTACTATTATAATATCAAGCAGATAACAGAAAACATGATTTTTCTAGACTTCTCAGCAAAATCAACGGCCACCTAAATGACGCATTCATATTTCTAAACATAAGATAGAAAAGGAAAAAAAACAAAAGTGGCACCATTCAAATAGACAATAGAAACTCAAACCATCACAGTAATTTCCAGTGTGGAGATCATAATTCTAAGTGCAGCATAACTTGAAGAATGGCCACGTAACATGGACTGATGATATCAATGTAATCTTTTCAGACAAAAACCACAATGTTACTGGAAAAAAAGTGAAATGTACATTTGATAGGAAACCATCAAGAGCAAGTTTGTAGTTACTGTCTGGATGATCCTTAGGAACAACTCTCTCATCCACCCAAAACACATGCCATTTTGACCAATCTATTGAATCCACATAAGGTGCCTCCACCAATTTCCTGAACCCCGCAACAAGATCACAAACCATCAAGAACCCATCATCACCAATCCATTAATGAACATAAAATTTATGAACTTGACTGGTTTAGTCAAGTAAGACTACAGTGACAAATACCTGAGAGACTTGATGAGAGAACCACCAGATACAACAACAGTGAAAGCCCCTCTTTCCTTAGCAAACTTATCAGATAAGTCAGCAGTGTATTTTGCAAGAGACACAGCCAAATCCTCCTCTGTATAAAACACTTCCACTACCTTCTTGTTATTCTGATCAATGGTGGTGATCCCAGAAGAAGCCATGGATGATGCCCTTGTTGTTCTTCTTCTTGATATCTTTGAAGCAGAGCTGATAGAGCTATTGAGTTTCTTGAAATAGACTGATACCTGTGGTGGTGAGGTTATAGAGATGGAGGAGGGTCTACAAAATTTTGGCAGGGAAGTGGAGAAGGTGAGAGATGAAGTAGCCATAGAAAGTGTGAGTGATTTATTTCTAGCCGTTTGATTGTTTGAAGCACCGGTGATTCTCTGATGATCAGGGCTGATGGTAGTTGAAGGATACAGAGTTTGGGGTTTTGGGTTTTTTCTTTGATGAGGTGGCGTTACAAACTGTGCGGAGAGAGATACACGTGTATCATTACAATGAGTGGGTCTCGCTGAGAGAGTTTAGAAAGCTGTGATTGGTTGTTTCTCTTTCAAGTCCACGTAGACAGGAAACTTAAGAGTTAGTTTTCGTGATTTGTTTGAATATTTTGTATAGTTCATAAGAAAATTTATTTCTTTTAAATTTTAGCTTGGACGAGTTTGATTTTTTTTTTTATATTCTTTATTTTTAAATTATTTTTTTTAATAATTTTGAAATATTAAATAAAAAATATATTATTTTAATGTATTTCTAAATAAAAAAATAATACAATCACACGTAGTTTACAAATTGAGATATACATGAATTAATTAAACTTTGATGACATCATCATGACATTAAAAAACGAGGCTTGTTCTCGTTTAGTATATGACAATCCTCAAAAACAAACACCACCTCAAAACAGGAGAAACCCTAGTTGCCACTGACCGCCACTATATAACGAAAGCGGCTCTTAAGGTGGCCTCAAATTTGGCAGAATGCAGATCTTTGTGAAAACCCTAACTGGCAAGACCATCACTCTTGAGGTCGAATCTAGTGATACTATTGACAATGTCAAAGCAAAAATCCAGGATAAGGAAGGAATCCCCCCTGATCAGCAGAGACTGATCTTTGCTGGGAAGCAGCTGGAAGATGGACGTACTCTTGCTGATTACAATATCCAGAAGGGTTAGTTTATTGAATAACAAGCTTACTTTTTTTTGCTGGGTTTAGTTGAAAAGTTTGTGCTTTAGTCTAGTTGAGCTCTTCCTTATGCTCAATCATGGTAAAACTGAAGTTTTGTGATTCAAGGGCTGATTTAGCTGTAGATTTGTGGTTGCCATGGCCATATTTTGGAGAGTTTTAATGGTAAAAGATAAAGGTTTGCAATTATGTTTCATTAAAATCTTTGTTGAAAATATAATTGAAATGAAACAACAGTCAATTTGATTTTGTTTCATTTACCTTTCATTTGCAATTCAAGGTGTGGACTCTTGTTGAATAATTATGGTTATGATGATTGTATTGTATAGAATCTTAATGATAAAAAGAACAGTTTATAGCTTTGCCAAAAAAGTATTAAAACTCTTAGATGGGCTTTGTGTTTTTATTAATTTGGATTTTGGCCTTTTCTAAATTATGTTTAAATGAACCTTTTGTGATTCAATAGATATAATTCCGCTGATTTATTATAATTTTAACTGTCATATCGTAGAAATATTAAGGATTGGTTGAAAAAAGTTACCTTGTCATATAACATTGCATTATATAAATACATGTGAAATATTGTGATGAAAGGCTCTTCACTTGCTGGGTTTTTTTTCTCCTAGACCAATCAAATGGATGTGAATATGGTCCATAATTGGACACGTGTTTTGTGTGATGATGCTGTAATGGCTGTTTGATTCAAATCTTTTTATTCGTGCAGAGTCAACACTGCATCTGGTTCTGAGGCTTCGAGGTGGCATTATTGAGCCATCTTTGATGGCTTTGGCCAGGAAATATAACCAGGAAAAGATGATTTGCCGCAAGTAAGTTCAATTGTCCTAAAACTCTTCATTTGTTTCTACACTAACAATGTTGATCATTCACTAGAAGTCATTATACATCTAAACAATTTCCCATTCAAGAAACCAAACAACTTGAATGCGTGGCATTTTAAGTAGTGAACAAACATGAGAAGAATTTCCGAAGAAGCTCAGTGCATCTTAACCATAATTAGGCATGCAGCATGTTAAGCAGCTGTGGTATTGGATGTCTTGGCCTCAGAATTTATCTTTATGTGCGGATCTGTATAATGCATATTGTATTTTGTCGTGATAGCTGGCATAATTCTGACCGTTGAATAATTTGCTGTACAGGTGTTATGCTCGCCTCCATCCTCGTGCTGTCAACTGCAGGAAGAAGAAGTGTGGCCACAGCAACCAGGTAAATCATCTCAGCACAATTGTCAAATGCCTCATATGCTTATATTTTACAGCTCCTCTACTTTTATACTAAAAACACCCATTATCTCGTTTTGCCTTGCAGTTGAGGCCAAAGAAGAAGATTAAGTAGACTGTTGATCAGGAGGTGTGGATCCTGTATTTCCTATTAGGTTATTGGATGTTCATCTTTGATTATGTTGGTATCAAACATTTTTCTGGTTAGGGTTCATGAATTTCATGTTTGTAGCTAGATTGATGCTACAATACATTTATGAATATTTGGTTGAAGAATATTTTTGTACTGATCTTTATTTTGAATGCGTGCTCCTAGCTCGACACAAATAATTTTAGATAATGTGGCCGATATCACTTAATCTGATAAAAGGGAATGTTTTGTATGATTAAAGAAAATGAAATTTAGGTGGCTTGATTTTGTAGCTACTTGGTCATTGAGATCTGAGTTCCATCAGAAAAATGATAGCTCTGTATGTATCATAGCCGGCACCAGCAGCTTTTATCCATTTCAGCTTCCAAATTTTTGTGTTTGTTAATGTTCAACACCAATTTGATACACTTATTGTTAACTAAGTGATGATGCTTTCGATAAGAAATAGACCGGTTCATTGCTTGGCCACGAATACAATTTATTCAGCATTGCTGAGCCACCAAGCAGGATTTTTTTTATGACAAGCTAAATATAAAGTTCCATGAAAGAGTTCTTCCACGGGATTTTCATGAGACTAATCTTGAGCCGCCATCCCTGTTGCTTTCAGTCAAAAGAATGTTTTTAATGGATGAAGTCTCAAAATCAGAATTCTCTCCACTGTACAAATTTTCTTAAAAAATAAATATGGGCATGGAGGTTCAAACTAGACCATCTACTCCAAGATCACTCATCTTCTCTGGCTTAATGGGAACTGCTCTATTCCGGGTGCTGGTCGAAGTACAAAACAAGATCTTCTTAGCCTAATTTAAGAAAATTACATCCAATTAATGATCGAATCAAAAGTTATAATTTTTATTTTTAATGATCTTCTCTTTGATATAACATATTACAATAAACCATAAAAGTTTGTGCTATTCCATCCCCAT
Source organism: Salix caprea (assembly GCA_964035475.1). Taxonomy (NCBI): domain Eukaryota; kingdom Viridiplantae; phylum Streptophyta; class Magnoliopsida; order Malpighiales; family Salicaceae; genus Salix; species Salix caprea. The sequence goes on along the minus strand of OZ037753.1, from coordinate 2,611,585 downwards.
TCATGTAATCTATCAATATCAGATCCGCATAATCCTTCAATTTCTGCAAGTCCAGCGGCATGAAATCCTTGTTAGCACTGATTGAGTTTTAATAGGAAAAATACTGAATTGTAGCATCAGGATTTTTAATGATCTTGTTAGCACAAATTGGACTCGATTCAACTTCCAATCTCTCTCTCTCTCTCTCTCTCTCTCTCTCCACAAACACACTACCCTACCATGCACAAATCATTATCTCCATTGAACTACCCTATCATGCACAAATCATTGTCTCCATTGAACTACCCTGCCATGCACAAATCATTGTCTCCATTGACTAGTATTTCATTCTTTCTTATTAGAATTGCAGTTGTTCTCTACAGCTTGTCTAATTATCACTATGGCGGCAAGTGGTGCTCAAGCTTGGAATTTTCCTCCTGGCTACAGATTTTGCCCTAATGATGATGATCTAATAGTTCATTATTTGAAGAAAAAAATTCTGGGTCAACAACTTCCTATTGATATTATTCCCACCACTGATGTATATGCATCAAGCCCTGATAAACTCCCCTTAGGTTTGTCTCTTCCCTTTTTTTTTTTCAATTTGTTTTTTTTGACACATGAACATCTTTTTTTTGTCCAACTTTTGCTCCATTATACCACATGCTTCCACTCTTACTTAGTTGCAACATCAGCATTGATGCAGCCGAATCTAAGGAATAGAAATTTTCAAAAGGGATCATAGAATTTTCTTTTAATAGTCTGTTTTCAAAACAGGATTAGAATCTCGAGAGAGAAAAATGGTCTAAAGTTGTGAATCTTTATCGTAAACAAGTTATTTGACATGACCATAACTCTACTCGGGTCACCTAGGTGAAATATATATATTAGGTCATCCGGATGATGCGAACACAGTTCACCTCCATGTATGAACTCTACACTATCTGCATTACATGATTAAGTTATATACTTCAAAATCTAACTTTTGTAATTACCCTGTAGATGATTTTAAATTGGGGGCGGCCAACGAGTGGATTTTCTTTTCGACCAGGAGCAAAGACGATGACGTTATCTTAACAGAGAATGGCTATTATGCAACTGACCCTGAAGGCACAGATCCGGTCATGTGGATGGATAAAATTGTTGGTTATGTAAAGACTCTGAATTTCTATGAAGGAAGCCCACCCCAAGGAACTGAAACTGATTGGATGGTTGAAGAATTCAGTGTTAATCCTGAGTTTGTTCCAATCAACAAAGATGACCATAGCACTCAAGAAAAGGTGATGTAACTCACAGCAATGCTTCTGTTTTTGGAAACACACTTTGTCTAATGATAATTTATGTTGTTGATGTTTAGATAGCCAACGTTGTTGTATGCAAAATTTCTCGAGGAGAAACTAGACCGGAATGGGAATAGCGGTTCAAGTAAGAAGAAGAAACAAAGAAGCACAAGAGAGGAAAATTTGGAATCCCAGCAAGCTTGTTAAAGGAAGGCTCTCTAATTAGTTTAGTAACAACCTTATTTTCGATTACATTGGTCTAAAGCCAGCAATTCTGCAGAATTTTGGCAGTAGTTTCTTCCCATGTCTGATTTAAATAAACTGTTGTCCGTTATCAACCTTTTTATTTTTGGAAAATTATTTGGTTAATCTTTGGATGGACTGACCATTAGCCTGTCTGGAAGCATTGATTGTTTGCAAACAGATGATATTTCATACACAAGTTACAACTAGAACTTTTCTCTTGGTGCTCTTCTCCTTTGTTTCAGCCCCCACCTGGAGATTTCCTGTTACACCATTTCAACATAATTTTCTGATATTCATAACGATACACCCTTTCCTATTTATCAACATTAGGATTCGAGTTTATATTATATATCTCAAAATATGTGCTCCGGAATGAATTGGACAATCTTCTATCAATCATTATAATATACATGTTCATTGAAAATAAAGAAAAACACAGAGAAAAATAAATCTTGTTCAGTTGTAATTATCAGCATCAGCATCCTCAAATGAGGAGATGCAGCTTCTTGTTTTGCTCCATTTAGTCTCTTTGCAACCCATGTCAGCTTTCCCTCATGTTATAAGTTCTCATAACAGAGGATTTCTACCTGGTTTTCGACTTCTGCTTTGTTCACACCTTTAATTTCTGTCACAAGGATTTCCAGTACATTGGTTTTTTTTATCCCCGAGTCATCTGTGGTTACTCATGATTTGGTCATAGAATTCCTTTTAAGGAAAATTTTAAAAAACAACCGTAAGGTTCAATACAATGCTTACCTTGTCTGAAAAATGTTTTGGATCATTTTCTGAGGAGACTCGCTTGCTGCGTATTCCAATTGAAGCAACTCGTCTGAACTCAAGCGCCAACCAAGGGCACCCAAGTTTTCCTCTGCTTGTTTTACTGTCTTAATTCCAGGAATTGGAATAGCACCTTTGCAGATGCACCAGTTTATAGCAACCTGCTAGCATAATATCCTAAATTAGTAACACATTGATGCTTTGGAATGTCTGCCGCTAAAAGCCAGATGAACTCAACTGACAGAAAAACATCTGAAACTACAATATATGCCTGATGCAAGAGACTTAAGAGGCATTGGTTACTTCATAAGAAGCTTGTGGGTCTCGTTCTTATCTCACCGTTTTTTTTTTTCATTTGTGTTCTCAACAACATTTGTACTGCTGAAACTTGAAAACAAAGCAATCTTATCTTGATTTATTAATGCATTGGGATCTAGTCTTCTCTGAACTGAAGAAGTTTATGGTCTTTCAGAAAAGAAACACGGGCCCAGGACTGTGAATTTCTCAATAGGCACAAACAAGAAGCAACAATAGAAAAATGAACTTCACCTGTGGCAGAGTTTTACCCCTTCTCTGTGCAATTTCTCCTAGGGAATTCAACAAAGGTTCCAGTCCTGGAAGAATTTGCCTGAATAAGAAGGCCCTACAGAAGAAAAGATCACTATTATGAGCCAAGCAGTCAATAAGCAATGACGAAGCAACCTCCTCTCATCACACATTTAAAGTAGCAAGTTCACAAATCTCAGTACCGAGGCCCAAGTGGAAGTCTGGACGATGTATATTTCCCGGTAAGCATTCCGAGTCCTAAAGGACTATAAGCAATCAACCGGATTCCCAGAGAATCACAAACCTTCTTGATCTCCATCTGATCTTCTCCCATGCTTAGCAAAGAAAATTGTACCTAGTGGTTGGTTTCGTGACAATATGAGATTGATGGTGCTACATATAGATGAAAAACTTGCTGTTTAGTGCAGCTAACCTGCACTGCTAATGTCATGACATTTTGTGCGTGTAGGTACCTGTGCTGAGCAAAGGGGCACTCCACGGGCTTTAAGGTAATCATGGATCTTTATGAGCTGCTTTGGGCCATAATTGCTCACTCCAACAGCACGAACTAAACCCTAAATAACACCTTTCATGAGTTTAACCATTTGGATTTATAAAGGAAATCTCTCAGATCAAGAAATTATAGGGAAACTTGTGTACACAAAAAAACCAAAGAAAGGAAAAACTGATTACTTAATGTTGATGAAAATGGGTGAAAAGGAAAGAAAGATAACATTTTGATCATCTCTTCTTTATAATTTGAGCAGTAAAAAAGCAAGTTCTTTCGCAAATATTAGTTCTTGAATGAAGGTAAACTAATGAAGGTTAATGCATATCGCTGAAATCCCTTTGATAATAAGTAATGGTAACCTGCTCATACATTGCAACTAAACCATTCCAGAGAGCTAGCTCTTGTGGAGGAGCATAGTTTGCAGTAGACCAGTGTAATTGACCTATGCCTATCTGCTCAACCTGCAGCCTCTCCAATGACGCCCTGAAAAACCATTCAAAGCCATTGCAGTTCATATTGAACATGATAAAGCTAGATGTCTTCAGGACAGCATGCAGTAAAGTTTTTGAAAAAAAAAAAACAGAGAGAAAGCACGCACACTACTACATGAGAAAGAAAACAGAATAGTTAGAGATGTTTACTTGCAAGCTTTCACGAACTGCCCCGGTGTCAGGCGCCAAGGGTATGCTGCAAACTTTGTAGCAATCACAATGTCATTCCGCATCTGTTTTCCTGAGAATTAAGGCATGAATGCAATTAGTGAAGAATTTGTGACACCCAAAACACAATCTTTCCCTATCTTTTTGCAGGGATGACACTCACAAAGGGGCAATAGTTAAGATTTAGCAGTAATTGCTCATTAAGTCCAGAGAATCAAGTGGATAACGACCTGTAATGAAGTAAATGAAACCACGAAAGATACCAACCTGGGAATTCTTGTATGAACTTGCCAAGAAGCTTTTCACTCTTGCCATTTAACCTGCCAGTCCCATAAGAATCAGCAGTATCAAAAAGATTGATACCATTGTCAACAGCCAGGTTAAAAGTTTGCTGGAGATCAGTGTCCATTGATTCTTGGTACCCCCATAAAAGCTGGTTGCCCCAAGCCCATGTCCCAAAACCCATCGGAGAGACAGTAAGTGGGCCCATCTTCACCTTCTGCCAAGGCCAGAATGGAGGGAATTTGAGTGGCTTGAAAGGCAAAGATGGAAGGGAAGATTGGTTTGAAGAGTTGAAACAGCTGAAATAGGCTGTTGGAGTGGAGATCGAGAATGCCATGTTGCTCCCTGTAGATTGCTTTCTTGCAGAGATCAGTAGCGAGAAGGAAGAAGGAACAGTTGAAAGAGTTGTGTAATAGGTGGTTGCTAGCTATGTACTTTCTTTTTTTTGTGGTCATGATTCAATGTTGAGCTTGGACATTTTGATAATCTGTGTGGATATATATAATATATATTACAAAACAAATAAACCGTGTGGGATTATGCACTGTGCACCCTCTCACAATCCATTGTGGATTGTGGCAGTGTCGTGACAAAAATGAGTCTCAGCCTCAGGCGTGTTGTATTTATTTAATAGGGGTATTTTCGATTTTTGGCTTTTTTTTTTATTCAGCCGCAATGTGCACAGTGTAATCACGCAAAAACCCCTCGAAAACGACAAAATAGTGCACAGGGACGAGGGGCGCTGTCGGTTTTTCCCTCCTTCAATGCACAGTGCACAGATGAGAAAGGGTCTGGAAAACGACAAAACACCGCACAGTAAACGGGGACACGGGCGCCCTTTCCCCCGCGGTTTTTTCGTAGATCTGGGTTGGGTCAGGGGTGCCCTGGTAATTAGCCTATTTTTTTATTATATTCCCGTCTGAACCGCTGGCGCGTCGTCAGGACGCGACAGCGGCCCTCGGCGCCAACGCGCCCTTTAGGCGGCGCGTGCGGGTCAATGCGGCGGTCAAAAAATGTTCGCCGCTGGTGACGACGGTGCGCCTCCAGGTGCTCTGTCTGCCGTCGCGGCGCGTTCCCACCGTCGATTCCCGTGTAAGCGTCGGTGGCCGGTTTTGTGGCGGCTGTCGCTTTTCTCTCTCCTGCGGGCCCAATGTTAGGTCCGGTCCCTCATGTTTGTGGTAAGTTAATTTTGGTCCCTGAAGTTTTGATTTCGATTTTCTGCCTGATTTCTTGAATTGAAAGTTTTATTGTTTTCAATTGTGCCCTTTAATTAAAACTAATTATATAAAGCAATTTTAATTCGGTCCCTGTACTTTTGATTTTCGATTTCTCTTTGGTTCCTTCAATTTTTCCGGTACCGAAGTTTTTTTTTCTTTAATTTCGTCCTCCAATTGCAATTGGTAATATATACAAAGTTTGATTTCAGCCCCTCTTCTTCTAATTTTTTTATACAATGACAGCATTTGATAAATATTTAATTTTGGTCCTCCAATTATTTATTTTTTTCAATTTTATCCTTCAATTGGAATTAATTTTATATATGTCATTTTTCATTTTTGTTCTTATTCTTTTAATTTTCTATTTGATATTAATTCATATGTTCTTTTTTCAATGTTTATTTTTTATTGGTGTTTATGCATCTATGCTTTTAGTTTTTGTTCTCAGTGTAACTTTTGTTCATGTATATATAAGTGTATTTAACACAACAATAATAATAATAATAATAATAATAATAATAATTTAATTATTTTTCATTCTTACTCTTTTGTTATTTTTTTCCCTCCCGATAATTTGATATTTTTTTTTTGCCAGTAATAGCAATGATAAGTTTTTTTTTTTTTTTTTTTATCTTTTGTTAAAGTTTCTGGGATATTTTTAGTCTTACATTTATTTTTGTTTCTTTCATTACTAACATAATAATTATAATTATAATAAGAATAAGAATAATAGTGATTATTATTAATATTATAATAATAGTGATTATGTATTCTATTATTATAGTAATAGTGATTATTTATTCTTTCATAATAAGAATAATAATAATAATAATTTTTAATTGGTTTTTCTTGCTTGTTGTTTTGTTCATGCTTTTTATTTTTTCCCCTCGGTATAATTTAATAATTTTTGTTGTTTTTATTCTAGCGGCAATAATAATTTTAGATGTTAAGACTCCGATGTTGCTATTGTTATAATATTTTAAATTAATATTGCTTCCTTTTCCCTTTTTTTTAATTTGCTCTTTCTATGAATTGATTTTTATAATTTTATTATCTGCACAATAGTGATTTCACTAATTTTTTTTTCTTATTCAAATATTTTGCTCTTTTTTCTAATGTTAGTGCACGCTCTTTTGTGATCGTTTATGACGCAATACCTATATTCTAAAAGATATAATCTATGCTTACGTGACAAACTCAACTCAAAATTTTAAATATTTTTTCTTTTAATCTATAAATTTTATTTACTTATATCATATAAATTTATCGTTATAGATTTAATTATGTTAAATTATATACAAAAAAATACTCGCGGCAACGCGCGGGCAATTAGCTAGTATATATATAGTTATTATTTGATGATAATTTGAAAATTAATTTAATAAATATTTAAGTTATCAAATTAGTTTATTAAATTAACTTGTGAGTTGTCGAGTCAATTAATTAATTAAAATGACATTGCTTTATATATATATATATATATATATATATATATATATATATATATATATATACTGACGTGATCGGGTTAAGTCTTGAATCACTAAGAGTTAGTGACCTTGAATGGTAATAAGAAAAATAATAAATTACTAATGGAATTTTTCATTATTCTATTTTTTTATTTTACATAAATGTTAAAAACAAATGTGATCTCTTCAATTACTGCAATTTTCGTGTTAATTTAGAGCATGTGTACAATTAAAAAGTTATTAAATATACTAGAAATTATATTTCGTGTTGTCTCATAAAAATATAGGATCTATTAAAATAATTCATGAATTTTATTAAAAACAAATCATGGTTTCTTTACCTTGAATAGTTCCTCGTATATACAATTAAGCAGGGAGACAAATATCCAGTCTACAGTGTTTTTAGTCTGCGTGAACAGTAAAAATTACTGTTGAAACGGCCTACCTCTTTTAGATATATAGTAATGAAGATATCTTTTCCTTTTCCCTTTTATGAAAAAGATAAAATTAATTGGAAATGGAAAGAGGGATCGAATCTTAAGAAATCGTGAATGCAAGGGCGGACTCAGAATATTAATAAAATAAAGGTTAAAAAAGGACCACATTAAACAAAAGATAAAAACAAAATAAAATGTGAAAAGTGACAGCTGTGGGATTTGAACCCACGCCCGTTCGGACCAGAGCCTAAATCTGGCGCCTTAGACCACTCGGCCAAACTGTCATTTGCGAAACGATAACTGTACTTACTATATATGTCTGTTTCCTTTAGATTTGCTGGATTTCACGAATTTTTTTATTTTCTTTGATCAGATTTTAGAATAAAAAATATATATATATATCCGGAATATTATTCGTGCATTCACACCTCACAAGGCAATAAAACCCACCAGCCGTACAGGAAAATAAATGAAATATATCAATTTCTTGTACGGAGTTCCTGTTGTAAGAACTGTTACTGCTTGGAATCTGATTCATGGTACATAACATGACTTAACAGGCAGTCATGAACAGTCTTATCTATGCTTTGATTTTCATTTTACCGTTTTTATTTCCTTAAAGAAGCACTTACATATATATATATATATATATTCATACAGAGAGAGAGAGAGAGAGAGAGAGAGAGAGAGAGGATGACATCTCTGTGAGTCATGATGGGGAAAATCTAAGGGTAGAGGTCGAAGGGATTGTGTTGCCAAATAATTTCTTATTGTTTTGTTGTATTATTTAGGAGACAGCAGACTAAAGGGAGAAAACCAAATTTTTATACAGCTGGGTTCAAGAAAAATGACCATAACTCGATCATGGACGGCCAGACCCCATACCCTCTCCCTCCTCTCTCTTTTGGGGCCTTTTTCTCTTCTTTCCGATAAAACTAAATGATTATCTCCATCATCATGTTTGTTGTTTTGTCACAAAACCCTTATTCATCCACTTCTGTTTCATCCCTTTATATCTACATTTCTTGATAACTTGTTCATGATCAAGAAAAGAGAGAACTTGATAACTTGTTCATGATCAAGAAAAGAGAGAAAGCTTGCCAATAATTAGAAGATGGCAGCTAGCTACCAAGCTGGGAAGCTTAATTTTTGTGGGGAATGTTGTCTGGTTCAAGGCCTGGCCACCATATGATCTTGGTGAATATGTCCTCGGACCAGGCTTCATTCCCCTCAATTACTGCTTCCATATATGCACGGGTTCTTCAGCTATTGCTTGATTGTTCATCATCAAATTTCAAGATATGGAGGTGATATGAAGTTTTTTTTTTCCTATTTGATTTTGGTATTTTTTCAGATTTTCTCTAATTTAATTCTATGTTTTAGTAAATTTCCACATGGATCTAGGTTGTTGACTAATTAGTAACTGATTGGTGTAATGATGAGCCATTTTGACTGTCTAGAGATCAGATGGGTAGACACATAAATTTCCATCATTACGTTCTTGTTCTAAGCATGTATGATCCAAATTACTATTCAATTATTACTTATGTTTTTCAACTTAGGTTATCATGAGGCTATGAGATTTTGTCAGTTCTCCTCTATCTCCCTTTTCCAATTAACCTTTTGGTGTCTTATAATCATTGGATAGAAGGATTTTCACATGTTCAAATGTTGTTTCAAAGGAAACTGGGTGTGGGTGTGTTCTGCAATTCTCTTCTTGAGCAGTAGCTAGCTAGGGTTCCTCTCTCTCTCTCTCTCTCTCTCTCTCTTCATATGTACCAATATATTATTCTTTCAATCTTATCTTTTCAGCCATCTCCCTTTTTTTAATTAGTTTAGTGAAGTAATGGCATGCATGTGATGATCAACTTTCTTCACTCTTGCAGAGAGGTGCAAATAAAAGAAATTCTGTCAAAAATTGAGCCTGCAGAACTTGAAATACCAAAACCCTTTTGAAGACCAAGGCCTGCACTCTTTTTTTTTATATGTTATTGCTTGATGGGGGTAATTGGATCTGCAGTCATGTAAATAGATTATAAATACATCGAGTTGTGTAGATAGATAGATAGATCTCTGCTGCCTTGCCCTTACCGATGTTTAATTTCCAGTTCATTATATATATATATATATATATTTATTATAAACTCCATATCATAGAATATATCCATTGACATTTTAGTGGAAGACAAGCAGCTGCACTAAAGATTTGAAGCTAAGAATAGCATGCAGTGGATATATTCTCTAGTATTTGATTCCCATGGCCAGTTTCTTTACTAAAAGAGAGGTATCTTTCTACTTCTGCTATCTTTTCACATCCTTTCTTCTTGTTGACGCAATCAAAATACTTGATTATCTTCTATGCATTTTATTCCCTTTCCAGATCATAGATTTATATAATTAATGGCTAATTAAATCTTGATTCAGGTGCTCAAGCTGGTTTTATCCTCTGGAAAAACACAGGACTTGAACTGCAGATGGCATATATTCTTGTTCAATTGTGTTTTGTTTTTTGTGAAATAGACAAATGAGAAAGCACTGGGATCGAACTCCAGATAAATATATATAATGATGTCTACACATTATTGTGGAAGATTTTGATATCTTGGATCATCAGTTACAACTAGAGTAAATTGATTTGTTCTGTGCAACTTTAGGGTAAAAATACAGTGAAAACAGTTGCATGGAAAAGGAAAGGTAGATCGATCATAGAAATCCATGCCATGCCATGCCATGCAACATTTTTACTTTCTTCCTCCATCACTGTGCATGATTTCAATTCTTGATCATCAGAACGATGATCGATGCATTCAAATGGCCTTTTAATAAGCGTCAAAATCTCTTTCCCTGTTGGGTTTTTAACTTTTGTCAGAAAAATCTATAAACATACGTCATGAACACCAGCTAAATTCAGAAGCTATATGAAGTACATGAAAGCCATCTGTCATGTTCCTGTTCTTTGCAAAAAACCCATGACAAAATGTCCAGTTCCAAACTCCAAGGCCATGTCTTTTCCTTGCTAGAGCTCCTTGGTTTCCTGCGTTTGAAGAATCACCGTCTACTTTGTGGACTGGTGGTGGGATGTTTCAATCTGATTTTTCATTTTCTTTGTCGATTTTTATCATGTAATTGACATATTTCTTATTTTATGTTAACTTTCTCTCTCTCTCAGCACAAATTGCTCATGTTCTTTTGGATTTATAATTTATTTTCTTAAGCTAAGTAATCTTGAGTTTGAACTCAAGAAGAGATCATAATCAATAATAATTACTTTTATATAGATAGATAGATGAATGCCACAACGTTTTTCCATCATCCCGATGAAAAAAAAAAAGATCATGAGGGGTAAAAGATGACTCGGATGTTTTCTTTTTCAATTAAAAACAATAGTATTTATTATTACAGGAAATTAAGCTCATTATCGGGTTATATATATATATATATATATATATATATATATATATATATATATATAGAGAGAGAGAGAGAGAGAGAGAGAGAGAGAGAGAGAGAGAGAGAGAGAGAGAGAGAGAGTAGATACAAGTGCTGTGCAATTTTTCTGAGATATTCAGTATACCAACCCCCAGTGGTCCAAACAATACAATAATACTAATTCATAAGAGAGTGTTTCAAGCTGAAATTTCTTAGATTTATAAGCACCCCTAATCTCTCTCTCTCTCTCTCTCTCTCTCTCTCTATATATATATATATATATATAATGATCTGTAGTGGGTGGCAGGTGTGAAATGCAGGAAGACGAAGGAGAAGAGAGAAAGACTTTCAATTTTATAGGTGCAACAGAAAGGGATCACTAGAAGTGTAGGGTTTATATGTGGTGGCGGTTTATGTGATGAAATATATTGTCATGCCTGCCTTGAACCACTTTTCTGCTTTTTTAATTTGTAAAATGTAAAAGATTAGTAGAAACAAAATTGAAGTAATGTCTGCTTGCTTGCTTTACTAGAACTAATTAATTAGTTTTAATCTTATTCTATCAATGTATTTTTAATTAACATGATGCTACCTGGGCGGCTTTGTTTGACACTCGGTATCAAAAAAATGTTTTTTAAAAAAAAGATTTATTTTATTTTATTTTAAATTAAATTATTTTTTTGTTTTTAGATCATTTTAATGTGTTGATATCAAATATAATTTTTTAAAAATAAAAATAATATCATTTTGATATATTTTTGAACGAATATTTTTTTTAAATAATATCAACCATACTTCTAAACAAACATTAAGGTTATGCAAGTCCCCTGTCTCGCCTCATTTGCAATTTAACTGGCGGTTCTTCATGTTGGCAATCATATTATATTATAAGAGTTTGAGATTTTTTTTGTTTATGAATTCGAGGAAATCTTATCCCCTGAAGACGTATTTTGTGGGCCGCGGTGAACGAGTAAAATCCTGATTGTCCCATATTTTTACAAGAAATGCGCGCCTTGACTCGAACTCGAGACCTACTGTGCGCATCGCGGATCCTCTACTATCACGTCACCCTTGGGGACAAAAGTTTTGAGAATATTATTCTTTAATCCCTAGCTAGGTTCTCAACGTGTTTGGAAATATATTAATTTATTAGTTCTAAGAGAAGTGTATTGTGTTTGATTAGTAATCTATAATAAAAAAATAAAATAAAAATGTATTTTCTTGGAGAGAAAAGTAAATATGTTTCGTAAATAATTCCAAGTGTTTTTTTTTTTTTTTAATTTTCTCTCGAAAACATGAAATACATGAAAACACATTCCCATTGTATGTCTTCATAGTTTTATGTTTTCAGATGGTCAATCAAACACCTAGATGATTTCAGAACACGAAGTAAGGCTTTTACCAGGTTGTCGCAGGACGAACAACCTCGTAAAAAGGAATTCCTTGATTTCTTTTTATTATTTCCTTATTGTTATTATATATTTTCATCTATGAAATCTCTAATGGTGGCAATCCTTTGTCTTGATTTCTTCTATGTCTTATTTCTGCACAGCAACACGCATAGTAAGAAGATGATGACGAGTCTATTTGTTTTTGTGTTTAAAAATATTATTATTTTAAATAATTTTGATGTGTTATTAATATCAAAATTAAAATTTAAAAAAATATTATTTTCATATATTCTCAAATAAAATATATTTTTAAAAACAATGAGTTCTTATTCCAATTAGAATGAAAACTATTGTCAGCACTTGAAACGCAATTGTTGGGCTAGGAAATCAATCGATATGCTACAGATCCAGGGCTTTAAATGCCCGGCCCAAAAGGTTCGGGCTCAATATGTGATCAAAGTAAAGATTAGCCCAGTGGGCCCAGACTTGCAAGCTACTGCAACTGCCGGGTTGTAAGTGTCTGCTCGATTCGGCGAAGATTTCGAGTGACTGTTTACTGTAGTTGAAATTATTTGTAAATATAGTTAAGATTGATTTTAAATAAGATTTTTATTTAGAAATATATTAAAATATTTTTTATTTTTTTAAAATCATTTTTTTATCAGATAAAAATACTAAAAAAATTAATTTAAAATAAAAGATAAAAATAAAATAAAAAATATTTTTTTTCAAAAGAGCTTTTGAAACGCAATGCTAAACATGGCATAAAAATGACTTTTTTTTTTTATTAAGAAATATATTAAAATGATTTTTTTTACAATAATTTATGACATCAACACACTAAAATGATCTAAAAACACAAAATAAATTAATTCAAAGCAAATAAAATACAATTCATTTTTTTTTCAAAGTCATTTATTTTTTGTTCACAAACACCTCCTTTTTAGTGTTTTTTAAAATATTTTTATTTGATTTTTAATTAATTTTGATATCAACAAATTGATATGAAATATTTGTTTTCTACTAGACATATATATACACGGAAACTATATATATCTATCAAATCATGGAATACGTCTAGAAGACTGACTACCATAATGCAGGTCACATGTCTTCTTCCCCTGACCTTCCATGTCTGCTACAAATTAACTACTAATTGTTTGCTAAATATATTTATGTTTAAGATTAATTCCTCTCGAGTATGCTCATATCAGCTGGTTGGGTGATGAACATTGATATTTCTGATTTAAAATTCTTTCTTTTAATGGTTTGAGAATTCGTATTTATAGATCATGGACATGAGGTTTAATTGTATTGTTTATTTGATTTTCATTTATCTAAATTATATTCTTTTCTGGTATATTATAAATGGGTGTTTTATATTATGCTAGTGATTGATTTTTAAAGTGCTTATTAGTTTAAAATACATCAAAATAATATTTATTTTTTATATTAATTACAGTAAAACGATACAAAAACACACAAAAAAATAATTTAAAAAAAACACAATTTCAACCATGTTCCCAAGTAAACTAAGCAAGCTATTCATATTTTTTTTCTAACTTGAAAATAAAACTATTTTTAAATATTTTCTCATCAACAGAAACCAAATCCATTTATAAATTAATTTAATAATTCACGTAAGCTTAAATAATAATGTGAAAAACAAACATGTCTACGGTCCAAATCTAACACCTAACCATATAAGCAATAAGAAAAGGCGATAAATCAAGATCGCAAAACACAGCTTCTGTCACGAAGAAAAAAAACACCTTTTCATCTACACCTCTTGGACTGCCTTGACTCTTATTTATTTATTTATTTATTTATTATTACCTTTATTATTCTATCCTTCACGCTATCTTTGTTGATATATATATATATATATATATTAATGTTAATTCCCTCCAAGTTTTATTAAAATAAGAACACTCCTGGATCTTCTTCTTTCCCCCCGTACATTTCCACTAATATGTTTTTAATTGATGATGTTAAGCACGTAGCTCAGATCTAACCCCATAAAGAAACGGCACCGTTGGCATCAGCACTTGCTTGAATTTCTTATATCATTATATTAAATTTCTTAAGTTTTTAAACGGTCCGAGTAATTTTATTATAATATCCCAAAAGGGTTTAGTGATTTTTCTTTTTACAAAATTGCGTGTTAGGTAGGCCTAACCTGAGGAAGGTTTTGATAACTACAAACTTATACGATACGAATATATATATATATATATATATATATATATATATATATATATATATATATATATATATATATAAAATTAAAATTGTATTCTTAACAATTGATATACTAAAATACATTCTAAAATTGTTTTCTTTTAATATACTAGATTACGAACTTACATGTAAAATGTATTTTTAATATTGGAATAAAAATACAATTTCTTTATTTATATTTTTGACGTTAAGATTATTAAAATTGAACTTGATAAGATAGAAACTTTGTCACTGAAAGAGGTTTTTATAAACATTAGATAGACCAACAATTAGAAACATGACATCAACATAGTGTATATAATAGCATCATTATTGTTGGTACTTTGCTTTCATTGATTAGCATCACAAATTGAGATGTTTTATCTTAAAATTGATGGTTAGATTAACGTTTATTGTTGCTGATTTCTTTTTGACAATGACTTGTAACCTAATTATTCTAAAATAGTGGGATAGGCTTTATCTTTTAACATATTTAAAGGGTTTTTGACACTGTATTTTAAAATTTTATTTATTTATTTTAATATATTTATAAATAAAAATTACTTTTAAAAACAAACTCAAAAACACTAATAAATAACCACTGATATGGATTTTGATTGACCACTGATGTTTGTTCTCATGCCTATCCATACGGGGGAAGATCTTGACATGCATGGAAGCAAGTGCAGAGAAGAAAGGTGAGGATGAAAATATTTAGAAAATCAAACGAAAGGGGACAACCTCTTGGTTTCTTCCCCACTACCTGGAATTCACCATCAAAACAAGTTGGTGAATCTTTAATGTTAATTATATCTTTTGCAATTATTATCTTAAACCGGTAAAAATAATTAAGAAAATCCGCAACACGGTTTGTACAAGCAATCAAGTCAACCACGATTACACTCTGTGTTTTTAAAACATTTTTTTTAAAAAAGAATTATTTTAAATTAAATCTTTTTTAATGTTGTTAAATCATTTTGATATATTGATGTCAAAAATAATTCTTAAAAAACAAAAAAAATATCATTCTGATACTTTTTTGAATAAAATGCAATTTAAAAAGCAACTCCAAATACATTCCAAAACAGGCCCTTAGAATGGTTGATTGTGCTACGCAATGAGTTGTATTAAATTTTTCTTGATGTAAAAAAATATTTAAAATGATTATAGTGTTTTTAACAAAAAAAAATAGAAATAATTTTTTAAAAGGATAAAAAAACCCAACTTGAGTCTGCATACTAAATTCATTGTTTAATCTTGAGATTAGAGTAACCCTTTACAAAGAAAGTTGAATAAAACAATGGAAATCAATTATCTAACAAACTAAATAGAGAAAGTCAAAATTAAAATTAAAATTAAAAATTGAGTCAACCCAGATTAAGTTGATTAACTCAAGATCGAAGACATGATATTAAATATAACCTTATAGAAAAAAATAAGAAAAGAAATCATGAAGCTCAAGGCTTAATAACCTATGTTTGAAGGATAAATTTTAAAAAAAATCTTAAATAATGACAAGATCTAGCACAAAAAAAAACATCCCATCATCTAGAAAATATAATCTTCGGTACAAAAAAAAGAAACATTCCATCATCTAGAAAAAGGAAATTCACAATATTGAGATTTTAAAAAACATAAATAAATTCAATGTTCTTCACGAAAAAGAATATTATTTTTTCAAAAAAATATAGATTGATATCATCTCCAATTAATAATAAAAACTAACTTATATATTAAAAAATCGCAATATCCTTTTCTAGGACAAAAGAAATCTGCAGTATTTATTTTTATATTATGTTTTGTCAGTGTTCTGAGATAGAAAATACATGTACAATCAAGAACGATACACCTTGTGTTTTTTTTCTTTTTTAATAATTTCAAAATAAATATATGTAATTTCAAAATATGAAATACAAGGAGATATATTCCATCTCTATTTATTGTTTTCATTTTATTTATATCAAAACAGTAACCAAATCATATATATCAGCAAAATCACACCATCATACGTATTTATTTATTTTCTCATCTTTCATCGCCCGACAAATAATTTGATTTCTAAGACTTTGCGGACCTTTTCCCTGTTCAAAAAGTCAAATATTTTACCTGTGAATAACGTGTTCTGCAAAATCAATTTTGTGCATCACGTTCTCTTTTCCAAGACAGCAAATCATTGAGGGGAGGTGCTGGCCAAGATGTGAAGTCTTCGCAACCCTAGCTGTTTCTGTCAATGGAGTAACCTTTTTGAGTAAGGGCTAAGAAACCTAGCCAGAACCATCGGCTCCTCCTATTTATACAAACCAATCTTCACAGCAAAATAAGCTCTCGATCCATCTTTCTTTCGTGTTCTTATGTTGTTTTTGTTCGAATCTCATATATCATGAGCAACATACCAAGATCTCTCACAGACTCTTCTTTTACCCTTTTCAAGATCTCCGCCTCCGATCCTTGGCCCTTCTCTCTTGTTTTCTCGTAGCCAGTATATATATATATATATATATATATATATATCCAAGGTTTTAGCTCAAGAACAAGAAAAGAAAGAAAACAAGCTCCGGCTCTGGAGCTAGGTTATTGATCTGTTGTTTCTTTGATTTTCTTATCTGTTTTGTTTTCTGGGCTGTGGAGAAATGGGGAGTGGGGATAAACTCCATTTGAATTTCCATATTCACCTGCCAAACCTCCACTTCCTCCACCACCACCACCACCATGATGGGAGGAGAGAGATGAAAGATATCCCGAAAGGGTGTCTTGCCGTCATGGTAGGGCAAGGCGAGGAGCAGCAAAGGTTTGTGATTCCTGTGATTTATATAAATCATCCACTCTTCATGGACTTGTTGAAAGAAGCTGAGGAAGAGTATGGATTTGACCAGCAAGGACCGATCACCATTCCTTGTCATGTCGAGGAGTTTCGCAATGTTCAAGGCATGATCGAGGAGGAGAACTCCCAAGATCACCATCACCACCATTATCATGTTTGGTGCTTTAGGGTTTGATCATTTGTTTATATATGGAGCTGTGTAAACATTATTTGTTTCTTTTCTTTATTTTCCCTTGTCTGCTGGATTCATTCTAACTAGCCAGTTCAATATTGTAAGTTCTGATGATCAAGGAAAAAATGAACGAAAAGAGATTGTTTTTTTTTTTGCTAATTATGTTTAATTTGTTGGTTTTTAATCATGTTTTGGAAATATATAATTGTTTTTTTTAGTTTTATATTTTCTGGTTAATGGGAACACAAGAAAGAGTTGACTATTGAACCGTACAAGACACGGCTGGAACTTGGAAGGGGGCAGGGGGTTTGCTAAGAGCCATTGAATTTGATTCCTTCTCTGTGATTTATTAAAAAAAAGAATATTTATTTTGGGTTTGTTGGGAATAATCCCAATCTAGTTCATGATTTATTAAAAATATTATATTCAGTATTGTTTTTTGAGCCTGAATCAAAGGGCTTTCTGCAATATCTTGTAAAATTCAATCATAGTGTTTAGTTTAAATTTAATTTATATATTTGAAAAATATAAATTTTAATTCATTTTATTTTCCATGACAGTCTCATCACCTTCCTCCTTCAAATATCTTTAACAAACAATAGGGAAATAAAAAGTTATTTTTTCTGATTTTGATGTATTTTTAGATTAAAAATAACTTGAATTTAATTAGGGAGGTTGGAATGTGCCCTCCAAGTTAAGGGAAGAAATCACAATCCCAACACAGTGTAGGAAAGGTGACTCACATTCTTGAAAAGCTGAAGTTGACTTTTCCTAGCAATTTGGCCAATAGGTTCCCCTTAAAGTAATCAAGTGCATGTGATAGAACAGCTTAATGGAAACTATTTGGTCCCATAATGTTGGAGAGGCCAAGAATATTCTATCCTTTTTTTTCCCTCAATTTCTCCCCTCTTTTTCTTTTTCTAGCACCATTGTCCGGGAATATTTTTATTCAAAAATATATCAAAATAATATTTTTTTATTTATATAATTATTTTTAATATTAACAAATAAAAATTATATAAAAATACTGAAAAATTTTAAAATATTTTTGAAATACATTACCAAACAGAACCATGATGTTAATCATTTTCCTTTTGAGGACGATGATGTTAAAAAGAAAGGTTAGCCGGCAGATTAATTGCCAACTTTCGACATTTAATTAAACCTTTTGTGCTCCTATAATTACTGTCCATTGTTCCCTGTTGGGCTATGTATTTCTTATTATATAATAATAATAATAATAATTATCTCATCCCACCACTAAAGATGTCCAGGAGACTTTCAAATATCTCAATAAAATAAAAAAGGGAGACATAAACAAAGATGTAAGAGAAATTCATCTCAGTGATATTTTTAAAGTGATAGAGAGAATCTTTTTTGTTAAATATACAAATACTTTGGCCACAACTGAAGCCAGAGAATCTACACATGTAAGGTAGAGTGTATACACATTCATCTTTACAGAGAAGGTTATGGTATTGTATTGGTAGAAATCTCCACATGTGTATACACATTTTTGACATTTATAAGGAGACAATATGGGGTTAAAACTTAAAATCACAACAAATTGGATCTTTTCTACACCTCTAATCAGAAGAAGAACAGGCAATGAGCTTGGTAAGAAGAAAAAAAAAAAAATACTGTAACAGTTGTGCAATTGTATACTGTCTAAGTTATCGGTATCTTGCGTTCGAAATACGTATCGTCACACCATGTAAGAGTTTGGTATATCCAAGAAAGCTCAGCTTCCCATCAGAACTTCGAATACAATCCTTGACTACAGAATGTGCTGTAGGGCCTAAGTTCATTTCCTGCAGAATTGAATTTACTGTCAGGAGGTGTGTGATTTAGCATGAAATGGTAGCAAGCTAGCTAGTAAAATGGCAGCAGATCCAAATACCAGTGCCAATTCCTCCACTGAGATGACCTGGTTTCCTTCTTGTTCGAAAAATCCAAAGCCTGCTGTTGCAATGCTGTCCCACCCTTCAAGGGCTTCGAGCTGATACGTGCTGATCGCAGCAGCGCAGAATTCGTCGAACCCCATTGCTTTGTAAGCTAGCGGTTGCATCTGAAAGTGGAAGCGAAAATCTTAATCTTGGTCATTAGGGTTCTTAGCATGACGATCTCTTCATGCAGAAGTTACATGAAATTGTATAATTTACGGGGTTCAGAATGAATTAGAAGCAGAGACGAAAAAATGTCGAGAGTGATCGAAGCCATCCATATAGATCAAGGCTATGATTTCTCAGCAGAAAAAAAAACAAGACCGGAAGAGCATGGTAATGACAAGAGATTTATGATGTTTTGATCAAAGCTCTTTTTCCATATTTTATTACATCCTAGTTTGAAGCACAAGCACAAAGTTATCAGACAGTCATTTGAATATAAGTGGAAAATGTCAGGGAAATTGCAGGTGTTCCTTCTCTGGAACACAAGATGAACTGACTTTTCAACAGATCCATGTCAAGGCAGTGAGCTGGTCAAATGTTTCGCCCAAGTTACGAGGTATTCGACAAAAAAATATATCACACTAGCTAGCCGAGATAAGATAAAGGTCAGAAAGATAAATATAATGCAAGCTTGTATAAACAATGTTGTGGAAGAAGTCAGCAGGATAGGTAAATAAGCCTTACCAAATTTAAAATGTCAGGAACCCTCGATTCCTTCATAGCATCAGTAACATGTTTGGCCAGAGCCTGCATGGAAAACAAATATCAAATACAATATAAAATTGAAGCCATCAACCAGTCATGCCACATGGTCTGCTTAATAAAAATAATAATCAAAGAGTAAGAACCTTAGTTTGAAATTGTCAAAATTTCTACATAGAAAGAGAGAGGTTTAAGAAAAGAAAGCTTTGACTAACCACTCTGAAATTGTCGAGGGATACGGATCCATTTTTCGGTTCCAAAAGACTAAACTGAGTCCTGAGATAGACAAGCTCATCTTCTGGAATGGCTTTTGCAAGAGCCTGCAAAAGTCAACAAATTAAAAAAACCGGCCCCAGTTGTCCTTAATGCCAATTAATGGAAAGCTACAATGCTGTAAATGGTGGACAACGAATGTTACATCACTCAAGAAAGCAAACCAACTACACATATCTCAATTACAGTCATGAAATCCCATTAATTTCCTTTTCTTTCTTTCTTTCTTTTCGGTGGACAGGGTACCTATCGATATAAAAGTGTGTTTATGCATAATTACCTTCAGTGCTGCACGTTTGAAAGAAGTGGCACTGATATATGACTTGACCATCTTAAAGATGAAAATATCCAAAGGCATAGCTTCATTCAAATCTCGTAACCATGGGTGGGCTGCAAAAGTAGGTCCATTGATCAGTTTCCACAATATTTCCTGTGCTTGCTGACTGGAGTAATGGAGATTCTGAAAATAGATGCAAATAACTTACATAGAGCCTGAGCGGCAGTCATTCTTTTTCTGTGGTCCTTGTTGAGAAGCCTTTGCACAAAATCTTTAGCTTCTGGTGACACATTAGGCCAAGGTGAATCATCAAAGTTAGGATCAGATCTTAGCACAGAACGGAAGATTCCTGATTCAGTTCTTGCCCAGAAAGGTCTGCTTCCGCATAATAATATGTAACTTATGACACCAATACTCCACATGTCAGCTTCAAGATTGTACGATCTGCGGAGCACTTCAGGCGCGACATAATATGCACTGCCAACAATATCGTTGAGATGTTCATCTGCATGTGTACAAGAACTCAATGTTTTGCTCTAAAACTTACAGTTGGATATATCAGACCATCATGATTTTGTATGATTCAAATCAATGAAATGGTCCTTGCATGAGAAGTGTTTGTATTCTACTTCAAGCAGTTAAAAGCAATTGAAAGAACACAAGAGTATGAGCAGACCTCATTGATTTCCTAACAAAATCCAATATTTTAGTCAGATATAGTAATCACATCACTGACCAATATCATTCAATCTTACCATATATTGTCTGTGTATTGAAAAGATAAAGGTAGAAGATATTTCAAACACACCTACTTTCTGAAGCAACAAGCTAAACTTCAAGCAATCATGGTCATAAACTTCAAAGAGAATTGTCAATGATACAAGTTGTTGGCAATCAGCCAACCCAAGCTTGTATGAAGACAGAGGATCCAATGCAGGCTGGCTAGAAACATTTAAGGATCCAGTATAGTTTAATTTCAGTTTTGGTTCTTTTGTTAGCATAAACATATAAGAAAACGCAAATCCTTATTCCTGACCAAAAACTAAAAACAAAACAAGTCTGCATCTCAGAGTTTTCTAAGAGAACTACAATTTTGTGCCTTTGAATCCAGCAATCAAACTGCTTTATATGTGAGGTTATTATGTCATGCAAAATGAACCACGCAACGAACATGAAAGTGTAACTAGGACAATTTCACAGAGATACTCTTATCAATAAGCAAATGTTACCTGGCCTGACAAAATCAGATAGACCAAAATCAATAATCCTCAGTGGAGCATCCTCGTCTCTTGAAGTGAAAAGAAAATTCTGCCAAAAAGTCACAGATTACATGGTTAAGATCTGGAAAAGAGGTTGGTGGTGGCATAGCAAACAGTAGCACACATCCATGTGCATTCATATCGACGTACCTCTGGCTTTAGATCACGATGAACAACCCCTTGAAGATGACAATAGGCAACTACATTTAAAATTTGCACAACGATAGTTTTAGCATCTTCCTCAGTGTATCTCCCCCCTCTGCAACATGGAAGTCACAAGGAATAGAGTCAAACAAAAAATATGCAGTCAAAACTAAAAATCAACTAAAAATCTGGAGTATCAGAGGAAGTAGAAGTGTTCCCTTCTCCTTCACTACCTTGATAAAATTCTGTCCAGTAGCTCTCCACCTTCACATAATCTGACAACATCAAAGA
Organism: Salix caprea; assembly: GCA_964035475.1. NCBI lineage: Eukaryota > Viridiplantae > Streptophyta > Magnoliopsida > Malpighiales > Salicaceae > Salix > Salix caprea. Next base: position 2,589,254 of record OZ037753.1, on the reverse strand, counting down.
TTTTTAAAAACTTCAGAATTTTGCAGTGGTATATATAGAAAGCGAGCCTTGCAATGCCATTCATTGTCAGAACTGCCTCAATTTTGAAAACACAGAAATAAAGGTCAACTCTGTGCAAGATACATGGCTCTTTTGAAGAAAATTTATAGACAAGAATATACGTACTCCATGACAACGTAGACATTATTTTCATCCTCAAAAGCATCATAGAATTTGATCGTATTCGAATGCCCCGATAATGCTTTCAGTATTTTTACCTCCCGACGAACATCTTCAATTGATAATGCCGTTGTCATCTGCCAATCAACACCCATTTAGCTCACAGAACTCCCAGCATTAATTCAGTCATACAATATCTCAACTAGCTATAACAATCAACTCAGCTCAAATGGCAATTTCAGCTTTCATAATGCCTGCTCAAGTCAGCAATATAGGAAACTGATGAACAATATCAAGACTTTTCTTTCAATGGTAATTAGAGGTATTACCGACCAACGTGCATGTAAATCAAGACTATATCCCCTTCTTGTGTGATCTTAAAGATGCTACCCCCTCATCATATGGCATGTTTCAAAGACAAAGATTATGGTTATCTTCAGTCAAAACTACGGAGTTTGGACAGAGGAGTAAAACCTAGAAGTTACTGTCTGAAAGAGGAATACAATGGCAAAAGAGGAAGACAAATACTGACAACAAAGGACAGAGGAACAAACACATGTAACACAACACCCACTTTCAGAACGGATTCATCACGAGTAACACTGAAAAACAATGCACCTTAGCTTTGGAAATGATTTTGACAGCAACAGGTTGTCCTTTAACCTCCCCCTTCTTTCCTTTAGCCCAACAAGTATGCCCAAAATGCCCTCTCCCCAGCTCCTTCCCCAACTCATACTTCGCTGCCAAGTTATTCGGATACCCAAAACTCTTATCCAACCCCAAATCCCCCGCTCCCTCCACATCCGCCACCCTCTCCCTGGCCTCTCCTCCCTCCCCGCCACCTTCCTCCGGTATCGGCCCCTCCTTCGGCTGCTGCTTCCCCAGCCCCCGCCTCCTCATGATAGCCATGATCGGCTTAGCCGGGGAAGGTGGCGGGAAAGGCCACCTGAATTTCCTCCCGGGAGTACTAGCCGGTGACGGAGACGGCCGGACTCCTGCGGGAAGTGGGCTCTGGAATGGGCTGGCCGGGAATGAGCTGGAGAATCCTGAAGTCATCGGCGGTGGCGGTGTAGCCACCGCCTCCGAAGCCGCGCGCGGATGAGTAGGATGCTTGACGCTGGTGATAACTTCAATATTGTCAACTGCTGGCTCGTCTTTGCTGCAGCAGTGTCCCATGGTTGGAAGATATGGAGGTGAACTCGGCGATGAGAGAAATAATATAAAGTCAGGCAATCAGAAGGCTGAGGAATGGGCTGTGATTTAACTTAGATGCTAAGGGAATAACTGGAGCAAGGAAATTGAGAGAGAAATAGAAGAGAAGGAGAATCCGGAGAAGAGAGAGCTTGGAGGGGGTCGCTGGTTAGCTATATTTTTTTAAGAAAGTTGACGAAGAGAAGATGGTGTTGTATTCAACTGTATGCATTAAAAATGGTCAATGCCACTTTTTATTATTATTTTGAAAATAAAAACAAATATTAAATAATACCATAGTTATTAAATCTGATTTTTACGTAGACCCGAGATCTGTGTATCCGTATTACCGCTTTGAAGAAGAAAACAATTATTTTTTTCCAAATAAAATGTTTTTGTAATAATTTAAAATTTTTATGCTGTTATGATATGTTTTGTATCTAAAAAAAATCATAATATATATATATATATATATATATATTATTTTAATATGTCCAGAGTATATTTGGTTCGGATTTAATAGTTTTGGATGATATTAATTATTAAGTAAATTTATAGATTTTTAATTGAAGTATGAATTTATTATTATTATTATTATAAGATATTAAAAAAATGAATATGTGTGAAAAATAGCATTAATTGTTTGACCTGCATTAAGAAAATGCTTTGTCTTATTTTAGTTGGTGAATGGTTACGTTGATATTAATATTATAATTGTTATTATTTCATGGGGAAGGGCTCGTGAGAAAACGCGGTTTCTTGTGGACAATGATGGCATTTTAGGAAATTGACAAATATTGCTATGTTTTTATTTTCTAAAATAAATTAAAATTAAAATTAAACAGTTGAGGCTGCTGCGGTTGGATACTTCTAAACGGTTAGAGCACGGGTTTTGATTAGTTTGTTGGACTTGTAAACGGTCACGCAGACATATTTCTTCCTCGGATGAATCTCTCCTAGTTTTCTCTCGGCTCTTTAGAGTGTGTTTAGTATTACTTCTACTTTTGTGGTTAATATTGAAAAAAAAATAGTTTAAAAAAAAATATTTTTACTTTGGTTCAAAATAAGCAGTAAAGTGTTTGGTTAAAACTGTGGTTGAGTTGGAGGTTAAAAAAAAGTTATTTTATGTGTTTGGTTATCATGTTTTTCATATTGCTTTTAATTAATTTTTAGATTATTTTAATATTAAAAATATATTTTTTATATTAATAAACATGTATTATGTAAATATTATTTATATTTTAATTAATTTTTAAATTATTTTAATATTCAAACTATATTTTTTATATTAATAAACATATATTATATAAATATTTTTTATATAATTATACCAATGATCAATCGCATGGTTTTAATAAAATAAACCATGAATAGATATGGGCGTATTGTCTGGGCTGGGTTTGATGTCTGCTTTGAATAGTAGTACTTAATGGGCTTCAACTTGGTCCTCTTCATCAATTCATTAATGGGCTAACTTGGGAGATGGTGCAGCCATGGGTTTAGTGCTCATAAACATATGGGCTTTCTCCCGGTCTGCATTCAGGGCCGACAGTGACCACGTGTCTTCTAGGTATTGTGCTGTTTGGAAACATGATTGTTTTTAATTTTGAAAATATTTTTAAAAAAATAATATATTAAAATAACTTTTTTTATATTATTAAAAAATATTTTTGATATTCAAATATAAAATAATACAGTAAAATAGTTTTGTGTTTTGTGTTTTTTCTCATACTTATACATATTTATAGAAAGATTTGATGTTTATTTAGCGTAGTAGTAGTTTTTACCTTAAAAATATTTTTTATTTATATTTAAAATCAAAATAACAAGGTTTTAATTATTTTTTGATGGTCTTGATTTGTTTGTATTAAAAATAAAAAATATATATTAATATATTTTCATTTAAAAAATATTTTTAAAAATTAGTATACGCTATAGCTCATTATTATGATAAATCCCATCTTACCCGCCAAACTACAAGCATACAGAAAAATGAATTCAACAATTAACTAATTAATCCACCCACTCCTTTCCATTTTCTCACCTCAAATTTAATTTAATCCCATTTTCTCACCTCAACACCCCCATTTTCTCACTAAACAAACACATGAAAAAAACCCTCAAAGAGGACTCAACCTTTGACCAAAAAGACCATGCGGTAATAAAACCCAAAAAACGTTTCGTTGTTTTTTTGTCCTATAAATGGCGGGAGAGCCCTCGTTTCCCATCAACTCCCGTTCTCTCATTCTCTCACGTCAACTTTTTTTCACCACTGACACTCCAAGCCATCTCAAAACCCTAAAACAAAACTCCCAAATTCCTTTTTTTTTCACCAAATCGACGCATCGTTATTATTTTTCACTCAAGGCAATCTCTTGCACTTCTCTCATTTCAATTCCTCTTTTGCAAATTTTTGTAATTCTAGGGTTTTGGAAAAAAAAGTTGGTTTAAATTATTTTTCGAAATTAGGGTTTTTTCGTTGTTGGGTTCGAGCACGAATTGGATAGGTATCGGTGATTTGTTGAGTAAATGGAGGCGATGGCCGGAGTAGCGGCAGCCTCACGAGGTGGTTCGTTGTCGAGAAAGGAGTGGCGGGCAGTGACGGAGCAGCAGCAGCAGCAGCATCGTAATGGTGGTGGTGGTGGAGATGAGGTATTGAGTGATTGGTTGGTTTGTTGGGTTTTTTTTGGTTGATGGGAAAATGCGAGGGAAAAAAGAGAATCAAATGGTGTCATGTTTTGGGTTTTTGTTATTATTTGGTTGGGTTATATGGAAACAATATTTTTTTTCCTTACCATGTTTTTGAGGTGCCAAACAGGGAATTGGGGCTCATTTATTGCTTGCGTGCGTTAAAATTTAATATATAGGTCACACCCGTGCTGTGGAATTCTCGGTTTATATGGTTCTGCGAAGTGATAAAACGTAGATTAAGGTTTACTGGGTTTTCCTCTGTTTTGAAATGAAGCGATTAAACTGAGTAATTTTGGATATATTGGGAAATGAGTGATCTTTTATTTTGTACGAAGACTGGGAGATTGAATAAAGCTGATTATCGGTTTCTTTTTTCGTTTAAATGTTTTTGTGCTGTGTTTGTATGTGGATATTTAAATGCAAGTCAAAGCAACTTTTTTCTCGATTTTTTCAGTATTTACTAGGTAACCAATGTGGGAATTAGATTTTTCAGTATTTCTTAAAAAATATTAGATGTTTTTGGTCATTAAGTCTGGAAATTGTTGATCACAGAACTTGGAACAGCCAAAGCTGGGGCAATCAGACGAGAGAACAATATATGAGGTAACTATTGTGATTTCTGGGCTGGACATTTGGTTTAAGTACCATGTAAAGTTTACTTGGCTTGATGTTTCTCAAGGTGCAGCATGGAAGAGGGCCAGCTGATGTGGACTTCTGTTCGATCACAGTTGATGGAGGTTTAGATGATGAAATTTTGCAGCAGCGAATTCACAGCATTGCTAGGCAAAGAGAAGAGTTGCAACACATCGAGACTGAGCTCAGAGCTCAAGTGATTGCAAGGTCTGAGATTATGGAAATGCAGAACAGCTTCCATGTTCAAATCAAAGAACATGAAGATGCTGCTGCAAAGCTTCAGGTTTGGATTTTTTTTTTATCTGCATGGTCTCTGCTTTCTTTTCCCTATATGTAAATAGTCATAATCCATAATTGCATTAAACATTTTTATGTTACTGTGTTGGGTTTAACTATGATAGAAGTCGTCAAATTTCTACTGTGTAAATTTGATCAGGTATGATTTCATGTCATGAAAGAAAGCTATCTGTGTGCTGCAATTTCAGTGATATCACCTGAAAGTCTTAAGATCAGATCCATGAATTTTGTTGCGTGTCTTTACTTTAACCCACAAGTCTGTTTTTAGACACAATGAATAGCAACAACTTCTCATTTCTGTTGCATCCATCTTAAATGCAAGCTTACTTTGCCGTGCAGGAACAACTGCATGAAAGGGGACAGACCATACATGACTTGGACAGGAGAATGGAAGAAAAAGAAAGGGAACTGCATGCTATAAAATTAGATAATGAAGCGGTTAGTTCATCTCTTTGCTGTACTTTTGAACAAAGTATTTATGGTAAGCAATACATTACGTGTTGTCTCCTGTCTCTTTGTTTGCAGGCATGGGCCAAGGAGGACCTTCTCAGAGAACAAAATAAAGAACTGGCAACATTCAGGTGCGTGTTCATTGTTTTGGCACTAGTTCATGCCTTCAAGCCTTAGTTTGATGATAGCAACAACATTCTAATTTCATGCAAGGTTTATATGAGATGTGAACATGAAAAATTCATAGAACTATCATACATTTAGGTCCCAATGATTGTTTTCAAATATGCTGAGGTTTATTTTTGTATTGGTTTTTTCCCTTTGTCTTTGAGGTTATGCTGGGTTATTTAAATCTGGATGGACTAATTTAGATGGTCTATTCCTTTATGCAGAAGAGAGCGTGATCATTCTGAAGCTGAAAGAGCTCAGCATATACAGCAACTGCGCGACCTTCAAGAACATATTCAAGACAAGGAAAGGCAGATTCTGGAGTTGCAGGAACAGGTCTGTTCATCTATTCAGTGCTGATTTGCTCTTCTGGTTCTGTCCTGGTGTTGTTTATTGAAAATGAAAGTTTTCATTATAAGATTGTCAAACAAGAATTTTTAAAACAAAAAGATATCATCGTCATGTTACCACTTAAAAGCAGGAACAAAAAAGAATTTGTAAAACATGTGTTCTGTAGGAAGTCTAATATTGTTCTTTATCTTTCAGCATAGGGCTGATCAGGAGACCATTTATTTGAAAGATGAACAATTGAAAGTTTGGATTGCACGTGTTCAGGAGATGGATGCCTTGCAATCTAATGCCAACCATTCCTTACAAGCTGAATTGAGAGAACGCACAGAACAGTACAATCAGCTTTGGCTTGGCTGTCAAAGACAGGTCAGTTGCTTTTTTCATCCTTTGCCCTTCTTTTTGGTCCCTGGTTTATATTACTCGGGCTTGAGGCGTGTGCATGTGAGTGCTTGTGTTAGCTTGCATGCATTTGTACACTTGAACAGCCATGAATCAGCTTTTGTAATTTATACATTACAATATTGAGATTTTATTATAGCTTCCTTTCCTTGGCTTGTTTTTGTTTGCTTACTACTCATCACAGAACATTTTACCATCCACCAAGGTTAAGATTTTGGATTGACTATTTTGTCGCTCTCCTGGTTACGGATATCAGTTTGCAGAGATGGAGAGAATTCATTTGCATACCATACAACAACTTCAGTTGGAGCTAGCAGATGCCAGAGAAAGGAGTGGATCTTACACAGATGAGACACACCTATCTCAATCAAACCCAAAGGATGTTTCAAGCTTTAGTCAGAACAATGGAAACCAACTAGATGTGAATGGAACTACTGCCTCCAATGCTAATAATGGAGCATTGCAAAATGGGAATGCAGATAATGCTCCTTCATTTGCGTCAACTGTAAATGTACCAAATCAGGTAGGATTCCTTGTCACTGTGGTTGTTTTTTCCCATTAATCTTAATATATATAATCATTTTCTATTCCAAGTTATCAACTCAAACTGTAGATACAACATCTCTTCTATTCTATAGCATTGCTGTTCAGTTGCAATTTATTATATGCCACACTGTGACTTCGTTTGTCCTGTTTCCCTCACATTCTGGCCTCCATTACTCTAGCTTAGTTTTGAATTTTCATCCCTTTCAGGTAGCTGGTTCCATAGTATACCCCTGGAGTTGATATCCGAGGTCATACCTATTGTGATAAGAGCAATCAAAGGATTCATACCATAGAAAAGACCTAGTATGATAAGATATTAATTACAAATTGACAGGACAGGATAAAACCATGGGCCATACAGATAGAATATTTTATAGGGGCTTCCAAGTGTTTGTCCCAAAAAAACTAATTTGTTTCTGTAATGCAGTAACCAGTAGGTGATTGAAAAATGCTTTTTATTAGGAAGGAAAATTGACTGTTCAAATCCTGTATCCATGACTTCCAATATTCTGTTCTGTTGATCAATAGACCAGCCATGTTGCTGGTGTTCCAATGGCTCCAACATCCTTACTCGGGATGCCGACCTACCTTCCACCTGGGCAGGTGGCTGCACTGCACCCGTTCATTCTGCATCAACAGGGGATTCACCATTCTATGACATCACATGCTCAATCTCATGCCGGACATTTTCACTCAATACCAGCAATACCATCCCTCCCACAGTGGCAGAATCAACAGGTAGCTATTACAATGTAAACTTCTAACATAGCTGTCCATGATAACAATTTGTATTTTTTTTTATCTTCAGGCTGTAACAGAGAGTGCACAATTATCTACTCAGAATCAACTTGCATCATCTCAAACTGATCATGATCTAATGAGGTCAGATGTAAAGTACGACTATGAAAGGTCTGTTAACAGCCACAACTTCCATCCAGACTATCTAGATGTTCATATCAGTCAAGGAGCAGAGCCTGATCCTGTAATCTTATCATCCTCTGGGGAATCACAGGTTATGCATGCTAAGCTGTTGCCTTTGTAATCGATAGTGTAATATATATATAAATATATAGGGTGGGGGGGGAGGGGGGTCAGCGTTGGCCCTACCCCCTCAACACTAGCACCACCACTGGTAATGAACATGTTTCATGATGCATGATGGTTATTGACTAGATCTACAAACATTTAACCTCTTGCAGGCTCTGGAGTCGATTGATAGAAGTTACTTGGTCACTCCTCAACCTGAGCAGAGCCTGCAAGAGATTTCTTTGCAATTTAGTGATGCCTTGAGACTGAATCCTCATGAACAGAATGTTGAAATGAAGGTCTGTGCTTATTTTTGTTCGAAGTTCCTTTGCTTTGCTGGTGCCATTGGTTAGCTTGTTTTAAACTCCATTAAAAGCAGCTGGCAATTAGGGCAGGGACTAAAATCAGTTAAATTTGAACTGGTGTAGGATCAAAATATTTTGAACTTCAATAACCAGGGGCAAGATGGCCAAGCTTTGAGAGAAGAGCAGTCGAGTTCTGCTGCCAGTGCATCACTATCTGAAACATCTGTGCATTCAGTTAATGTTAGTGAAATCACAGTCAACAATGGCACTGGTGCTGTATCATCTGAGCAGACAAATATGGTCACTGGAGGAAAAGCTTCAGACACTCCTCTCCTTGATGATCAATCTCTCTTGGCTTGCATAGTTCGCACTATTCCAGCTGGAGGTAGAATTCGTATCAATTCAACGGTCAGTAGTGTAAAAAATTCCTTCTCATCTTATCACATTTTAAAACCATTCAGAAGCAATGATAATTATCATTCTGTCAATTACAGCTACCAAATAGACTTGGCAAGATGCTTTCACCTTTGCATTGGCACGATTACAAGAGAAAATATGGAAAGCTAGATGATTTTGTGGGCGGTCACCCAGAAGTGAGTTTTTAGGATTCTAATTTACATTGCATGCATAGACTGTACCACTATATCTGAGCCTTCAAGTTGTAATTTCAGCTGTTTTTGGTCGAGGGTGACTATATCCAGCTTAGGGAAGGAGCTCAAGAAATGATAGCTGCTACAGCAGCTGTTGCTAAAGTTGCTGCTGCAGCTGCAGCATCTCCCTGCTCGTCATTTTTGCCTTCTGTGGCAGTTACTCCCATGGCACAATCTCATCGACTTAAGAAGGCTCCATCAATTGAATCCAAATCTTCTAATGGTGTTAATTTTGGGGTTGCTAAAGGCATCTCCAGTGTTAAAATTCTGAGCAAATCGAAAGATTCTCACGAGTTAGATAGGCAAGATTTCGATAGATCAAGTGTAAGCATTTCTCAAAGCAAGGGCTCAATTCATGGGACAACTAACTCAATTTATTCTGGGAAACAGCCGAGCAGGTATGGTTTAAATCCAACTAAATATTGCAGTCTTTGTTATATATGTTGGATAATGTGTTAATCTGTACCAGTGGTATAAGGGCTCATTGAGTTTTATCTGACTGCATGTATTCAGGACAACCAGGGCTGCATTAACCTCTAGAAGATAGTTATGGTAATGATAATGATTATTTTAGAGGTGCATTTGCTTTTTATGCCAGTTCTTGGTTTAGTTGACCATGGTTTCTTTGTCTTTGATTTATGTGATTTGCCGTTGATAAGTAATCAATTTTAATTTGTTTTTGCAGGAGGCAGTGATCAATGTATAAATGAACTTATGGAGTTAATTGGTGTGCAGATCGGGCATATATGGGAGCCATCTGCAGTAGAATGCTGCTCTTGCTGCAACTGCCAGCCTCTTTTGCTTCTTATAGAATCCACCATGAACTTGGCTGATTTTTTTAAAACCTGCTGTTTTCTCCTTTATGTGTGTTTATGATACCAAAGACAACACATTCAACCTTTTGCATTGATATTCATGCACACATTTGCATCTGTGCATTTGATAGCCCATGCTTCCATTGTCTTTGTGATTTTTTTCCAAGTTGGCCATCCTTGCTACCTTTTGTTCCCTTTTTAAGTTCTTTGCTTGGTAAGATTTTTAATCATGGTATTATTTCAGCAGCAAGGGAATGCTTAAATTTTTTTTTTTGATGCTGAATGTTATGGTCACCGGTGCTCAGTGCTCATACATTATTCAAGTGTGTTGTAAATGAGATAAATCGTTGGCTTGAAATTTATGACTTTATGTTAAAAGAAAATAAGAGATTGGCTGCAATAATATGAGAGCTGCTTGGACCTCTTGATTGTAATGGATGGTGTATAGATTGGGATGTTAAAAGCATCGAAGTCATTCGCTTCATCAAATTATCACATAATTATAACTTTCATGCTTGTGTAAATAATCTAAATCAAATCAAATCAATTCAATTTTTTTATTAAATCAAATCAAGTTAAAGATATCACGGTTAAAATTTTCTAACTCTTGTGAATAATCCTTATTAAATCAATTTAGATCATTTATCAAATCAAGTTAAAATCCCATGCAATTAAACTTTCATGCTCTTATTAATATATTCTCATCCAAATTAAGATCTAAATCTTTCTGTTAATTAAAAAATTTTAACATATGAAGACCACTCCAATTTGTTTCTCACTTTGGTTGTAATAAAATATTTATTATTGTAATTTATAATGTATTTATTTAATACGTCAAATTTCTGTGTGTAATCATGTATTTGAATTTAGGGTTCTTATGATCTGATTGGGTTATTGAAATGAGTGAGGGACATAGATTTTTTTTAACATTCAATTCCTTTCTGAAATTTGTGGTTCAATTTTCTACATGTTTACAGGTCTTGCTGGATTTTGGTAAAAAAAAAAAAATCCAACTAAAACTGATCGGTTTAAATTAGTTTTTGATTTGATTTGTTTTTTAACCTAAAAACCAAACCGAACAAAATATAATACAGATGTTTTAAGAAATAAAATAAAACCCAAAATGAAAACACGTCGTCGTATAGGACAAAGAAAAGGGCTTCACAGCTGACACCATTTTAGAATCGAAGATAGAAAAACAAGGGGAAAAGAAAAAAAAAAAGAGGGAGAAAAAATGGGTTACGTCCTGAGAGTGAGATTGGCTTCATTCTTTGCAGGAGCAGCAACATCATCATTTGCAGGACTCTATATCCTTTACAAAGATTTCAAGGTTGCCCATGATGCCATCTTTCAACAGGTAATCGTCAAAATCTCAAAAAAGAAGAAAACGAAAAAAGAAAAATCTGTGCTTTTTAAGCTTAACTTTGTAGTCTAAATGCAACCCATTTGGTATTGTAATGAAAGGAAGTAACTTGTGGTTTTTGTATTACTTATTGCAACATATTAATCATGGGTTTTCATTTTTATTGCCCCCTTTTCAATTTTTTTTCTTGATTAATGCATGAAGTGAAATCGTATTAGCTTATTTGGATTTGAGAGAAAAGGGAGTAACTTGAGGCTCAATGATTCATTATTGGAATAAGATAATTGTGGGTTTTGATTATTTTGTTCTCTTTTCTATTTCTTTTGTGCTCTTTCTCTTGATTTTTTGTATGGTGGGGAATAATATATGTTGATTGGGAACCTAGTAGAGTGATATTAGAATGTGGATCATTTGCATTGATTATTCTTTTATCAGGGTTTTATAGTATAAAAGTAGTAGTAAATCTAGTTGGGGTGACGTTACGGAGTAAATTTATACAAGTATATCCTTGTATTGAAGAGGATTTGTTAATGGTAACTGTTTGATGTTGCGTGCTCTTGTTGTTGGCCTCATTTGCGTTGTAGCCTCCTTAATGTTTCATCAAAGTGTTTTAGTTCTCATCACAACATGGGAAGGGCGTAACTGACTGAAGAATGTTGCGTGCTAATTCTGTTTGCATCTGCCCTTCAGAATATATTATACAAGAACCAACAGAGGAATATGGTTTTTGCTTACTAATGAAAAACAATTATGAGTGGAGCTACTAGCACAACATCAAGTGTAAATTTATGCTATGCTGTTCATATGAGGTTAATTCATCATACAGGTGGAAAGTGTTCACGAGTCACTGGATAGACGGATCTCTGCACTGGAAAAATTGAAACAAAATGAAGCTACACAGCCTCTGCAAGCAGCAGAGTAGGAGCCTTGAGGCATTCTGCTGTACTTTGATGTTGTGACATCAGACATGTTTTTTCTGATAATGCTGGTGGTTTCTTTACGGATTTTGTCCCCATTGTTAAAGAATAATCATGACTCCTAATTATCTGTATGGTAATGAATGAGCATTCAATTTTTTTTGTGTCGGATGTTAGTATGTTAGATGTTTGGAAAAGTCATGTAAGATGTCTTCCTTGTCCAGGAGATGATATACAGGCCGCCTTCAAAGGTGGTGGCAATTTTCTGAAACCTCGCTCTAACAGAAAGACTCCATTACCGTATACATCAACTTTCTCTGTCAACCGGATAGATTATACATTTTCTGAAATTTTGGACAGGGAAATAGAAATCCAGGCATGAAGTCAGTTACAATGGACCCATATCCATTCTTGCAATATTTCGATGCCTGACCAAGCTCAAGGCTATCATTTCGAGGCTAAAGTTAGCCTCAGACAAACTCACCTTCTTGACAGGCCAATGCTTTCTGGAGTTTGCAGGTTCTGTCCTGTAAACTATCCCATGCTTCCTCTACCAATTACATATTTCTCACTCCAACCTTATCTAGCAGGCATTTTATCTTCGAAGGTAAATCTTCAGTCTGCGATTAACATTCACGAAGAAGTGATTGATCGTGGTGATACTCACATTGAAGGACTCAAACCACTAGTATGTAATATGTAAACCACAGAACAAAGAAATGCGGCAAAGATAAGCACAATTATAACGACACCAACCAGCACAAGCCAGTCAAGCCCTCTTGTATGGCCTTCTCTAACATCCTTGCAAATCTTGCATCATTATCCAGCAAATAAAGATCTGGATTTCCAAGAAAAGATCCTAGATATGAAGCCACTATTCTCATCCAAGAAGTTGGGAACTTGCCAGAGAGTTGATCGAATGATATGTTGACCAAGTAAAGGGAAATATATGATGGGGTGTGTTAGAGAATAATATAAATTATATTCTGGAGTCTCATCTAATAACTTAAATTTCTAGATGAGATAGTTCCTTAACAGCGCTACAAGGTACAATATATTTCACAAGAGGCAATCAACTGATGTTATCAGGCTGCTAGGAGTGAGTGTGCTCCTCTGTATCATTTGTATAGGCTGTTCTGCATTCCACATGTTTCTAGAAAATCAGCTCTAGAGATAGTTGTAGCATCAGATAAGAAAAGATAAAATCTCTAATGTATCTGTAGATCTGGAATTGTTTAAGCTGTTAAAATGGGCAATGGATTATATCATCTTCTTTGTGTACGGCTAGAACTAGTTCTTCCACACTGGGCTAAGAGAAATATAGAGCTTTTAGAAAACTTGTAGTGCAACCATTTCGTTGGCCCAGAATTCGATAGAATTCCTTAGTTCTTCGTGATTCCTTAATGTTGCATCACACTCTAAGATTAAAAAGCCTGAAATGTATTTATAACGTTACGAGATTTAATTTAGATCTCTAGATTTTGCAAGTGTACTGTCCCAAGAACGTGATGATAAAGGAGTTGTGATTTGAACAACAGGTTTCGAGTTTAAGCCTGTTTGTGTATTTCTTGTAAGAGTCTTGAACAACTAGAGTTTTACTGGATTACCTAAACCGATAAAATACATTTTCCGAGCTTCCTGTCATCCAAAAAGTGTACTCATTTTTCTATAAACCTTTCACATTTTAAATAAATTATTTATAATTGTTTTCTCATATGGATCATGGGGTTGCTTTCTTCTTCTTCTTCTTGTACACGTATATGTGTTTTTTCTTCCATCAATTTCATGGTCCAGACCATGTAGGGAAGAAGGTGGTCCTCTGGAATGAAAGTTACAGAGGCAAAAAAAGAAAAAGGAAGAGAGAAAAAGAAAAAGTCGTGAAGATATACAAATTTAATTGAGTTTTGGGGGTGTTTCCTTGGCGGTGGTAGTTTGAAAAAACAAGTACAATTTTGAATGTTTGTGCTACATATTGTTGTTTTTAGTAAATTAGAAACACACACACAAAATTAAATTAAATAATACATAATCAACTTGAATTAAAGGGTGAAATTAAAAATAATAAAGTTTTATAAAATATTTAAAAATAAAAAAAGAAATCATAATAATAAGGATCAAATTGAAAACACCAATACATGATAAGAAAAAACTTGAACATGTAGAATTTTTTTCAACGCACTTTTTTATATTAAAAAAATATAAATATAAATAAAAAAACTTATACACGCTTCTAATTAAATAAATCATGAATTATTGTGTAAATAAATAAAATTAATCAATAAAAAATAAAAACATAATTGAAAAAATCAAGAGACCACTAAAGATCAAAATATTTAATATCATGAGTTATTTATCTAATTGTGTTTAATAATTGTTTTTATGAAAATCAATCTGTATTACATATTGACACGCATATAAAGTTTATTAAATAAGATAAAAGGAAAATGGATAAAAAAATACAATTATAATGGATAAAAAATGAAAAAAAATAAATTATATTTTATTTTAAAATAAAACACAATCAATCTCACGGATTAACTTAATCACCTATAATTGATCCAATTAATTGATAATTCAAATGAATTACGCAGATACGATATAAAGACAATAATACAATCTGTTAATGCCTCAAATCCATTTGATCTTCAAGTGGCCCCCATCCCTGTTCCCCAGTGCTTCTCCCGAGGCTAAAAGCCTGTTTGACGAGGTGTTCAACTTCTTTTTATAAATGTTTTTTATTTTGATATATATTTTTTTATTTTTTAAAATTTATTTTTGACATTAAAAAATATCAAAAATATTATTTTTTTAATTTAAAAAAGGAGTGAAAAGTCAGTGCCCAAATCCCAACAAAATAAAAAAATAGAGAGAAAAAGGAAGGACGCCTGTGGTAGCTTGCTTCTGCATGCAGAAAACGATACCGTGCAATAATGATGAAAGAGAATTGCTTTTACTGATCTGTGTCCTACTGCCACCCCAACGGTGCGAATGTTGGAAGCATGGAAGCAAAGCAAACGCCAAAAATGGCGGCAACCCCACCACCTAGAGAGAGAGAGAGAGAGAGAGAGAGAGAGACAGTCTCTCTCTCTCCCTCCCATACATGGCCCCATTAGAAATTAGAGATATGGGGCACAATAAGTTTCTAATTATATTATGTTTTTGTTGTGAAATTTTAATTAAGAAATAACTAAAAGAATACGAGATTTACTGTTCATTTACTGTTCATTGTCTCTAAAAACACTGTGGACGCGAGCTTTTTCGTCCGTGCGTCGCGCGAGTTCGTCCACCCTATTTTTTTTTGTCTTTTCCGATTGTGAACAGTGTTTTACCGATTTCGTCCCTGATAATAAGACAAAATAACGGTTTACGCTGAGGGGCACGGGCGTAATTGGCCACGTACGGACCGGTCCGGTTCGGTCCGGTCCGCCTGACTCTTTTTTTTTTTTTAATATTTTTGAAAATGTGTAATGACGTTCGTAGCCCCCGAAACGACAAAATATATGAATTCGGCGCAGGGGTGGTTTAGTAATTGACCATGGCGTTACTGTGCGCTTGCGTCAGCGCTGTCAGCGGACCGTACGGGCGCGTCGGCGCGTTTTGTGACCCCGGTTGATTCAGGCGGCGCGTGCGGCTTCATACGGCGGTGAAAAATTTTCCTCCGCCAGTCAATTCGATTCGCAACTCTTCCCTGAATCTCATGGAGTGGCGCGTGCGGTGTAAATATGGACGTGTAGGCTCAAATAGTCGGTTGAACGTTTATGTCCTCTTTTCTCTCTCCTCAGCGCCGAAATCAATTTCAGTCCCCCGAGTTATTGTGCATGCATTTCAGTCCCTTGGTTTTGTTTGATTTCTGTAATCCAAGTTTCGAATTCTTTCAATTTCGTCCTTGCATTCAAATTGATAGATATGCAATTTGCATGTCAGTCCTTCTTCTTTTAATTTTTCGGTTTCCTATTAGATCCCTTAATTTGTTTAGTGCAGCAGGTTATATTGTTTTCAATTTTGTCCCTCATTTCAAATAATTAATAATAATAATAATAATAACAACAACAATTATTTCAATAATAATAATAATAACAATAATAATAATAACAATAATATCAATAATAATAACAATAATAATAATACCAATAATAATAATAATAACAACAATAATAATAATAACAATAATAACAATAATAATAACAATAATAATAATAACAATAATAATACCAATAATAATACCTTATTCTTTTAATTTTTTATTTGTTATTAATTCATTGTTTTTTTGTTTTTTTTGTATTTTTAATTGATTGATTTTTTTATTGTTTTTTATACAAATATTATGCTTTTTTGTAATAATTTCCCTGGGCAATTTAATTATTTGAATTCCTTTTTTATTAATATTGCTCATTTTTTCTCTTTGTTCATTTATTTTGTTTTTTGCTTCTCTTTTTTTTCTTCTTTGAATTGGGTGATTTTTATGATTTGATTATTTATGCAATAATCATGATATTATTACTTTTGTCCATGTATATATAAGTGTGTTTGACATAATAATAATAATAATAATAATAATAATAATAATAATAATAATAATAATAATAATAATAATAATAATAATAATTTAATTATTTTTCTTGCTTCCTCTTTTGTTAATTTTTTTTCCTTCATATAATTTAATAATTTTTATTGTTTTGACAGTAATGGCAATGATTTTTTTTCTCCTTTTGTTAAAGTTTTTAAAATATTTTTAGTCTTTCATTAATTATATGTTCTAATATTTATTGAATATTATCTCATAGGAATATATATAAAGCGAAGAAAACATGGCCTAAAATTTTTTAAATAAAAAAAATTAATATCAGTATTCTTAAATACATGTAATATAATCATATAATGATAAATCGGATAAAATAAAATAAAAAATGTCTTCGAATTTTAATTTTGTACTTAACACAATAATAATAATAATAATAATAATAATAATAATATAATAATAATAATAATAATTTAATTATTTTTCTTGCTTCCTCTTTTGTTAATGTTTTTTTTTTCCTTCGTATAATTTAATAATTTTTATTGTTTTGACAATAATGGCAATGATTTTTTTTTCCTTTTGTTTAAGTTTCTCAAATAATTTTAATCTTTCATTAATTATATGTTCTAATATTTATTGAATATTATCTCATAGGAATATATATAGGGCGAAGAAAACATGACCTAAATTTTTTTAGTCAAAAAAATTAATATCAGTATTCTTAAATACATCTAATATAATCATATAATGATAAATCGGATAAAATAAAAAAAAATTGTATTCAAATTTTAATTTTGTACTTAACACAATAATAATAATAAGAATAATAATAATGATAATAATAATTTAATTGTTTTTCTTGCTTACTCTTTTGTTAATTTTTTTTTCTCTGTATAATTTAATAATTTTTAATCTTTTAGCAGTGATGGCAATGATATTTTTTTTTCCTTTTGTTAAAGTTTCTAAAATAATTTTAGTCTTTCATAATAATAAAAATAATAATATAATTATATTCAGCTTAAAAATCATAATAATAATAATAATAATAATAATAATTATAAAAATAATAATAATAATAATAATAACAATTTTTTCAATAATAATAATAATAACAATAATAATAAGAACAATAATAACAATAATAATAACAATAATAATAACAATAATAACAATAATAATAACAATAACAATAACAACAACAATAATAATAATAATAACAATAATAATAATAACAATTATTTTTGTTAGTAACTCTTTTGTTAATATATTTTTTGCTCTTCATAATTTAATAATTTCTATTGTTTTGACAATAATGGTATTAATTTTATATATATATATATTTTTAGTCTTTCGCCTAAGAATATATATAGGGAAAAGAAAACATGACCTAGGATTTTTTTAATATAAAAAATTAATATAAGTATTCTGAGATACATTTAATATAGTTATATAATAGTAGATGATCTGCCACACAATTACAGATAACCGATTAAAACACATTCACAAATTTAATTTTTTTTATTTATAGAATAATGTCTACTTTTGTCCATATATATATAAGTGTGCTTAACACAATAATCATCATCATCATAATAATAATAATAATAATAATAATAATAATAATAATAACAATAATAACAACAACAACAACAACAATAATAACAATTATTTCAATAATAATAACAATAACAATAATAACAATAATAATAACAATAATAATAATAACAATAATAATACCAATAATAATAATAATAATAATTACAATCATAATAATAATAACAATAATAATAATAATAACAACAATTATTTTGTTAGTAACTCTTTTGTTAATATTTTTTTTGCTCTTCATAATTTAATAATTCCTATTCTTTTGACAATAATGGTGTTAATTTTTTATATATATATTTTTAATCTTTCGCCTAATAATATATATAGGGAAAAAAAAACATGACCTAGGATTTTTTTAATATAAAAAATTAATATAAGTATTCTGAGATACATTTAATATAGTTATATAATAGTAGATGATCGGCCACACAATTACAAATAACCGATTAAAACACATTCACAAATTGATCAATAAACTACAACAAAAAAATATCACACCAAACAACCAAATAATTCACCATACAAATGGATACAAAAAATATTTCCATAACCAGTAAACACAACTGAATAAAGAAAAATTAGATGATCGACCACACAATTACAACAAAACCAACCACCAACAAATTCCCGATTGACTACAGCAAACAAAAATCTCTAATCAATATAATCTATTATATTTTTTCGACCAACTGATTATATAATTATCGATCCAATTAAAACACACCAGATAATCAAAACATTGCAATTTTGCAATCTATGAGTTAATTAAATCAACACACAATTCAAATCCAAACTGTGACTAAATTATTCTCCAAGACAGTAAAATAATGTCAACAACCAACTAAATCAATGCAAACAAAAAATAATCTATCTTTAATACATTTCAGCGATTATAATATTGGTATCAACCAGTTAAATGCTTAATAACTGTTAAAAAATATTTAACAATCAAAACATTCAGTTCAAGACAACAAAATATCATCTTTCATTCATTTTATTGATTACAGATTTACATCAACCAATTAAATAATCATCAAAACAATCAATACATACTAAACAATTAATCAATTATAGTCTTGCAATACTCAAATTACAATTCGTTAATCTTTCATAAATTTTATCACTTATCATTTTTAAATTTCAAAATTGAATTACTATCTGAGTTTTTAATCTTATAACAATAATCAACTAATTCAATACATAAAAAAAAAATTATAGCATGATTTAAAATTTACAATTCTCTATCTATCAACTAAAAAATTCTCTGCTTACCACATAAATAATCAGTTTGCTACATATAAAAGGCCCGGCGCAACGCGCGGGCTACCCAACTCGTATAATCTATATCTATATCTATATCTATTTTAAGAGATTAACAAAATATTTTGGCCACTTTAAACTAAACTAAAAATAAAATGAGATTAACAGCACTGGTTAAGCTAGCTTGTTTTGGAATCTTTAAGAAACCCTATAAGCAAGAAAGCTAGAGACTGTGTGCAGGTGAGGTTCTTTTCTTTTCTTCATGGCTGTTTGGTGGGAAAGGAAAAAAAAGGAATTTGCTAAATCCAGGAAATAAAGTTTTTTTCTTCTTCTTTTCATTATGAGAATAAATTATGGGTTTGACGTTCCCAACAAAGCAGCTAAAGAAAGAAAAATGACCAGTGATGTTGATTTTGGTGTGAAGCTACACCAACCTATGGATCATCATCAACCATTCCCTTTTAGTAGGACTCCTATGATGGTTCTTCATGCAAATCAACACCGTCCATTTGATAATGGCCCCACACCATCATGTGATGGAAACAAGCCCTTAATCAACTATAGCAGTGATCATATATACAGTGGTGGTGCTTGTGGTGCTACTAGTGGTGGTGCAGCAGTTGGGTTTAGGACTTTGCAGCCTTTTGAGACTTCAGAAACAACTACTACTACTACAGCTTCTGCCTTCAAATCTCCAGGTAGTATAAGAAATTATCTCTCCTTTTGACACTTCTAGCCGTTTGTCTCTCTGATTTTCCCTGTTCATCAGCTTTCAAAGATTAGACCTTTATGAGTAAGAGTCAAGGATTGTGTGCACTGACAAATACAGATTTTTTTTTTGTTTTTTGGCCGAGTTCAGGAGGCAATATGGCAGCATCTTTGGGGTTTCCTTTTACAAATGCACAGTGGAAAGAGCTTGAAAGACAAGCCATGATATACAAGTACATGGTGTCTTCAATTCACGTGCCTCCTCATCTTCTAATTCCACCCCCTATAAGTACTGCTAAACCCATTAATTTATTGATGAGTGTTCTTGGCTTGATGAGTTTCTCACAAGCCCAGCAAAGTTGCAATCTTTGTGGTTAAATTTTGCTATTTCTGGGCACATGCAGTGGGGAATGGACTGGATGTGGGGTTCGCAAACAGGGCAGATCTAGAACCAGGGAGGTGCAGGAGAACAGATGGGAAGAAATGGAGGTGCTCGAGAGACGTGGCACCGGATCAGAAATACTGTGAGCGTCATATGCATAGAGGCAGACCCCGTTCAAGAAAGCATGTGGAACTCAACTCCAGCAACAAGAAGAGCCGCAACAATCCTGCTATCTGTACAGAGTTTCCTGTTACTGCTGCCATCTCTAACTCCACTATCAACGACAACCACGGTGGCTCTGCTTCTGATGAACAGTTTGTTCGGACGACTATGGCCCAGCCATATATTCAGGCCCCAGTTTCTGCAAACAAATCCGGTGAAAAGATTTCAACTTTTGATGTTGACAGAACCTTTGGTTCTACATACAGGGAACCCAGGTTGGTTTGATCTTTAAATTTTGCTAACAAGTCATTTGTTTTTAGGGAAATCTTTGAAACTTTCCGATTCATTAGTCCCTGATTTCTGGTGGTTTTGTACTCAAGGAGCTCTGACTGGATGTTGGAAGGAGGAACTGTTCCTATTGTTACAAATGACCAACAATGGCCACAGCTAGTGCGCACGAAAATTGGAATTGCTATTGAAGGTTCCCTTAACGATGCTTCTGTTCTCAAGCAGCACTACCGCGAAGAGTCTCTGAATCTGAACTCATTTGGAAATTTCAATGCTAGAGAAAATCAACACAGCAACCAAAATAGTCTATTTCTTGACGAGTCTCCAAGGGGTTTTATTGATGCATGGTCTACTGATGCAAATTCTGGAAACACAAGCTCTGTGTCCTCAGATGGGAAGCTCCCCCTGTCCCACCTCAGTCTATCAATGGGAGGCAATAGGTCTATTGATGACGAAATGGGTCAGATCCAAATGAACTTAGGCCTAATCGGACAATATCAGAACCAAGAATGTGGCGGAGACACCAGCAGCACGCCAGGCGGGCCCTTGGCGGAGGTGTTGCAATTGAGGACGACAGTCAACATCAATACAGGAACGAATCATCAATCTCCTTCCATAATTAAAAATGGAGATTCTATTTGTCCTCCAGCCACCACAGTCTCTTCACCATCTGGGGTTTTGCAGAAAACACTTGCGTAATAGCAATGATAATAGCATGCCAAACCTGAAATTGCCATGCATGTGTTAAATCTCAAGCCTCAATTTGAAACCCTTGTGCCTGGTTAAGCTAAGGGCTTTTAGATTTGACATGTTTTATTATCTTGGTTGCTCTGTTGTCTTTTGGTGAACCGAAGAGAGAGTCCTATCTGTGTTGTTGTAGAGTTGATGTCGGTGTTGTTCTTTAGTTCTTGGAAACGAAGTGAAGGTGGGCTCTTGTTCTGTTATTAGTGAGGGAGACTTGTCTACCCCTCTTTTTGTCGGAAAATATCTTTTATTTGATGGAAAAATCTCATCTTGATGAGGACAGCTCCCTTCCTGTTCTGTCATCCTGTCTGGTTTAGCAACAAGATAGTTTCCAAACTTCTGATCTTGGCTTTAGTTTAAGTAGCCTAATGTATATGTATATATATTTTATTAATGTAAGTGTTTGGATAAGTTTACACTTATCTAGACACAATATTTTTAATTAAAATAATATTTTTTTCAATTAATATATATTTTTAACTTCACCCTTAATATTATTTTTTATTGTTTTTCTTAATTTTTTTTTACAATTTTATTATTTAATATTAAATTGATTGAAAATCAAATTTCATGATTTGTTTTATTATTTTTTCTATTAAGTTATTCCAACTTAATGATTTATAATAATGCTTAATGAACTAACTCGAATTAACTCATATGGTTTTTTCAGTTTTCTTTCTAAAAGTATTCAAAATACTTTGAATATCTCTATAGTTATAATATTATTTGCTTTTGAATGTTTTTTTATTTTTAACAAACTTCATCATTCCTCATTTCTGATTGCTTCACTGCCAATACATGACGAGCCTTTTATAAAAATAATTTTTTATATTCATTTTTTTTTCTTTTCTTTTTCATTGCAATCTGTTGGTATATATTAGCTTTTTTAGAAAAAAGTATTGTACTCCTGCATGTAAAATAAGAAATTGCATGGGATAGCTAATTGATATGAATGATACAACAACAGTTGTATCAACACAAAATCGTCCTCCGATTAAAGAAAAAAGAACACACAAAATACAAAATCTACCTTCTCTGAAAGTTCAGTCTTCCTATAAAATAAGCAAAAAGAGAAGCAGTGACAATGGGGAAGATTATCAGAACAACACCAACAACACTCAGAAAGCTGTGATGGTACCCAAAGTAATCCTCGACAAAAGCAGAGAGAGCTCTGGTGTCGCCAAACACTGATATTTCTTCGTCTACATCTCCATATTGTGAGCTCAACATACCATTTAATGCCCAGGATGTGGGGCAAATGTAATACAACCAGAGCCACCATTTTGGAATATGCTGCGTGGCCAAGCACAGAGAACAAAATCCGTGTCAGTTTTGTATTTCAATCTCCTCTTATTTCACACCATCTTGGTCAAGATTTGATACATATAAGTTTTTCCTTTTAAATGGATAATAGCATTTTGTTTCGTTGAGATTATAGAGCCTGAAAAATTAGATTTTGAAGCCTACCCTTCTTTTATGAGGATATGCTTCTTGCAATCTATGTAAAAATGCCCTTAGTGAGATGGATTGATGGTCGGAAAGCTTACCGGTTTTGGAACAACGAAGCCGGAGAAAAAGTTAAGCATTGTGTACGAAAATGAAGCTAAAATGGCAGCCACTTGAATGTTTGGTGTCAATGAAACGAGCAGCATCCCCTGGTAGTTGAAGAACAGCAATGTGCAGAACATGCTGTAGAAAGACCAGAATATCTTACCCGCAGACAACGAGTAGCCGATCATAGGATATGCGATGATCACATAAATGACTGATTGAACGAACAAGTATGGAACCTCAACGAGCACCTACAGAACAAAATAATAATACAAATGTGAGAGTGATATAAGATCATTAGCCGAGTCTTGTATAGTGACTTGAGCTTTTTTTAGCTGTTTTTTCTGGATTTTATGTTATTTTCATATTTTCTATTAGTTTTTCTTTTTGTTAATATGATTCAAGTGTAAACTAGTTGAGATTAACAGGAACACCTAGGATCTGCCAGATATTTTACTTCAGTGATAGAATGAAACTGTCAGGGACTTCAACTTACAGGTATCCATGAGTTCTTACCACATCATCAGCAGTAAACTTACAAGCTAATGTAAAAGAGAAGGATTTTCATAAGTAGAGACATGAAAGCTAGTTTAGATTTCTCCGTGCAGTTGACAGGAAAGTAAACAATCTAGTTTCCGAAAGAGATCTGAAACCTGAGCAAATGAATAGGCCCAAGAAGAATACATTCCAGCAAATCTTTCCCTGTACAAAACAGTCCTCTCTGTCGCCACAAAAGGTAGGACTGAGGAGCAATTGTTTATGCCAAAGAACACGATGAATGCGTACATTGAACCAGCTATATTGAACAAATCCTGCTCGTTTTTTCTACAAAATGAGAAATAAATTATCATGAAAATGCCTCTCCATAAAAGCACTGCCAGAAACTAAAAGTCAAAACAGTTGGGAAACATTTTATGAGCATCATAAGACTTTTTTTCTGAAAAAGATCGGATAAAGGGATGTAAATTTTGTGGTTTGTAGGAACATCAATGCTTATTGACTTACATTTTCTTTCCTTTCTGCCAGTACAGCAGGCTAAACAGGAGAGCTCCAAAGGCCATGAATATAATTCGGACAAGATTATAAGAAGGACTTCTCCAATAAGACAAGTTTTGTTTCCACAGGCATGCTTTGAGTTGCTCCCAGCCATTCTGTGGAAAACGAGTAGGAAAATGCAGTTCTTTGGAACCAGGAGTTGGTGAACTCAGCTGCTTGACCAATTCTTCATTCTCGCTGCAGTCAGAAGCGTAAGATTATTATTCCTTCGTAATATCAGTATAGATCATCCTGGTTTTTGTACTTACTGATACAAGGTAGACCCTTCATAAATTTGACCAAAATCCACACCAAGTGCAGCCTCTGCAGATTGAGAAGTAACTTCTAACATCCATGTTGCAGGATTGTAATTGTCCTTGATCTTAGGCACACCAGGAATACTCTATCCAATTAAGTCAGGAAAATAGAATCAAGGTTGATGAAGAAGTACCTGAAAAACAATGACATCAAAAACAGAGTATTTCGCGACAACTAACCTCAAAGTACTCAATCACCCTGCTTGACCGCTGGCCTAGTGGTCCAGAATAGATTATGCGTCCTCCGATTTTCATTAAAATCAACTGCAGTAGAGAGGAGGATGTGTCAGAAATTCAATTATATGCACTATTAAAACTTTGATAGCTTTAGCTTTTCCATTTCAGCCATTGATGTCTTGGTGCAATGGCAGATGACTTGGCATCAGGTGGTAGAAGAAACCAGAGTATCAATGTTAACATTACTTTATTTTTACCTCATCAAATGCCTCGAAGATATCAATACTTGGCTGATGGATGGTGCAAACAACTGTTCTTCCCGTTTCAACTATATTCTTTGCTGCTCTCATAACTATTGCAGCTGCTCTCGCATCTAAACCCGAAGTTGGTTCATCCATAAATATGATAGATGGATTGGAAACAAGTTCCACTGCTATAGTCAATCGCTTACGCTGCTCAGTTGATAAACCACTATCTCCTGGCATGCCTACTAAAGAATCTTTGATCCCATCGAGCTCGATAGTTTCAATGACTTCATTTACAAAATCCTGTAAAGAATAAAAAAGAAGTTGACTATAAAAACTTGCAGTACAATCCAGTCTTGATGATTAAGGTCCAGGAACAAAACTATCACTTCAGCTTTTAAAGGGTTTCATACAATTTTAGTTTTCGCATCTATCTCTGGTGGGAGCCTCAACCAAGCAGAGTATACCAGAGATTCTTCTACAGTAATTTGTGGGGAATGAATGTCGGTTTGCTCACAGTAACCTGATATTCTAGCAAATGAATCCTGAACCTTTAGATACCCTCCAATTCTAATCTCCCCCTCAATGGTACCGCCAGTTTTCCTTCCAGAAAGAACATCCATAAGAGTTGTTTTCCCTGCTCCACTAACACCCATCAACGCCGTGAGGATGCCAGGTTTGAATGCACCCGTAATGTCAGAAAGAAGCCGAAGCTTCTTCTGTTGATTACCATGTTTTCGCATTTCCTGAGACAAGTATAACTACTTTTTTTAGACAAAGAAACTTCATTTTATGATTGTCGAGAATTATCTTTTTTACCGGTGGCGTATCAACGTAGTACTGAACATCCGCAAATGTCATAGCAAGGGGCTCAAAAGGCAAAACCATCCTTCCTGCCAAAATGATTACCATGAGACAGTCTACAAAGACAAAAGCTTTATGTCAAAATTGATGAGAAAATGAAGAAAACAAGCACACCCTTTATGGGTTCTGTACTAGATTTAGCAGGATCAGCAGTGAGGGTCTTGTCCTTGTCAAAAAAACTGCTGTCATTTGTTTTTCCTTGCAGCTGATTGTACTTTTCACGAGAAATAATTGCACGAGAGTTTCCTGGGGCTGAAAGCGGATCAATGAATTTGGTTAGATATTATAAACAAAACCCACGAAGCAGTGGAAGATGAACTCACGTTTTAAGAAGGTTAAAGCCATTGTAAAACCGATATTGAGAAGCACTGTCATCCCAATCAGTGCACCAACTGATATCCAGTAAAAGTAGCCATGAAAATTTAATCCACGGCTTTCTAGTGTTTGTTGTCCGATGGATGTGTTACCAGAGATAACCTGTGTTTAAATTCGAAGAGTAAATCAACTTTACTACATGGACGACCAAGAACAACAAGAAAATACGCTTCACGCAGTTGGCTGCACAACACAGGCACACTAAGAACAACTTATTTTTGCAACTGCAGAATATTAGGAATCTCACACTCCATCTGGATCACCTAATCAATGAAAATTTCTCAACAGAGTTGATTTATATCCAGTAGGGATATTAGATTCTCTTTACAGAAAAAATTTCTTCCAAATGACTTGAATGGAGTACTTTTACCTTTTCCCATCGAGGAGCAAGAAACTCATTGACAGTCAAACCTATCTCACCATATGTTAATGGAGAAATCCAAAATCCCCATGCCAGCCAAACAGGCATAGCGGCTGCATGAGCACAAACTATTTAGGAAAATCATTTGAACAAAATCACAGGATTATGAGTTATGAGAAGAGAATATGAAATCTCACGCTTTGCAATCACGAAGCCACCAAATACTGAAGCAATTACTATAGTGAGAGAACCAACTGCTGTTGAAGCAACCGCAGTTTGGAAGACGGATGCAACAAACCGAAACATGGATGTTGATGTCAAGTGTACCAGAAAGAGTAGAAGGAACTGGCGGAGAAACCTAAGAAGCACAACTACTCAGCAGATGAATAAAGAAATTCATGGCATCCAAAGTTCCTGAATAAAGAGTAGCCATAGAAACTGAAGTAGTTGAAACAATAGCTGGTTAAACTCAGCCACAACTAATCTATAGCTTTCTCAACCTCCAGAAAACAGTAATAGCTCTTCTATGCATCATATGAGTGATATGTCCTATAAAAACATCTTAGTGGGCTCACATATACTCTCCCCAAGTTACTGGTTTTGCCTAATCTTGGAAAAAAAGTGTTAGAACTGACAATAATATCACTTTTTAGCAGCCAGGGAGGAGGTTCATTGGTTGTTTTTTCATGCAGTATCAGGTAGCCACATACCCACTCTTTTGCATCATATTTACCAGCAAGTTTAGCTTTTAAGTGCTTAAATTTTTAACCCCCCCATTAGAGCTCACCTTCCGAACTCAGGGCTGTAGCCGATGACGTAGTAAGTAAGAGTTGTCCAAACAAAAGCTTCCAAGAGTGAAACTGGAACTTTGAGGATAGCAGAAGGGATCGCATAAGCCCAAGCAGGATAAAAACACAGCTCCCTGTGCTTATAAAAAACTGCAAGTCGAGAGACAGTCATCTGAGTCTCTGGAAATCCATCTACAAGCAAGATAACCAGTCCATAGAACAAAGCACCCATGTAATAACTTGCATGGATCGCATCAACAGCCATTCTTGTGCGCAGTAAGACAGTCATTGTTATCGAAGCAATGATCAATAGCTGTGAAGAGAAGCAGGGATTTTTTCCAGTAAGCTGGCTGGTTCTTACAAGTAAAAGCTAGAAGATTTGCAGATGATGGGTATAATGAAAGATACCTGTGTAGTTTTGAATACATATATAAAAGAATTCCTTTTCATTAGAAGAAATTCTCTTACACTGCAAGCTTTAAAAAGTTCCCATTTTGTTAACGAGTATTTTGTCAAGGATAAAGCACCCTTTTGGTTTTTAGACTTGTCAAATGGCTTCGAGATCTCTTCCTCTAGATTCTTGCCAACCTGACTTTCTTTGAATTTCTTACCAAACTGGTCAACTGAAACATAACTGTATGGTTTTTCAGTAAGGAACCAGTATTGTCCTTGATCTTTTCTGGAAATAACCTGGAGTAAAGCAAAGGAGTAACACGAGTCAACTTTAAAATGATATATAAATGGAGAGACAAACAGAAGATTAAAGACCCACCTCCTGGAGGAAGTCTGCAACACCTTTTCTTTCAGGGCATCTAAATCCACAGTCCTCAAAGAATTGGCAAATACTAGAACGCGGGCCGTGATACACAATCTTCCCTTCTGTCATTAGAATGATGTCATCAAATAGATCAAAGGTCTCTGGTGCAGGTTGAAGTAATGAAATCATCACAGTAGCATCCATTATATGAGACAAATGTTTCAGACAAGACACAATCTGGAAAGTGGTTGAGCTGTCTAGGCCATTTGATATTTCATCCATGAAGAGTGCTCTTGTTGGCCCGACAATCATCTCCCCTGTAACACAAAGGGAAAATATTCACAGGCATCAAATTTATAATCATATTGAATCCACCCCCTTGGTACTTTGCAGTTCAGCAGCTTGAAGATCTTGAGGAACACATATCCACTGAAGTATCAGTTCTTATCTCAAGCATGAAATACCTGTAGTCAGCCGTTTCTTCTGACCTCCTGAGATACCTCTTCTCATGGCATCGCCGGCCATTGTGTCGGCACAAATATCAAGTCCTAGAATCTGAAAGAAAGGGTGGGATGAAAAAAAATGCCTAACAATAGAGTGTTTGGACAAGAAGCAAATAGAATGTAAGACTTCATCCCTGTGGAGTAAACCTAGTAAATTACCTTCAATATGTAATCTGTCTGAAGGTTACTTTTCAATCCCTCGACTGATATTGCCTGACCACAAAAATAAAGTAAATAAATTCTTCCAGAACATGTAAGCGAACCTTCTGAATATCCAAAACATGGGATCCACCATGTCTACCTTCATGTAAGCATCCACATCAGAATCTGGAAGTATTCCTGCCTGCTTCTCCCTTCTACTGACTTCCATCATGATCTCTTTCATGAAAGGACAACAAATAACATTGGGTTTTCCAGGAAAATGAGAAGGTACTCTACAAAATCACTATGGGAGTTTGATTTCAATTAATAGAAAATAATCACCACCTGTGTCTATAAAGAATTCTTACCAGCTCGGCTTCCTGTTCCCTGACAACGTGCTGAAAAATCAATGGTTTCTCTCACTGTCATCTCTGGAATATGCAGATCATATTGGCTTACATATGCTGAGGATTTCTGAGGAACAAACTCTTCCAATTTGTGACCGTTGTAAGACATTTCCCCAGCAACCTTTAAGAAGGTATGGATCAGCGAGTAAGTTAAAGCTTACCCGATCCCATTTCCACATAACAATTTTAATTGTGGAGAGATTTGAGAGCTTAGGCAGCAGTGCAAGCAGCAATCTCATAAATATAGTCAAGTAAGACGCATTTCAGAGTTTAGTGAATATATTAATGTGTTCATGGATTTCAGTAAAATAAACTTCAAGTGAATCAAATCTCTACAAACACCAGAATTGACAAGACAATAAGGTACACGACTAACTTCCAAAAATTTCTAAACATTTCCTGAGTAAAGATTCTCGATGGAATTCCCCATTACTGCTATTTAACTCTGTTGAAAATTGTTTCTCTTATTTGTGTCATAAAAGCAATCAAACCTTCAGAGAATGACTTAGTTTCCCAGAGAGAGCCAACAACATAGTGGTTTTTCCACATCCTGGAGGGCCGAGCAATAAAGTCATCCTGCAAAAAAAAACTTCAATTTAGTTAGCCATTACTTCTTGTGTCTATTTCAAGAGAACAGAACGAATAAATGGTGAATCAGAACAGCAATTTGTCAGTGGCCATCGCTATGCTGCTATTTTAGCATGTGGAAAGAATGAGACTGAGGGCTCAAGCGCTCCTGTTGTACTACTAATTGAACATAGTAAATCTCAGCTATTTGAAGGCTACCTTCCTGGCTTGATAACTCCACTGACATCTTTTATGATGCTTATCTTGGTTCGTTGTTTCAAATATGACAGATGGGCAATCCCCTGTTCACACAACAGAAATGGTTTAGCTTTTAGCAGTTTATAAATGGAAAAGTAATGAAAAAGCATCCCTAATAAATCAGAAATTTACATGGAAAAATGAAGACGGGATAAATGGTGCTAAACGAGTATCAAGAGAGTTGAAAAGGTTCATAAGAAGCTCAGGTTTCAGGATTATCTTTAAAGGAAAAACTGCACTAATTGTGAGCAAAAAACCAGGCATCCATGTATCCCTAAAAACTCTATCCGTGTCTTGTTTTCAGCACATCAAACGGTGAATAATTTGGAGCTTCCTACCAAGAGTCATGGTCATTTTTCTGACAAGTGCGCAGGCCGATAAACAATTCTGCAGATCGAAAAATCCTGCTGCCATATCTTGCAACATGCAAGACTGCGCTCTTTCTGTCAATTAAAATTCTATGGAGCTTTGAAAATCTTACCTCCAAATCTCCTTACATGTCAGTAGCCTTATTAGTCAGTAAAAACAGCAACATAGGCTAACTAGAGAGGCTGCAAATAGTGACAGAATTTGTGCTGAAGAATCTGTCCCTTGGATTTTATTTTTGTCTGCTACTTCAGCTAGATGGAAAACTTGTTTAGGACTTATCTTGGAGGGGACGTTTCAAGTATAAATATGTTTGTCTCGTCAATTTAGAACATTAAAACTAAGCTAGCTGAGCTAGTTAAGTGTGTTTCAACACTCGCAGACTTGCTCCATCATGCATTGAAGGAAAAAGACAATCGTTTCAAGTTAAAATTTTGCAATTTTCATGCTGTAAAAGATGATCCAATGGTTAGAAACAAATAGAAAGACACTTGAATGACTTCTTCCTCTTACATGCAGACACTTACAGAGAATATGCTCTTAGTAGTGTTCCATAGAGTGGGGAGAGGCTTTCCCTGAACGATCTCACATTCTGCTTCAACACACAGATTTTTGTATCTCACTTCTACAGTGGGCAACTGCACTCCAACTCTGAAGAACATAGTTACAATAAAATGATTAAATTTAATATCTGAGAGACATCTATTGATCATACTATATGTGAAAAATTTACATTCAACAATCGAAGTTAATATATGCACATAGAATCTGATACTTCGAGGAATTCTATCAGTTTGGTACTCAGCGTAGAAAGGGCAAGTAGAAAGGTAATTACTTGTCAATTCTTTTCCTAAGTTTATGCAACAATCGGAGGTTATCATTTTCAATGTGTTTGATGAGCTTCTCAATGAACATATGGCGTTCTTGAGCTCCAAGTTTGGCAACATTAATAATTCTCTTCCCCTTAACATCTCCATTTCCAGCGGTGCAATCCTGCTCCTCAAATAAAGCAGTGGCAATCCGTTCAAAGGTTGGTAATCTCTCAACACCAACCCATTGCAGCACATCTTCATCGTCAGCATCCCTACCATGCTCAGATTTCACAGTTGAAACGCTACGAAAACTTGACACGTGGCTCCTGAATGAGGTCCTTATGCTTCTTCCAATCTCTGCTAACTCAATCCGAAATGACTCTATCTCATCCGGGCCAGCCAGCTGAGCCATTGTCAGATAAACAGAAACACGTGGAGAGTTATATCTATCTATCTATCTATCTATCTATCTATCTATATATATATATAAGAAAAAAAATGCAAAGATTCATGTCGATGAAGTAATGGAATGCGTCATAAACTGAACCAATATATATTAGTTAATGAGGGAATGAAAGCGTCATAGATTCATGTTTTGCTGTTTCAGAAAGTCGTAGCCATTATGCACGCTGTTTGTAGACATAAAACAAGAGCTGATGCCTAAAACATGCTTGCCGGGCTGCCAGATACTTGCACATTGGTTTTATAGAGCTGTATAGGAGAAGGTGAAACCAGCCGATATTACTAATACAAGACATCAATTTCCACTCAGCTAATAATATAATTATAAGCATGATGAATCATCCAAACTGTCAAGAAATCATCTCACATAAAAGCTTAAATTGTCGGGTGAGGTCTCAAAATATAATTTGTATTATTCTCTAACACATCCCCTCAAGTAAAAGTTTTTTGAGCTTGAAACTTGCACATAGATCCACACTACCTTGTGCTTGATTTTTATTAAATAGAATGGGAGTAGTGAGATTCGAACTCGTGATTGCTGGGTCAACTAGGTTCTGATACCATGTTAAAAAATTATCTCACCTAAAAACTTAAGCTATTAGATGATGCCTCATAATATGATTTATATTATTCTGTAACACAAACTTTCATGTGTACATAGATTGATGCCATTGACTTTCTTTATTAGCACACACACGCATGCATGTATATGGATGTTTACGTTTTTTTTTTTTAAATTATCTCATGTTACAGTATTCACAATTCCTTGCTTGTCAAGTGGTTGTGGATTAGGTATAAGATTCACGCCAAATATATGATAAGTGCTAGAGACGATGCTAACCGGCGAGGTTCTTGAGAACCGGAGAAAGTAATAAAATAGTACAGACTCCTGGTGACCTTAATTAAAACGTGATGCATGTGGTTTTTTATTAGGGATGTTTATGAACGGGAGGGAGTCTAATTAGAAGCTATTTGGTTTAGGTGGAGTGTTCTACATGATAAATTAGAAATAAATTTAAAAAACTTATAACTTTCAATTTCATCATCTCTCTAAAGGGTTGACTCATTGGAACCACCTAATATTAAAAAAAAAAAATGTGTTATTGATCATGCTTACTTTCGTTATTTTTAAATTCTTTTAGTTTATTTAAGTAATTGAAAACCACTTAAAATATAGAATACTTGAGAATTTAATAATAGAATCTTAAATTATATAGTATTTTCTTCTCCTTTGTACTTTTTTTTTCTTCCAGAAATTGGGTTTTGCTGCCATGAAGGGCCAGCTCGATGACATCACTAATTAGATATATACTCAAGGGTCCTAGCTAGATAAAAACCATGGCATGGAATTGGTCATGCATGAGAGTATAAAACAAAAACTCAAGTAGACCACCTTCAAATCAATCGTGGTCCGTTTTAAGGATATTATAAGATTTTAACTAGAGTTCTACGTACTAATGCAAAAGTCTGGATCGTAAGTTGTATGAATTAATAGGTTGCATGGTTTATGAATCAGTGGGTTAATCTAAGTGTTGGACTTCAGAAAATGAAATAAAAAACTGTTTTTTTCATCGACTTAACCCTAGTAGATAGGCATGCACCATCCATATATTGGTGGATCATTACAAGTGTTTGTTGATCATTCATTCATGCTTTTTGCATGACCCCTCATCTGGTTGAAATCAACATTTCTCTTCTCATGGGCTTTTCGAAGCCTTTTTTAATCATTTCTCATACATCTTGGGGACTTAATGTCATGACCCGATTCCTGAATCTATGACCGACACATAATCAATTTTTTTTTTCAAGGTTTCATACCTATGCAAATATATTCTATGTTCCAACTCTGAAAAACAATCTTATTAGCATTGGATAATTGCAAGAAAATGGACACACAGTCATTATTCAAGCAGGCTACTGTTAGATTCGACATCCAAAAAGAGGCTTAATTACTGAGGTCAAAATGACATAAAATCGTATGTTTCTGTTGTATACACACAAGAGCATTCCAAGTTGTTTCTTAACAAGAGCGCAAGACCCTACCTAGTTATGACATTTTTGCTTTGGGCATTTGAGTCTCAATGGTTTAAGGACCCTTCAATAGAAGAACATGATAAATGGCATACCTCAAATTTATTGTCCATCTCAAATCTGTGAAGAGTGCACGATGGGTAAACAACATCGTGATTATTTTCCAAGCACTCAAGCATAGAGCTGAATAAGTCCTGCAACTAGTGCATTCAATTTTATGTGGACCCATCAATCCATGTTCAAATAGTGGTAAAAGGTACTTCATTATCTTTACAAATGATTATAGTCGTAAAATTGGGTTTATTTCTTACGTGAAAAATATGAAGCCCTTGTTACGTTTCAAAGTTTTAAAACCAGAGTAGAGAAGATGACTAGATATTTTATCAAAAGTCTTCGTATAGACAATGGAGGTGAATTCAATTCTCATAACTTTGCAAAGTTTTGTGAAGACAATGAAATTCAACGACAACTTACTGCACCACACACGCCTCAATAAAATGATGTATCAGAGAGGAAGAATCACACTATTATACTTATGGTGTGAAGTATGATGACAAGGACTAGTCATTGAAAGATTTTTTTTTACCCGAAGCTATCAATTGGAGCGTCCATTTCCTGAATCGAAGTCCCATATTTGCAGTCAAGAATATGACCCCAAAATAAGCATGGTCTACTCATAAACCATCAGTTGGTTATTTTAAAGTATCTGAGTGAATACGTTATTTTTTTACTATAAGAAATATTAGAAAAATAAGAAGTTGTTATGTGATCTTAAAATTCCTATTTTCCATTCACTCTCTGCATAATTGCATGATGCAACACAGTTTTCCTTCAGAATTGAAAGTTTTTTCTGCTATTTGAGTTTAATAACTTCAATGCGATTGTATTAACATACAAGTTGAGTTGAGATAGGCTTGAGATGCTATTATTTTTGTAAACATTGTCTATATCTTATTTTTCAATGATCGATGTTGTTCTTATAGAATTCAAAAGTGAAAACATTATTGCTTCCATTCGGACAACCCATACCCGATAATTTACCACATCAAACACTGGAGGTGCTATTGTATTTGATGAAGCTTTCGAACTCATTTTGTATTTGTTGTACGCTTTTGTGTTTTGGATTGGAGAGATGGTGAGTGTTTAAGGTAAGTTGTTAGACTCACAGGTCTCTCAAGAACTTATTACTATGATACAAATCTGTAGTTTTTTGACAGAAATAAAGAGCAAAAACTGGAAAACACTTAGTTTTTAAGCTTATATTCCACACATCATATCATTGATCATCAAAGCACTTATTCATACAAATTATCAAAACAGAAAAAGCCTAAGAAATTAATGCAGTTAAAGCTGTTGCTCGCTACATACCATAATCAAAATTAATTTCATTGATGGATAAGCGATCGAATCAAAAACAATGCATACTGTGTAATAAAAAAAATCGCCATTACAGTGGAAGGTTGGACCTTATAATATTTAATATTTCATATACTATGATCAGTTGGCAAAGATAAAAGGGCAACAAAACAAAAAGGGTTTCCTCGATATCTGCATGCCCTGACCTCCTTGTAGTTTGCAGCGTGGAAAACATTGGATCCTTGTTAGAGTTAATGCACGCTTGGATGGCTCTAACTTTGATACACAGAGCTAGCTGAAAGCCAAACACCAGATGATCAGAATCTTTACCTAACCCCTAAACTTTAATATCTTAAGACTATGCTGTTCCCTCTATCGTCAAATCAATGACAAGAAAACAAAACCAATCTTATTCATCTGATTTAATGCATGCAGTATTTAATAAAGGGAGTGCATTATACCATCAAAAGCTGCTGAAAGACTGCAGATGTAGATTTGTTTAATTCTCTTAACATCTAAGAGGGATGATAAGGTTATTCTGATGAAACTGATCATGAATAATCTCAGAAGTAATATCCTTATCATACATTCTTTCTTGGTTCTTCAACTAACTCCATTTCAATATATATGGCCAAGCTTGTTGTTTTCTTTCTTAGAGTAAATTATTGTCTAGTCTTTCAAGTTTCAACGTAATTATAACTTAGTCCTTCAAGTTAGAAAGTCTTGTGTCTTAGTTCTCTAACTCTTGTTGATCATTCTATTATTAGAACATTTTCTCAATAATTTAAGTTCTAAGAGAAAAATCAGTGTTATTTATAAAGGCCACGTTCGGTTGGTCAACAACAGGAGTAGAAGAATAATCTTCAGGTTTTCAAACATAAAGGATTAAGTTATAGCTAAACTAAACAGTCAGGGACCAAAAGATATATAATTCGCCTCTTTTCTTACCCTGCAAATATTGGCTTCACCTTAACCACCTGATACGATCATAGTTGAAGGAGGAGACCTCATTATCAATGCTGTATGTGTAACAAGAAGACATGTTAGACCTTTGTTCCATTTCCATATTAGCTCCGTGAATGCCCTTCAAACTTGGATTCCTCAGGCTATAATCGTCAACCATGTTACCCCCAGTGCTAGTTGCCGGGCCAGGTACTGGGAAAGACAGGCGTTTTTTGGCTGAGCTTGAGTTTTCTCTTTCTGGGGTTGAAGCTCTCTGCCTTGGTGCACTTTGTGATCGAATTCTAGCCTTGGCAGATGCAGTGGCAGCCATGTAGCTAGGCATTGAAGCAGCAGGAGTGGTTGAATCCATCACATTGTTTCTTCCTTCTCTTAGGCAGCGAGGGCTAGCTGAATGGACCTGAAGTAGTGTTCTTGTTTTGGAAAGGGATGGTGCGACTGGTTGTGAAAGAGTGCTGCTGTAGTTTTTATGAAGAGGAGAGGCGACTGAATATGAACTAGGCCTGTGTTGTTGGTACTGATATTGATGATTCAATTTATGAGCATTTGGGGTTGAGTAAGAGTAAGGTCTAGAGATGTCCCTTTCAACAGTTTTGACAGGGTCTCTACTGTGATATAATTGTTCATCACATGATGCACCACCCCCTCTTCTCTCCCATTCCTTCCTGGTTCTCCACCTGTCTAGCCATCTGGGATTCTCCTCTACCTCTCCTTCACTTGCATATGAGTTTCTCCCAGGTTTCCAGATCTAAAAATGCAGGATTTGCGTCAGGTGTTTGCTAACTTGGTCTTTCCAGCCTAAATAGAAGGTGACAAATCAAATGGCAATTAGGAAAGTGATCAAAAACCTGTTGAGAGAAAGCATTAGCCAGGGCCTTTTCACGTCTCAAGGCGAGTACTGCAACCTTTGTTTCCTGCAATATTTCCTCTAATGTTTTAGGCTGGTAATTATTGCAATGAACCCAATCATCAGCAGTGCTGCTTTCATCCCTGCACTGCAGCATACATTGTTAAGGATTAATTAACCAGATCGAAACAAGCCGAAGCCGAAGGATAACACATTATCTGATACAAAATTTATTACAGTAGATTTCCTCTCAGCAAGATTTGAACCCCACAAGCTATTTTGATCACTGGAGATGGAATTTGTGCTCCCTTCATAGGAATCAAGCACCGGCCGAGATTGCACCCTCACCATAGCTTGCATGCACTGAAGAATCATATTTGCTCTCTTTCTAACATAATGGCCTCTCACCAAGGCTTGCATCTTTACCAGCCCCTTTAGTGCTCTAAGAGCTCTCCTTGCCTTCAAAATAACACAAACATGAGTAGGTAGTCAAAAATTCCTCGAGATATATGTAATTTCTCATTATTACTCTCTTTGTGATCACTTACAAGATATCCTCTAAAAGCTTTTTGTATAGCAATGGCAGCAAAATGTTGTTTAACAAGAAGTGTAGGCCTAGTGGGTCTAACAATTTCAACAGCTGCTTGAGCTGTAGCGACTACTGCTACTTGTGCAGGTGCTGTTGTGGCCATCGCCGCTTCCGCGGCATGCCTTTGCTCAGCATCAGAAGCAGAATTGGTGGTTGCTGTAATGTCAGTGGTGGAAGTCACTCCACAATGGTGTATTACTGTTTCTTGATTTGATGACTTCCTGAAAATCCATCTTCTTTTCCTTCTCTTCTGCGCAAATTAACCCACAAAATTTTTAATAGGAAATATTAATTATGGTACAAAAAAAAATTACTAAATTTTCACCTTTTCCTCCTCCTCTTGCTCATGAACTTCCCTCTTTCTACTACTTTTCTTATCATTCTCTTCACTAGGCGACCTGAAAGCCCTTTTAACTGCGTTCAGCCAAGAACTTCCTCCAATCTTCCCCATGATGCAATCAAAAGCACTGCTAAGTAAAGCAAAAACCTTGGCTATATATAAAGGCAAAAAACAAAAACAATTAATCTAGCTAGGGCCAGTAGCTTCATAGACTTGAGTTGTTGGCATGTTTCAATGCGAAAGACAGTGAAATAAATGAACAAATAATTTAGCCTGCAAGAGGGGTAGAGGTATTCCTTCCATCTGCGAACAGGCTTTGATGAGTCTGTGCGTTGTCCATAATACAAAAATTTTAATAATGATGTGGACAGAGAGCTTAATGCTCAAAGAAATGGTGTTTTCTTGTGGCATGGAGAACACTAAAGTAGTTGTGTCAGAACAACATCGAGAGAGTGAGTGCCCTCGAGAGGTGTTAATTCTAATTTAGTCCTTGTAGTTTATTGAAAATAACATTTAATCCTGAAAGATAAAAAAGACAATCTTTGACTAGTGTTGATTATATTTAATTTTATCAATTGTTTATTTTTCCTCCAAAAACAGTCACCTTAGATCTTATTAAACTCTTTTGCTTTTGTGGTGTGATATGTGGGGTCTTGGCCTAGCGAGGAAAGGGACTTGTTCCTTTTCTCTGCACCCGGGTTCAAGTTATATTGTGCACGCTTGTCACCCCGTGTTGTCTTACCTGTTCACTGGATTTGCAGGATGTTCAGTGGATTCGATGATTAGTTGTGGTGCACGTAAGCTGGCTCGGACACCCCGATTATATATAAAAAAAGAGTGTATTAAGTTAATGATATACATGCTAGTTTTGCATGTATTTCATTAAAAACTCTTAAAAAATAGTTAAGAAAAAACTATAATCTTTAGTATTTTTAAATTTTATTTTTAATTTGCAACCATAGAAAACTACTATAATGGGAAAGACATTCTAAATCTTACCATGTTATCCAGTTCCTTTTCCCTTAGAGAGAAAAAAGAAGGAAAATCAAATAAAGGGAAAGAAATAGAATTAAGAACATAGGGGTTAAGCATAAAACCTTTGAAACAATGAGGACTGATTGAAGTATATTTTACTAAACTACATATTCTAATTTATAATTAACTCCCTCGAGAATGCTGAAAGCTAGAAAGTATAATATTATTATTTCGATATGTTTTCAAGCAATTTTTTTATATAAAAAAAAGCAATATGCATACACATACACTAAGTTAAGTTGGAATTCATCATTGCTAAAAAACAATTGCAGTTTATATTTTCTGAGATGTCTTTAATGTAACTCATCTTGACATGATTTTGAGTAATATAATATGAAAATTCAAAATAACTTGATTTAATGATTTTGGATCACAATCTCTAACACACTAGGTTGGAATTCATCATTGTTCAAAAACAAATACAATTAATGTTTTTGAAATGTTTTTAATTCATCAAATTTCTCAATCCAACCTAGATCAATGCCCTAGCATTCCTTTTATTGTTCATTATCTAAAATTAAAAAGACAAAGCTTAGAATGATCTTACCTTGTTATCAACACTCAACACCCCCTAACCAAATTAAATTCCACCAAACATAATGATTGATTATCCAGAGTAGAGAAACTTAAAAGATGACAGTGTGTTCTTTTGTTATGTCTTTCTAAATAGTTCTTTCTTGTTTTTGTTTTCTTTCTAAAAGATGACTATGGTTTAACTTATAGGCTTTAGGGCCATAACTTGGGCCTTACAAAACGAGTTTGGGCTGTCTTTTGCAAACCCATTTAGCAGTGTTTAAGATTGGGATGATGTGTTTGTTATGAGCACAAAAGGGAAGAAACTGGTGATGATTCATGGTCTGGTAGCAGTATCAGTTCTTACGATACCCCACTTAGAAAAGGAATTAGACTAAGGCTGGGCTGAAAAATGGAGTTCTGTTCATTAACATTCCTAAGATCAAAATCCCCAAGATATGGCGTGATGACAGAGGATTTGTGAGCTGCACAGCAGGTCTCGAATTCGAGTCAGGATGTACATTTCTTGTAATAATCTGTGACAACTGAGATTTTACTTGTTCATCTGGTCCTATAAAATACGCTTAGGAGTGACCGCATCCAAAAAAATAATTCCTCAGACCCAAGTAAAACATAAGATGAGTGATGTGCACATCTAGTAAGAGATTTTAAGAAATTTGTACCATGTATAGTGCTTTGGTTTTGTTTTTGAAAATGCAATTTTCAGAATCTTTCCATCTCTCTATTCCTGTTCATCTTGCTTCGACTGTTCCCTTCTCCTTAGTTATCCATTTTCGTCATTGGACATAGATATGGATTCTTGTTGTGCAGAAGAAAATAGAAGTTAGTGTCCAAGAACAAATATGTAACATTTTATCATCGATTTTGTCCAATTGTAACTATGAATACAGGACTTTGTTCCTCCCGCATAACATTTGAATTCGTATATAGTGCCTTGTTGACCTTAATTAGGACTGCTCGCGAGTACCGGCCGGGACCATTGGTGTCCATCGGGCTCGGTGCGTGCGTGGTCCTATTCACAGGCGCATCATTGACACCAGTTTTGCAGACGTGCATGGCTGCTGCTAGTATTTCCCTATCTTGCCATTCGAGGGAAGATGAGTACTATGTTAGAGAATAATATAAATTATATTATGGGGTCTTATTTACAAGCTTAAGTTTTTAGGTGAGATGGTTCATTAACATGGTATCAGAGCCTTGTTGACCCAGCGGTCACGAGTTTGAATCTCACCATCCCTATTCTATTTGATAAAAACCAAGCACAAGGTGATGTGGGCCTGTGTAAGTTTCAAGCCCAAAGGGCTTTCACTTGAGGGGGTGTGTTAGAGAATAATATAAATCATATTATGGTGCCTCACTTACAAGCTTAAGCTCTTAGGTGAGATGGTTCCTTAACATACTAACTAAGAAAGAAATTAGTTTCAGATGAGGCTGTCGACTAAGGACTAGTTGAGCCTGTATTGTCTCAGGTAGTAAACTAGATGTCTAAAATTAACAGAAATATATCAGAGAATCATCATCTTCTGCTTTATTTTCCAAGAAATTAATCCAGTAAGAACACATTGAGAACAGAATAGATGAAAATCCTTCAATATTCTGTAGCAGCAGAGTTCCTTTTATGTTCCTTTAACTTTCTTCTTCTTTTTACATGCATCTTCCCCATTTTTGGCTAATCAGTACATCTACATGATAACTTCATTGTTGGCTAAACAAGAGAAAAATCGGTACCTAAATTGTACATTTCCAAATTAAGAAATACTACTCAAACCCTTCAGGGATCGATTCCAGCTTTGGCTTCCAATTTCTTGGAGAATCAAGAGAAGAAGAACTTTTCCGCTCTAGCCCTAACAGAACCTCCTCAAAAGATATTTCCTTTGTCAAAAGCTGCTGAAGTTGCTGCTTTGTTATTACAACTTTAATCCTCTTGACACCACCACCAGTACCACTTGCTTCTTCTTCCCTGTCAGCAGCTGGTGAAGTCCCTGGAATTAATGGAGGAAGAATATAGTAAACATTTCCAGGCTTTAACTCATAACTTGGTGGCAGATGCTCTATAGCTTTCTTTGTTAGACCAATACCTGATCCAGAAAACTTGACCGAGATATCTTTCACAAGAATTGGAGTGCTGGATTCCAAAACCTTTCCATCTGTTTTGACAACCCGCAAGACTTTCTCGTGCTTAGCGTGTGGAAATCCGATGCAAGAACCTACAAAGGGAGGTCTAACACAAATATGAACTAAGCAATTGCCCATTTTTCTCCAAGAAAACATCACCATGAAAGTCTGAAAAAGTCTTACAAGAGGAGAAGATGGATTTCTCTTAGCTTTGTTGCTGTATAGAATGAAGAGGGAGAAAAGGGGTTGCAGGATATATTTATACTTAAGAAATGTAAGCACCTTTGTTGTGCTAGAGTCACTAAACTATACTAGTGGGACGGTAGAAAGCTATCTTTCTTTCTGTTTAAAAAATAAAATGGAAAAATTGAATTTAGAAAGCTAAAGGAGGAGCAGTGAGATATTAAATTTTGCTTAGAAAGTAAAGGACACATAAAATTTGTCAACACGCATGCAAAGATAGGTCGGTTTGTGGAAGGTGACATTTTAGTATTGCTCTCGTTATTCCATGCCATTAATTGTAGAGGACTAAAGTAAGAGGCGGGGGAGACCAATACAAATAATAATTAATATTCATGAGTGTGCTTGATATTTATGAACCAATATACGTACGTAGTGGGTTGTCTAGGTTATGCTGAACCAGCAATTTGCTGTTTAGGGTTCCTCATTTGTCCCTTGTGGTTTTCTTTGGTTGCATCATTCTTACGGTTTTGATGATGTAAGGGGCTTGAAGATAAGTTATAAATGGAACAGGGAAGACTATTGTAACATTAAAGAGCTTTAGTGGGTTTAGGTGCCTTGTCTTTTCAGATTCTGCACTACTTAATACATTCTACGCATGATATATCTGATTAGTGGTCCATATTGTAGTGTTACATTTTTATCATAAAGACAGTAGTTAGAGGAAGATTATTTGTTTTTTTCTCCAGCTGATCAGTTTGTACAACGATTGAGCATGTATTAATGATCACAGACAGAACATGTTGCTGATAAAAATATGCAGTTGGCAAGCACATGATGGGTTAGGTTGAGATGGGGCCTTTAGGATCTGGTAAACTATATACACTCCTGCGTATAATTTCTATTAGGATCTGGTAAACTATATACACTCATGTGTATGATTTCTATTAAGATCTGGTAAACTATACACACTCATGTGTATGATTTCTATTAAGATCTGGTAAACTATATACA
This sequence comes from Salix caprea, assembly GCA_964035475.1. Classification (NCBI taxonomy): domain Eukaryota; kingdom Viridiplantae; phylum Streptophyta; class Magnoliopsida; order Malpighiales; family Salicaceae; genus Salix; species Salix caprea. Next base: position 2,546,635 of record OZ037753.1, on the reverse strand, counting down.
CTCCTGCGTATGATTTCTATTAGGTAAACTATATACACTCATGTGTATATGATTTCTATTAAGATCTGGTAAACTATATACACTCCAGCGTATGATTTCTATTAGGATCTGGTAAACTATATACACTCCTGTGTATGATTTCTATTAGGATCTGGTGAACAAATTCTCTATTTAAATGGTTGGCTGATAATCTTAACACATTAGGGTATTTAAAAAGTTGTTCAATATGACTCTTGACTGCTAGAATTAACTGATATTCTGGCAGGATTTGATGAGCAATGTAGCTAGCGCTCACTTGGTTCTTCAGAAAGAACTTCCAACAAGTGATTATGTGTTCCTTTCCAATATATATTATATTTCTCAATGTAACATACTCGTTCTGAAATATGAATCTCAAATATGTTTTTCATGTGATATATATGGCATCTGTTTAGAAGTGCGGCGCAACCGTTCAAGCACGGTTGCGCCCGCGGTGTTTCCGAAAGAAATAATAAATTTATATTATTGATAGTTTATGCGCAGTATTCAAGAATTGTTTTGGAATAGAAGAAATTGAAATGAAAAGTTTTACTGTTAATGATCATATAACTTCAAGTGTGCTTGTGCTCTTGTAAGGTATTTTTGGAGTCTCTACCAAGAAATTGTCGTTGTCTCATCGTGGAAAATGAAGGGTGAAATGATAAGAACATTTTCCCAGAATCTACTAATTACAAATTATTAATTAATTATAATAAGTTAACTGAGGTGGTTGACTCGCCAATTAGTCTGTTGACCACTCAACAGAACAAACACTTTCAACCTAACCCACATGCTGGCACTGGCTAGCCAGATGGTCTAATGAAATACTGAAAGGTGGGGTGAGAGCAGGCTTGTCAATTCTGTTCCGTTTCGGCCGGAATGACCGAAACATTCCGTGCCGTTAAAACAACCGAGATGAAACGGTGTCGTTTTAATTTCGGCATGTTCTGGAAATTCCGGCCAAATTCCGCCCGGAACGTCTCGGTACCGTTCCGGCCTTAAAATCCTCTTTATTTTGATTAACTTATGATTTTTTTTCTAATTTTGAGATTATGTTTGTTTGACTTTATGTTTATATTGTATAATTTAAAGTTAATTTATCTTGAATTTTAATTATGCTTGTTAAATTAATATTTTATTTATATATATATATAATTAATTATATATGAACAATATAACCCCGAAACGGCACGCCGAAACGCTTCGAAACCGGAACGTTCCGTTCCAATAGAAAAACCGGAACGACAACCGGAACGGTATTGACAACCTTGGGGGAGAGCCTGATCAAATTAGTCTTCCCACATCTTTTGTGTTCTTACACTTTTTGATTAAATTAATCCCTTTTTCCTGTACCAATCTTATGTATTTAGGTCATCAAGCAATTCTTTATTGGCATGTAGTTTATTGATATCCACTACAGAACTTGCCTTCTCTTTATTGGCCTGTGATGTTTTCATGGAGGAAGACGGCTGCTTGGTCGGCTAACAGCATCGATCGAGTCTTTTCACATTCTTAATTATCAAAATATAATTTACTAATTAGAGATTTGTATTGAGCAGGTAGAACACATATGCAGTAGCCATAGAATTAATAAAGAATTCCACGGATTAGTCAATAACCATGACAAGAAGCTTGAGTTGTTAGCTTGTCAAAATAATAAAACAAAGCACCACAAACCCTTATCAAGTCAGATTTGAATAAGTTAAAACCTGATTAGGTTAAATTCATTTGCATTCTTAGCTAAATAATCTATTTCTATTGCCTTCATTTAGAGCCATCTATCTTCTTCAATTGTCACTCAAGGCTTACCATACCCTGTTGCAGATTTAGTGAATCATGGCTCCAACAATGGGTCCATGATTAGGGTTCTTCTACATTCGAACCTCTCTTTTACAACTTAACAAAATGGACTCCCACAGGGAAGAGACAATGCATAATGTTGTCGTGGGACGTGCATCATATCAAGAGCGAGGAGTATATTTTTTGAGACATGAAAGAATGATTTTGAGTATAATCATAAAATTATTATTACGATTCAGGAGTCGTTACCTATCATTATAATCACTAGAAATTTTAATTGTATGTGAAAGTCTAAGTAAGGAAATTAGTTGCGCAAAGAAACGAAGCATCATCGTGCATATATTTAAGATAAACTATATTATTTTTTAATATTTTGGTAAAACCGTAATAGATAATCATAAATTAATTATGATAACCATTTTATATTTTAAAACACTAGAAAGATGCATTTATTGTTTTCTTACAAAAATACATTTAGAAACTTCTTTTCAAATTTGTCTAAGATTTGTCCAATTTATATTTTGATCTTGAATTTGCATTAATTGGGCACCACGAGTACGATAGGACTCTGGATTTTGTCCAAAATTTTAAGGTAAAGGTAAATTTAAAAGGAATAAACCAGAAATTAGCTATGACAAATGTTGAGCTAGGCCATCTTTGAATTGTCAGACCAGTTCAAATAGCATTTTCTGCACTGTTGGATTATGCTTTAAGCATATAGTATAGTTGGTAAAATCACTACCGTTAATTACAAAACTTTAGATCAAAGCATAAGACTCGTGCCTGTGACGAGAGGTTAAAGGAGGTATATCATTTCAAATATTTTCCCAGATCTTTTACTGCCAAGCATGAACATTGTAATACAGAGCGCTTTCATCTACAAAAAGAGAAAAGGGAAAGCAAAAACCAAGTTACCCCCTTGTAGAATGGGATTCTTTTCCACCAAGTGTCTGAATTATCGCTTCCAAAAGTTTAATGTCACTGTCCCGCTTAGAAATTTCTTCTTGCTTTGCACGCAACTCCTCCATGTGCAGTTCAAATACCTCTGAAGCAAAGAGAGCAATATTATAAAATTTGTGGAAATATAAAGTAGTAGTTGCCAACAAGTTTTGAAAAGGAATGAGGCAATCATCATGACCAGAAATTGGTGAGACTGAAAGATGCGTGGGGTTTGCCATTGATTTCACTTGTAAGATAATAAAAAGACATCCAGATGCTACAACTAAAAGTAAAGCACAGGATTATATTACATGAGCTTTGCTTAGGCTCTATAAAGTAGGACTTTGATGGAGATATTGCTCGGATTTGTTTTGCACATATTAACCTTCAATGTAAATTCATGTAGAGATTACTAGTTTCATTTCAAATACTATTGTTTCTAACATGACATTGTTTTTATCACAGGTGATGAAGAGGATTAGATGCGATATTAGTGGGAAGAATTCGCCAATTAGTCTTGTAGATTGATGGGAAATCTTAGATATGTTTGGCTTAGTGGACTTAAATCTTTTCCCATACCAATTCTACTTATCACCATGTTATTTGCCAACTCCTACATTTCCCTTATTCTTAATCCTCGACGAAGACCCTCTCTGCCATCTGCACCTCTCACACAGAAAACTTTCAAGACAACAAATAAACTACCCGCCAAACCACTTTACATCTTAATCAATTACCAGGATGTCATTGCATCCACTCCCTCATCAATCCATTTCTCATACACTAAGCAATTCACTGACCTTCTACATCGAATTTGGAATGCCATGATGCATTGCAATATTTTGACAGCTTAAATTCTAGACGGAAAAAAAAATCTCCATGCTCTGGGTATCCACATTGAAGCACATAAGAAGACTGTAAATACCGTGATTAGAAAACACGACAGATTTGTATATGTTTTTTCCCACAACTTCACAAGTGCATTATGGTGGGCTAGGTTCTGGGAAATTGGCATCTTAGGGTTAGCCGAAGAAGAAAAGGTATCTGGTGTTTGTAAATTGAATCGCAGATGAATGTAAATGACTAAGCTTCACACTAGTACAGCTTCTAGAAATTACACATATAGGGGGGAAACTATGTATCACAACTATGGTTCTTAAGATTCACACCTAACATTGACTGCATCACACATTCAGAATAGCATAATTGTTGGTAATTCTCTGAAAATATGGCCTTTGTCCTTGTCCAAAGATGTCATAGGTATGCAAAGTTTTTAGTGCTCGTAATCAATTACAGATTTAAATTACTGTGTAAGAAAACACCACCCTTTCTACGTAAAATAGGCAAAAACTAACCAAACAAAAAGATTTGAAGACTGCTGAACTTTATATTAAAAATCTGGACCTACAAAATTTCCAGAAATCTAAGAATTGCAGAGCTGCGAACTCAGATATTCACATTGAAATGGGAATGAAGCTAACTTTACGTAATTTTCTTTCACAAATATATAGTTGAAAAGAAGAGTTGGTAGGCATACTTGTAGTGTTCTCGAGTTCTCTTGTTATCTCTTGTGCACGTAATTCAGCAGCCTTTTGTGCTGCCTCTGCCTGACGCTTTTCTGCACGAGCATGAGCAGCAGCTGAGATGGCAGCATCAAGTTCTCTTTCCAAAGTCTCTACCCGTTGTTCAAGAACCTACACACAGAAGACATCCTGCTTATGATTTTTTATGCTGCCTTAATGATACATTAAGAAATTAAGGCAAATAATAGAAAACATAAGAAACCTACCAAAGACAGTATCAGACAGCATTCTGCAAACATAGTAGTAATCAACTCAAGCTGTAAAATTACCCAGTCACTTATCCAAACTAGCAAACCAGCATCACTTTTCTTGAAATCTCAATAACAAGACTAAAAGCTTTATGAAGGCATAATCTAAAACGATGCAAGAGCTCCATTGTATTAGCAAAAAATTTCCCTTAGCATATAACTTAGTTAAATATCTAAAACAGTTGCCTACTTTTGGTGTCCAAGGAAATTTGGAATAAAAAATTAATATTTTTGTTTTGTTTTCTCCGTATGGTCAAAGTGCCTCAGTGAACGAACTAGCAAGAGCATTTCAAAAATTGAACTTGAATTGCCAACATTAGGCAAGTTTTCTCCAATCATTACTCTAGCATAGCACATCCAATCCATGGCTAAAACTCATTACTCTACCATTTAAGAATCAACCAATCCATTCACTCCACTCATACATTCATAGTCAAATAAACCAAGCATTCATTACCCAAGAATTCCATTAAAATGCTAAAAAAAACACTACCTTTGCAAAACCCAGATTGTGAAATTGGTCGGTGATTGTAACAAACAGAAGAAACCAACGTCAAGAACCATAGTTTAAAAACAATCCCATCAAGATTGCATGAAAAAGGAAAACCCCAGATGAAGAATTTAATACCTTGATAGAGCGGGCTTGTTCAGAAGTGAGGGAGGCTTTTGAGAAGGTTTCTTCATCAACAAAGACAGCTTTTTTAAGGAGTAACTTTTGAAGAGAATCAAGATTCCATGTCATCTCTGTTAGATTAGCTATAGCTCCTTTCCATCTCTCCTCGCTGCCTCCTCTGCTGCCTTTTTCTTTCTCTTCCATTTTTGTCTTCACTAAAACTTCAGTAACCGCTATCACCACACAGAGAGAACTTCGATGTTTTTTTTTCCTTAAAAAAGACTGACTTTAACGCTAGTTCTCACGTCTACTTGAGCTATGCTCAAGATTGAATTTGAATCCATGGCAATTTGATTCCATCCGATCGAAAACTTACCCGTCCTGCTTAAAAACCGATTATTATCCGGCCTGATAAAAGTGGGGTGGGATTTGGCGCTGTGATTGGTAAGTGTTTTTTAAAACATTTTATTTTAAAACAAATTATTTTTTATATATTTTAAAACTATTTGAAGATTAAGAATATATATTTTTAAACATCACGCATTATAATTAATGTCCTGTCAGTAATTGCCGCTCACCTCACCCTTATCTTGAGTGCTGCCTTTTCGGATTGTCGTATATACTTCGATGGATCAAATATCTAAAGATTTCTCTTTTCATAATTTACTTTGATTTCTCTTTTCAAATTGCTCAGTGATTAACAATACTAATTGAATAAAAAGAAAAGAAAAGAATTACTCATCTAATTAAACATATTATTTGATCTCATCCTCGAACTCATGCGCAAACCAACAGAGCTATAAAACAAATTCTTTAAATAATATATCAACAGAATTCACTGTTCAAACTATCTGATTGCTTTAAAGTGAAAAGTGTGGAATCCATTTTAAAAAATAATAATAATAATAATTTGGATGTAAATAGTGAGTAGCTTAACAACATAATAGCAGTTTGAAAAGAAGAAGAAAACATTGAAATTTCCAATTGCAGAAGCTAACATTGATAGGGCTTGTCCCATGCATCGAATACAAATCAGAGCCACGTTCTATGCCACATCTGGAACTTTCCCGTTGGAATAATTATCTTTAATAGTTTCATATCATTGAAATACTTTATTTCTTTGTGGATAATATTAATATATTATCTCAAACTAGTATTCTTTCTTCATGCTCCCACTCTTGAAGACTTAATAAAGAAGAAAAGGAGGTGAGGAGGGAGTAGGACACGTAGCCCTTTGGACCCATTACAGGATGTTCCAAAGAAAGAAAGACAACAAAAGATTTATGTTTTTTATTTCTTTGGAAATTTCCTAAACATCTGCCCTTTGTTCTTTTTATTGTTTCTTAACTCTTCTTCGTCTTCTATATCTCCCCCCGCCTTCCATGTTAGTTTGCTTAAGCAGAAAAAAAAAACCTACATGTGAATAGGGTTTTCTCATGCTTTTCTTTTTCTACTTTTAACTATCTAGCGGTTAACAATTTTCTTGTTGAGAGTATCTTTGTTGGGGAATCCAAGAGCACTTGAGAGACTAATTCCGGTACTCTTCTTTTCTGGAAAGAAACAGGAGACAGAAAAGGCTGTGTACTGATTAAAGTAGTCTTTTGTTGTTGATTTCGATTGATCAAACGGCTCTTTCTCACCTTCTGAATCTTTCTCCCTATATTTTGGCATCTGGGCTAGTATCATCTAGCTAGTTCTCTGGTTTGTTCTTGTGGAAGCTCGAGGCAGTTTGGATTTAGTGTATCTATATCTGTATCGGGATGTCTCAGGAGATCATGGAAAGTAGGATGCTGATCAGTGAAACTAGTGGTGCCTCAGAATTCACTCATGACACAACTTACACCAAGATTTTTGTCGGAGGATTGCCCTGGGAGACCAGAAAAGATTCTTTGCAGAGTTATTTTGATCAGTTCGGAGAGATTATAGAAGCAGTTGTCATCATTGATCGTAGCACAGGAAGATCTAAAGGATATGGCTTTGTAAGCTATCCCTGCCGTTTTTAGCTATAAGACTTTTATAGATTTGGCATGATCATGTATGTAATCCTTTGTAGTTCTTCTGACATGTATGTGTTTCTTAGGTTATTTTTAAGGACCCTGATTCAGCAACAAGAGCCTGTCAAAATCCATATCCTGTTATTGATGGAAGGAGAGCCAACTGTAATCTGGCAGCCCTTGGTGCTCGAAAGAAAGGTCCAACTGAGCCTGGTTCTTGATTGATGCTTGCCACCATTAGCAAGTTCATAATTTTGGTTTACATTCTTATTCTATGTTTGATAATTCTAACTATTTCCCCCTTTTTGTTCCTATTTTTTCCTTAAAAGCTGCTGGAATTGATAGACTTGGACCAGCAGCACCAAGATTCATGGCACCGTTAAACATTCATGGGCCTTCTGCATGCTTCAATCATCAATCAACTCAATATGCATCTCCTTACTCAGTTTTTGGGTAAAGAAACCATCTTACTGGAAAAGAATTGTCTAACTATTACTACTTCATTGTCTTCTAATTTTCTTGCCCTTCCGAATTCCAGGTATCCTATCCACCCACAGGACACTTCTGCAACGGTTGGTTTTTTTCTGAAATAGCTCACTGATAAATGCTTACAGAAGTTTTGATAGCTCAATAAGTTTCTTAATTGTCTTGCAGAATAATCTTTACAACGCATATGGAGGGAAACAGTTTCCATTCTATTACCCCGCCGCGGCATCTGGGTCACCTGGAGTCTACCTGAATTACTACCCATTCTACGCTCAAAATGGACAGAACAGCCCAGTTTACTACCCCAGAGTGATACAGAACTCTCATCAATCCAACGCTTTTGGGACCTTATCGAATCCCACTTCAGCTTCCTCGCTACCAAATACCAGTTTAGTGTCTTGAGAAATCTTGTTTGTGTTGATTTTCATGGATATGACACTAACATATGACACCATGCTATGTATGCAGAAGCAGCAGAAGCAAAACCTGCAGCGATAGCAGAACAGCAGCAATGAGAGTACCGATAGCTTTATCTGAACAGAAGTCATGGGGTTATTTCTTATAGTAAAATTAGCTCACACCATTTCAGAGTCAACAGGATGTAACAGAAATAGATTCCATAGAAGAAACTTCTGCAGGTTCTGTATAGTTTCCTTCTTGAAGACACACACACCAATCATACATTTTGTCTGTCATTGATGGTTTATCATGGTTTATCTTCCCCTTCTGCTTTAGATTTGTTCTTTCTGAGATGCAATATGCCATGAAAGTTTATATTCCATCGTATTTGCGACCATGAAGCTCATGGCAAACTAATGTTTCATCATTTGGTTGAGATCAAAAGAAAAGTTTGGATAGCTTGGCCATCAACTCTTTATGGATTTCTGATTCAACCATGGTTTCCAGCTTTCATAATCAGTGTCTTCGTTTTTGTTTCAAACTTGATCGTACACAACATTGCTTTCAGCTCCTTCCTTGAGATAATTACAGTCAGCCCTAAGTTTAATAAGCTTAGGAAACATGAGTTCTCCAACCCCCAGATTCAACATTTCTAACCCTTAAAAGAAAAACCCACCACACCATGCAGAACTTCCCCTGATATTGAAATCATGACAGATTCAAGGCTGTCTGTTTTGTGTTTTAAAAAAAAAAAATCCTTGTTTCAAATTATTTTTTTCTGTGTTTTTATATTTTATTTTAATATTTTAAAATAAAAAAAATATTTTAAAAATCAACAACTAGAGCACACCACCGCTCCCTTGAAGCGGAAATGAGAACACATGAATGTATATTTACACGATGAATCAGGTTCTTACTTGTTATGGTAATCAGATGGATTCAAAAGTGAAACCAGAAGACAAACTCAAATGGTGGATTAATCCAAGGGTCAACTTTTATTTTCAGCTGATATTATCAAACTTACATTAAATTAAGTTATCTTCCCAAAATAATCGTGTGCGTTTGTTTCTATCTAAGGTTGAGTTTGTATTTTAAACTGTTTTTTAATAGAGAATCCATTAAATTGATGTTTTTTATGCTTTTCAATGATTTTGATGAATTGACATTGAATTTAAAAAAATATATATTTTTGATATTAGAATATCAAAACAATCCATTAAATACTAAAAAATAATTAATTTAAGAAAAAAAAAACGTAAAAATATCTAGAAAGAAGATTTGAGTCTTGATGTTTGTGGAAACAGGCTTTGGTTAGACAAATTCAGAACTCAAGTGGTTGCAAAGTTCTTTAAAAGGAATAAAACACAATTTAGAATTTGGTAATGAGTGAAATACTATTTTTGTTCAACTTCACACTATCATCAAGAAAAAGGCCACAAAACACAATTTAGAACTTCCATGAGAGTCCATGAACAAAGGAAAGCTTCAACAAGGTTAAGGTCTTTTCTTTTTCTTGAATTCAAAAATCAATGGCAAACACTTCCAACACTTGATCCCTAGCCAAGAAAAGAAAATCACAGAAGAGGTGAAAACTTGTAAAGGAGCCAGTCTCAATTATCATGAAACATCCCAACAGCATGGAGTTCTCAAGAAATTCATCATGACATGCAACATATATAAAGCCATTCATATCCTTGAAATCCCATCCAACTCTATAGTCTGGCAGACAAAATAAACGACCCCCCTGTAGGTAACAAAGATACCGGGCTAACATGCTAGGATATAGATATATACGCCACAAGTACCTTCAAAAGATTCCAGTATCTATATATGTATTTATATAAATATATCTCTCAGCAGTTGATCAGTCCAGGAAGCATTAGTCATGATTCAGTTGAATGGCGGGCGAGGGATGCGAGGGCGAACAGGTGTCTTTGATGGGCTCACCCTGCATATATAAAACAAAAGATCGTTAAAAAAATGCGAGGGAAAAAAAGAAAAACTGAACAGCCAGCAAAAACAATGATAAATCTGTCAAACTACCTTATTGGCAGTGATCCCAGAACCGCACCACTGCAGTTCAATGCTGCAATTGCACCCTCTGCCTGCAAGAGTTGAAGGAACAGCATTATACACATTCTCAACACATAGTTTCCAAATATGGAATACTCCAGCATGTTGCAGCTTAACTAGCCAGCAGAAATTGCAAATACAGCACAAATACTAACAATAAGAATAAGAAAATAAATGTTCATTTCAGCTTCAAAAGAAGGTCGAGATCCTGAATGGTGAAGCCTAATATAGTTTCCAAATAGTCATGCATGCCTAAACTATTTCCAAAATGTTAAGCCTAAAATGTTTGGACCTAACTTCTATAATGTTACAGTGAAGATGCGGTCAGAAATATTAAGCTGAGGCTATGACTTCACATAATGTTCCACTATGGCAGCAAGCAATGTCACTGATAAGATGCATATGAAATGTCCACCAATATTTGCATATCCCCCTGAGTTTTTAAACCCCGTGGCTGTAACTGGCTCGTCAGAAAATGTAGATGGGCTTTGCACCAATACAAAACCCAGCATGTTGCAAAGGGGTTTAACAAAGGAGTTTGACAACTTCAACACCTTTGCACCAGTGTCAAAAGGAATGAACTAGGCCGATAGTGACAACGAAGAGGCCACTCCTGTTTTCAACTCTCCATATCCAAGAAAAGGCTTAAGCTTTGTGGGGTGGTGGAATTACACTGCCAGGAGAGTAGCGTTATCGCACCTGCATATCCTAGCTTCAAGCGAGCACGATAAAGGCAAAGCAATCCACCAGCTTGAGTATCCTAGGGGATTGGCAGTCTTGGCACACTACACAGGGCCTGACATGATGTATGCTCTGAGTACTTCGAAGTACCTTAGTCATCCCAGAAATGGAGCATTGGAATACTTACAAAAAAAAAGTTCTAAGATATCTAAAAGGCATGATTCTATAGAGCAGTTCTTGATGGACTACATAGGATCACTATTTTTAGATCCATATAATACTCTTTACAATTGACAGTGTGAGATCAAAAAATTTAGTGTGTACATAACCAGGTTTTAGCTCGGGAAGTGCAAGATCACTCCTAATGACTTGCTGATCAAAGGGTGGAAACAGGAATGTTTCCCCCAGGTAGACATGGGCTTGATCCTTGGAGCAACCAAAGGTCAGAATCATGCATATGGCTCAGGCATGCCAAGCTTCACTGTCATTTTTTAATATAAATGTTGAGACACTAAAATGTTATCGATAACTATTTAATTTTTGAAGCTTACAAACTATTGAATGAGAATAGGCTGTCTGAAATGAGGCAGTGGGCTAATTCTAAAGGTGTACAGACAAATGAAGAATTCTAGGACAGCACGAGAGGCAAAATAAAACAAAATATAGATTAAAGGAGCTTAGAAAAGAAAGTAGTCGTTTAGGAATAAGTGCAAACCAAGACAAACTAAGCATCCCAAAGTAGCAGATTAGCAATGCCTGGTAATTTTTCCTAAAATTAAGAGCTTTAATTTTACTATCCAGGTCAATCACAACCATGTGCACTCACAAAGGGAGGATTCTCCTGAAGTCAAAATGGGGCATTTCCCAGTGTTGTAGAATTCACGCCTCTATTCCAAAATGCTGATATGATGCAAAGACAGGTTTGACAACCAAAGAAAGCAGCATGAAGGGTCAGTCTAAGACCATCTTTCACAACCATGGTTAAAAGTATCCCAAAAAGATAAATTGACATCAGTTAACTCCAGGACTGACACTGGAGAAACAGATCTGCAGATGGTGATATGATGCAAAGACCATGCTTCACACCCAGAGAAAGCAGTGTGAAGGGCCTGCGACCTCCACAACCCTTAAAATTTCCAACCCTAGTGCCCATCCCACATGTAGAATGACATAAAAGAAAAGGAAGAGGGACAACCAAAAAGGGAGGAGATTAAGACTGAATGGACTCATAAATCATGATTGAATTTACATGTGACTCATGATTCGACAAAAGGGAAGCTGCAACATTTGCTACCAAAGAAATCCCAAACCATTTAATTACATCAGGCCCAGCATAAACAACCAGAACACCGACTAGTACGATAGAAATCTAATCAAAACTTCAAATCCATTCAATTAAATTGCATTTTCCACAATCGATTTATGAATGGACTCATTTAATGCCAGAGCCACTGTCTAACTGCTATTATATGATTTTGTGCAATTAAAGAATCCTCAGTGAGCCACAAAATTTAGTTACTGATCTTCTGTAGCTGAGGTTAAACTAAAGTTCTCCAAAAAGCCATATAATATATAATTCTAACATCAAAGGTGGTGCTTCTTGTAACCCTATAAGTGCCAATTCCAACACAGCATCATCATATCACAGTAAAAAGACTTCATATGTGGTTCATATGCAACATCTAAATATACGTTGCATCAGCATTTCTTGGCATTCTCACAGAACATACCAGATTGCAACTTCTGAACATTTCTGAAATGAGAGCCCTTATTAAACATTAGAAAGTTTGATCCAGTTTTACATGCTATAAAAATGCACAATTACTAGCAAGCAGAAAGGAGATTGTTTCGACAAGAAAAAAGAATGAAACAAGATGCTTTTTCAAACAAAGGTTCCAGAAAAATCAGGCACATGGACCCGACAGTTGAAGGAAACCAAATGGCTAAGAATACAGGGAAATTGAGGCCACATGAGATTCCATGAATAACTGTACATTATTAATTGTTCTAAAGTAGTGAAAGTTCACAAGTAACATGAGACATGGCATATATATTAAACCAGTAACATATGGCTGCTAAAAAGTCAGCACACAAAGATCAAGAGTACATGGGTAAATACCACTGCAAACTCAACGAAAGCAATGCGGGTTGAATGATGATAATCTCCAAGGAGCCTCAAGCGATGAACCTGTACAAAACAAGATGTCCAATAAGGTATGGCCTGCAATCCAAGACAAGCAATGTTTGCAAGTTTGTTATATAAGCCACTACAGACCTCTCCGCAAAAGGATTCAAAGAAGAGCTTGACATCCGCCTGGGTGATCTACATTAATTGAAATCAAAGAAATCAGGAAAAATGTTCCAGATATCACTCTTAAGAACATTAGCAGATAATATTACCTTTTTGTCAATATTTGTACAATAAATAGTCCTTGCACATGTCTCGCGCTCGTCTTCGGACTGAGGATCATGATTATGTCAGAAAGTTAGGTAACAAAACAGAAATTCAAGACAAGCACCATTCTGTTGATATGGTTTATAAAGTGGATGATTAGATATCATTTATTGCACAAAGTCCTCACCCTTGGCAAAAATGTTGGGTTAACAGGTGCAATAGCTGTTTTTGAAGGCAGCACTCTTAGTGGGTAATATCCAAGAACTGTCCCAGACAAACTTAATGCATTCCTTGCATCCTCTGCAAGCACATTTGATAGTTAAATCAACATAGCCAAACTCATCCGTTGAGAAAAAAAAGATGTGTGAGCTTTTTTTGAAATTACCTTCATCAGTAAACTCAACGAAGGCAAAACGAAGAACAGAGTTAGGGTCACCACATATACGACAGTCAACAACCTTTGTCCAAAAAAACCAAGAGGAAGTCAATCAGAAACATAATCCACCATCGACAACTAGAAAAATGAAAGTCTCGCGTATGAGAGAAAACAAGGCCAGTTACCTGTCCACAGTGAATAAAGAGCCCCGCAAGTTGCTCTTCAGTAACCTGTATTGAATCACATGGAAACAATGATCCAAAAAAAATCAGCGTACGAACAACAATGAAGACATGAAGAAACCTAACAAAGGAGATGATGCAAGAGCCAAATGCAAGCTGCTTACCTGTTGATCAATGTCAGAAACATATACAGTCTTCCTGATTATCTCCTCTTGCTGAGCCATACTTGTCCTGCTGTTCATCCTTCGCCTCCCTTGATTATAGCTCTTCTTCTGTAACAAAAATTACCAGAAATAAGTAAACTAAAACACCACCCCATGCCCACACAACAGTAACAAACAGTATTAGTAATCAGTTTGTTCCATTTCAGCAGCAACCATAGGACAGCAACAATCCAAAAAAAAGTACCATTTTATCAGCAACCACATGGACAACAACCACCAAAAAAACAAGTAAAAAGAGGAAAATAACACATACCCTTCTATTAGTAGGTCCATTGGCACTCCCGTTAATAGTCTGCACTATAAAGTTGTTAGCATTAATGCCAAATCCGTTACCAAAGAATCCATGATGGTTAGCGAGTGACGGAGGCACAAACTCTTCAGCCATAGGATTAAGCTTTGACAACATCTCCACCAAAGCACTCATATCATTCACCTCGTTGGATTTAGACTTTTGATGACGAATCTGATCATCCCCATAGCCACCAGACTGATTCATATCAAATCCATTTTGCATCTGGGTTCCATTCGTCCTTCCATTGCTTAAACCCCCAGTCTCGCCAGACTTGCCGTTAACACTCTGATGATCCTTGTTTTGGCTTTGAAAGTTTGAGTCTTTAGTATTACTGAAACCCACTGATTCGTTTCTGGGTTTTGATGACGTTCTCTCAAGATCATTGGTCTCTGACGACACTATATTGTTGTTAAGGTTTTGACCGGCGGTTCCATTCCTAACCCCGGCATTCTCAGCAACAGCCATGATCAATCGATCAATCAAACAAACAAACACTAGACCCCTCTTTCTCTCTGTATCCAAAACACACAAAAAAAAGATCCCTCCTTTTCTTCAGATTTCTCTGTAAAGTTCACAACTTTTTATCAGAAACCAATCAAGTCCCAACTTTTATCATAGAAATGAAAATTTTAAGATAAACCCAGATTAAAAAAATAAATAAATAAAACATACCAGTGTGGTTTCCCTTACCTAAACCATTTCCATTTGATGCTAAAGAGAGAACCCAGTTGAGAATTATATATACAGCAATGAGAAAACAAGACGAAACCCAGTAAAGATGTGTAAAACAGAGAGCACCTTTTACTTTATTAGATTACTATTTTGATGTATTGATTTTAGCGTTGATGATTCTCTTTGTAGATGTAGCTGGAGAGAGAGAGAGAGAGAAAGGAAGTCGTAGAGAGAGGAGGGGCGTTTCTTTGGATCGTCCGTTTATGCCTTCTTTATTTACCAATTCTTTTGCTAAGATAATGACATACTTAACATTTTCCAATTTTACTACAACATAAGAAGATGACAATGGCGTCCCCATATCATGATGACCACACCCATGCTTTGTTCCTTTTTAGGTTCCAATAACACCCATGTCTGGATGGTTTGGATGTGTCATGGATGATGTCCAAAAAGGTATTTCTGATTTTCATATTTTTAATTTTAATTTTTAGATTCATGATTTTAGACTTAATTGGTTTGGTGGGCTCACATGAAATCTGGATTGTTCATCCTTGTTGGTAAAAAATAGTTCATCGGGTAAAAAATTCAGATTAGTTTTAGTATACCCCGGCATCTCTTGGTCAAAACTTAATAATAAACCTGTTAATTTAAAACAATTAAATTCTTTTTAAAAAATAATATATTTTATGTCAAGTTGTGCAAACCCTCCTCTGTTTTTAAGATTATGATACAAGTATAAAACCTCGTGTGTGTTTTTTCTATTTCATAATCGAAGGATGGAGGAGTAGGTGAGGTTATGTGCGTGCCATCTATGTATCGGTTTGGTATATTTCTATTTGTAGCTACCCGTTGAATAAAGGAATATTAAGGGTAATCCTTAATGATTTTCCAATTGCTTTTCACATCTATTTTGTAATTTTTTATTTTTTTTATCTTCAATTAATTTTTTAATCTCTCAAAAATATATGTATGTGTTCATAATTTATTTCTTAACTCCAGTCATGGATTGATAAAGCTCACCGCTCAATTATCCGCCTGTGATGTTCCAATTAATTTCACAATTAGTCCATCATTTCATAGTCTTCTAAATAAATTATTTTCTATATTGGGGATCAATCGCGATATTAATTGTAATCTCATCTATAAATTTATTAAAGAAACTTGTTTATTTTGAATTATGATAGTCTTAGTTTCTGTTTGAGAGTGTGGTTGATATTGTTTTTGAAAGTGTTTTCGTTCAGAATGCATCAAAATGATATTTTTTTTATTTTTAAAAAATTATTTTTGACATCAGCACATGAAAATGATCTTAAAACATTAAAAAACAATTTAAAAAAAATCAAAAACACTTTGAAACGCAATGTCAAATAACCCCTTAGTTGTTATCTAAAAGTTATTTGCTGTGCTATTTGTTGCCTTTATCGGTGACACATCTCAATATTAATTGGGATTTTTAATTGTTAATGGATTGAACAAACTCACTATCTTAATATATATATATATATATATATATATATATATATATATATATATATGACGATCCATGATTTTATGGTTTTCTAAACCTAAGTGTTATGTTGTTTGTTATTTTTTTATCAAGTGATCGATAATAATATTAATTATAATTTATATTATAAATTAATCAAGCAAACTGATTTTATTAAAAAAAAAAATTGATTATTGCATCCAGTAACCGAAGCACAAACATTATTATTAAAAAAAATATTTATCTTCATCATTAGCCTATCATCTTCCCAAAAATCGAAAAATATTCTCAATTTAACCCAGCAACCCACTACCGTAAGACAACAATAAACAATTCCGTACGTGTCATGTCATGTACCATCCACTTATGCATGTATGCATGGCACATAAGCTAGCGGTAGAAAGGATAGCATGTGGACGAGCCTAATCTCCAAAATCATAGCGGGCGTCATCTATCAAGTGCCACGTTGCCGTGAGACTTTGGCTCTTAGTTGATAGAGTCACAGAAGGCTGTCATCATCCCCTTCCGTGACTGACAAGCAGATAGCGTCTGCCCGTTTTTATTTCCCCCTCGAGAAGGGCAACAACCTAGTAGGCCCCACACTTTGTGCTTGTGTAAGAAAATCAATTACCACTGCCTCGCCTAATCTCTTTCATTTTTCGGGGTCTGCCTCGTCTATTAAAATAATATTTTTAAAAATAATTTCTGGTGTTAATGTATTAAAATACAATATTTATTATGTTTAAAATGTTAGATAAACACTTCTTTCCCGGTAAGACTAATTTCAGACCAACCTTGTTATTATCTAATTAAAAAAGAAAGACAAATTGTATAACTATAATCAAATGAATATTAAATTAATAAATTCTTTTTAAGTTGGGTTTTAGAATAACAAAATAATGAATGTTTCGAAATGTTTTTTGTTTTTTTATTTTAATTAAAAGAATCGTATCGACGTAGATGGATAAAACCATGCTTAAATCTCTGAGTTTTTTTATTTGAATTTGAATAAAACTTGAATAGCTGGCCCAATTTGCATGCCCTTTACTTGTTCAAAGTCATCACATACAGAGAAGGCGGGGGAGATTTCTGGGATTTGACTGTTCAAAATTGAAGAATTTGGTGGCAGTTCTATCCTCTTGTAATGAGACGGGATAAATACAAAGATTCTCCTTACGTAAAGAATTTGTACAAGGTTTTAAACATGTTTTCGATTTGGAATTGTATTTTACTAGGAAAAAAAATTGTATTTTAAATTATTTTTGATATCAATACATGAAAATAATTTAAATTTTATTTTATTTAAAAAAAACATTGACAAACACCACTAATATCCTACCATGTTGGTTTGGCTCGATGACAAGGAAATCAATTTCATTATATTGGGCTAGCATGAAAAAAGGTCGATGCAGGTGGGTTTGCTAAAATCTAGGGTTTATAGCGTATGCATGGGTATCTATGGAAGGGGCAAGTTTAAATTCAAGAGGAGACTAGGGGGGCTGATTTACAAAATGTCAAAACATTATGGGACTACTTTGCACGTAAATATTTGACGTGGCTGGAAACAAAACAGGGGGGGCACTGAAACGAAAGCCTGAATTGGCAAATGTGAAAAGTGAGCAATTTGTGCAATGGACCCCCGTCTGATCTTTGATTGTGACAGATGCGATTGCAGAGTCTCAGCCATTGATTTGTGATGCCCAACATCTGTGATGGAGTGCTTTCATGATCTAATTTATTTGTCCTGAATTCTGGCTCATGGTTTCTTTCTTGCCACGTAAATAAAATAACATTTGCCAACAAGTAGTTTTCAATCCAGGGAGGGAGGGAGTGAGTCAATGCCTCGGAAGAGCCCGGTTGGTAAACTCATTTTGTCACAAAAAAAAAAAAGTCAGACAATCTTGCCTATTATTATGATCTCTTGTCATACAGTTACTAATTTTTTTTATTAACATAGGTGTCCGGATCAGCTTACATGTATCTTGATTAATCCATTAGCTGCTCCGAAGTTAATGACTATATATATCATATTAGCAACCATAGAACTCGAACTTGAGACCAGGATTGTCTATTATGTTTCGTTTCTATCGAAACGTCTGAAATGTTTTGTGCCGATTAAAAAATTAAGACAAAATAACGTCGTTTTTATCTTGATTTAAATTCCATCATGTGTTCGGGTTTTTCGGCCAAATATCGGCTGAAACGTTCCAGTTTCGTTCCGCCCGTTCCGTTTTGTCCAAATAGTGTTTTTTTAAATAATGAATAATTTTACAATATCAGTCATATCTCTTAATCCGACTATTAGACTGCGTTGAAATTTTACAAAGAATCTCTTAACATATTTATAAATATTATGTTAAAATTTCAGAGCAATCAAAGAATATAATGACCTTGTGAGATTGATGATGATATTCTCGTAATATTATACATGTTCATAATTTTATTCAGAAAAATCATTTTATTGTGTCTTTTTTCAGATTGAATTGTACAATTCTAAATAATTTTATTTTTGGATTTGAACTATTTTTTTTTAAATTAATATATTTAATTATATATATATATATATAAACAAAAACAATACAACCCAAAACGGCACACCGAAACTGAAATATTCCATTCCAATTGAAAAAACAAAGCACCAACCAAAATAGTATTGACAATCTTGCTTGAGACCACAAGAGAAACAAACTTCTTAGTCCTAAGCCCTCACCACTGAATCACCTACTATATAATTATTTATTATTAATTACTATTGCTATAGAAGGAGCTCTAGTCATATTTAACATAACCAAACACACCCCGTGCAACCAGTACACATCAATTGAATTAAAAAAATAGAATAAAATAGATGGATATTTAATTAATGCTCAAAGGTTCTATAAACTATGATTCGCATATACTTGGCACATTGCTAACATGCTTTCCACGTTTTAGGTAGATGAAGGGGGTGTTTGGGAGCGCTTTTAAAAAATATTTTTGAAAAAAATTAAAAAATTATTTTTATTTTTAAACGAAAAATACTTTCAAAAACAACCGTAACCACACTCCCAAATAGTCACGAATTAAGCAATGACTAATGCGTGATTTAGTTTTAAAAAATTAATTTTCGTTTTTTGCGACCCGTTTTTAAATTTGTTTCGCTTGTAAAAGCATTGATTTTTAGATATTTTTAATGATTTTAACATGATCGCATTAAAAATCTGGAAAAAAAAACTTTTAATTAAAATATGAACCGTCATTGCCCAGCATCGTACAATCAGAAGAGACAAATCTCCAAATTCACATGCATCGTACAATAGATGGTTTGAAGTTGAACAACTCTGTTTTCAACATGGAATTTCAAGTTACAGACAAAAAAGGTCTGAAGATTGCTGGCCGTTGGATGAAAGTATTTTGACCAATATCAAATAAGACTCGGGCAACATTCGGATAATTTGTGAAGAGATAGCATTTCAATTTTCAAAACACGATCTTCAACAGCCTGTTTTTATGTTTTTTCTTTTCTTTTTTTGGTGATTTATTAAATTGCTGGAAATTGATGTTGACTGAAAACTTGAAGGCCACAAGATGATGTTCCAAGGACTGCATGACAATTGGGACTCAAGAATTCAAAAAAAAAGAAGCAATTTATATATATATATTCCACGTGGCTGCGTGCAAGTTGGAAATATTTCAGATAAAATTCTGATAAAAAGTCAGGATAAATCAGATAAAATCTCGTTGTGTTTTGAAAATATATTTTAAAAAATAAAAAAAAAATTATTTAAAAGTTTGACGAGCTGTCAGGCCTATTATTTCAAGGCAAACCAAACATTGAGTCTAGATATATAGGGGTTTGGCAAATTACTAAACTCACCATTTTTTAGTATTTTTAAGTCTGATAACACCAATTCTATACTCCTCTTAACACCAAAACATTCTTAAGATCCTGATGAGACTATGAGTTAGAAATATTTTACCCGGATGATTCAGAGATATTCTACATTGATGAGTCATAAATATTCTATCTTGTAAGAGATTTTTATATTAACAAGATATAGATATTTTGTTGATATATCAATCATTTCTCCTTAAAAAAAACTCAGGGATATATATTTTTTCAATTTTCTCTCTTTAGTTATAATAGCATATCTATCTTAAAAGTACAATTGAAATATTTCTAAATCGACACTAATTTTTCTCAAAAGTATAATTGACAAGAACAATCCTTTTTTATTAAGTCCTTATTTATCTCGAATAGATCTATGATCCCAATCCAATGTAAATTCTCAAAGAATCAATGTTGGCAAATAAAATAATGTAGTGATACAATCTCTAAAAAATTAAAGTAGCCTCATACTCATTTTATAAGCTTTCAAAGCGTATAAAGTCTTGACATAAGAGGATATTTTTCTTCTAGATACCCACCCATTATAAAAGCAAATCATGTAATTGGTAGATATGTGTGACCAATTGTTATTTTCATTGGCTAGGAAAACAATTTCCAATGACAACCTAATTTAAAATACACACACCACTTCTCACCCTAAATTTATGTTAATTTAAGTATAGAAATTAAGTCATTGATCTCACATGAGATCACATCTTTTTCAACCATGAAAGTCCAACATTCAAGACCAAGATCCATCTTGAAGTTTCAGTGACTCGTAGGTACAAAATGCTAAAGAGCATGATATCGGAAGTGAGATTAAGCGAATTTACAGGTACTAACATGAGATTCAATGTAATTCAAGTATAAAAATTAAATCATTGATCTTAGATGAGACCAAATCTTTTTCAACCACGAAAAATCCAACATTCAAGACCAAGATCCATCTAATAAGTGTCAATTAACCATCTCACCTAAAACCTTAGACTGTTAAATAAGATCACAAAATATGATTTATAATATTCTTTAACACATACTTTCAAGTGAAAACTTTTTGGGCTTGAGACTTGTACATAGACTCACACTACCTTGTGCTTGATTTTTATCAAATAGAATGAGGGTGGTGAGATTCGAACTCGTGACCGCGTGATCAATCAGGCTCTGATACTATATCAAATAACCATCTCACCTTAAAATTTAAGTTGTTAAGTGAGGTCATAAGATATGATTTATATTATTCTTTAAAGGACAGTAAGCAGAAACTGGTTAAATAATAAAAAGGTGGCGAGTCTTGACCAGTTCCTCTTTCCCATGGATTTTCACTGCCTTATCTCGATCGGTATCAATTCTATTTTTCTCATCACATCCCGCTTGATGAACATACTTTTTATGGGATTGGAAGCTTCTGCAGCGCCCATCTTCTACTTTGTTGAGTTTACAGATGCTGGATTGGCTGGCCTATCAAGATCATTAAACTCCGATCATTAAACAAAACGCTCTGCCACCGTGCTTCTCGTTGATACTGAACTTTCCGGCCACATGCCTGTGCCCCATCTCACCAAGTCTGGGCCCCGACATGCACTGACCTTTATGAGCACTTTCTCAGTGAAAGTGATGTTCAGGATGAGAGAGCTGAAGATGAGTGCTAACGACTCATTATTATATCTCTGTGTAATTGTGTATTTCTCAAAATTCTAATATAGTCAGATTTTTATAATTTTAATGACTCCTCACAATATGAACATTAAAAAAATAAAATAAAATGGATCAGGTGAGCAGGGAAGATCGGTGACAGAGTTGGGTGGATCAAGGGTATCTATCCTGTGCATAAACCTGCTACAACCTTGTTTACCATGCTTGCTGCCTGCGAATAGAAATGGATCAGCAAGCTTCGTCGATCCCTTTACCAGTATGATTGCCTCTGATGACATTTTTCCTGCATATCATCACGTCGTTATAGATTTTTTTCGTTGCTGTAGTGAATATCATCTGCTTACAAGGAAAGTGTGATGGAATGATTAGCCCTAATTTAGATAGTGAATATAAATAAACATTCCATATTATGTTTGGATTCCAACTTCCTTGGAACTTCTCTTTCTTGACCTTCGGACTTAACTTTTTTTTTTCTTTTACGGATGGATGAATTTGATTTATGAAGGACAAAAACAAGGGCCAAGCACAGCTACAAAGCAAAATAATAGAATGACAGCTAAGAGTTTTCAATTGCATATGTCCAGATCAATTTGTTGCTTTCTACATCTGAAATTTTCTTCCACTGAGAGCTTCCAGCCTATCCAGATCATTTGATTCTGCTCTTCCAAGCAAATGATTCTGCCATCTCAGTTCCCAATTTATGTTGGAATTCTTAATGTGTGCCCATCTGAGCCAGTCAGTCTCCCCAACTGTGTTTATTTGTGAGCATAGGAAAACATGAGCATCTACTACAATCTGCTATACCTTGTCAGAAACGAGGCCAAGTTTGCTACATAATTTGAGGCCATGATGCCTTTCTGCATAATGAACTGGATCTACTGACTTCTTTGAATCCCTTGATGGATGTTAGTCTGTGTTAGAGTATAATATAATCATACTCTGGAGCCTTACCTATCAGCTTAAACTTTTAGGTGAGATGATTCTATAACATGGTATCAGAGTCTTGTTGACCCAGCGGTCACGGGTTCGAATCTCACCACCCCCATTCTATTTGATAAAAAAATCAAGCACAAGGTAATGTGGGCCTGTGCAAGTTTCAAGCCCAAAGGGTTTTCACTTGAAAGGGTGTGTTAGAGTATAATATAATCATATTCTGGAGCCTTACCTATCAGCTTAAGCTTTTAGATGAGATGGTTCTATAACAGTCTGTGCGAATCAGAAGTCAATACTGCAGGCATAAAGATTGTAGCTTTCAAATGAGAGACCTATTAAGGCATCCCAATAGAGCATAGAGGAAAGGCAGGCAAGGTCAATGGAACTAATTTAGCAGTTTGCAATATAGTTCAGTATTTCAGAATACAGAAATTCAAGGCATTCTATTTGATCATGTTTTGGGTTCAATGGGAGTCCTAGCAAAAGAACATCAACATGAGTACATTTTCATGAAGGTTTGAACTGCTACAATGATCGCAACAATGGCTCACCAGAAAAAAAATACAAAATTGAAATCCATTTGAACAATATTTATAGATTTGAACAAAGCTTGTTGTTGAGCAAATTTTCCACACTTTGCTCCTTTCTTTTCCGACCAGAGCGCATCCTCTCTGTTTCCTGGGATAAACAAGAACTCTTTACTTCAAAACTGGTTGGAGAGAACTTAAGGAAAGCCTTTTTCCTTCCCAATAAAAGGGTAGAGCGATTGAGTGTCCCGACATGATGAAAAATAAAAATAAAAAAGTTCCAAATCTGAAGGCACTCACACGCTCATCCAATCTTCATCATTCGTTCAGGTTTTCCTTCAGGAATAGGTTTTTTCTTTCGCTTCTGATTTAGAAATCTATCATCTGACACACTCAGGAGCTTATTGATGGACATCCCTTCCCCTGTAGTCAACTTCCTTACTTCATACCTATGCTTAATCCTCTCATCAAGGTTGTAACCAAGAAATGCAGGAAAAGACAAAAGCTCTCTGACTTCACGACCCATATCCTCAATCAAGAATTCCAACTTCTCCTCCAAAGCACCACATTTGTACTGTAGAACCTGAGGGTGTTTCTTGCTCATGGAAAGAATATCCGCATAGGTAAGACCATAGCTCAAGAATAGCCCAATCACATTTTGCAAATTCTCACAGCTTGTCCTTGATGCAGCTCCCATTGCCGCAGCCAATTCCTTGGTTCCATTTTCATACCCTATCTTCACCAAAACAACAAGTTTATGCACGAGGTTGTCTTCAAAGGACAGGCCAAGAAATACAGGGGCTTTAGTCAAGAACTTGAATATCTCGTCAGAACTCAACCCGCATTGCTTGAGAAACTCTATTCTTGGACGCAACTTCCTCTCCTTGCTGGCACTAACCACATTTGGAAACACAGAAAAAATCTTGAATATTTGTGGATCAGTTAGGCCAGCAAAAGATCTCAACAACTCAACATGGCCCCCCGTATGCTTCACACTATAGCTTAAAATGGCAGGGAGTTTATGCAACACAATCCCCGTCGCATCCTCATCTCCACCGCTAATCTCCTTGAGCAACTCTACTCTAGGAATCAACTGAGTATCCAAATCAAAATTCAGAATCATTGGCCGCCTAACGATCAAGTCAACCCCACCAAACCGGCTCAAGTAAGTAACAGTCTTCTCAATTTCTTCAATAGACTTAAAGCTCAAAGCCTTGGTCAAATTCACATTGTTGAGAACATGAACAATCTTTTCTCGAGGAATTCCACGTTTAATCAACAGCTTAACCTTTTCATCAAAACCAGCCAAGAACCTTGGCACAGTGGCAATCAAAAGGCGCGTGAGCTGTGCTGGGTCGACCTTTCCTTCTAAATCATTAAGCACAAAATGTATCAATGGACCAATTTCCTTCGCTGTTAAAACATCCGGAGACTTGTCAATCAAGCGATATAGTTCAGCGCCTTTGATTCCAACAGAATCTAAGAGTAAAACATGGGCTCGTATGGAGTCAAAAGATGCAGACTTTAAAGCTGGGTTCTGCTCTAACAGTAACCCAGTTTCTTTCTCATTGAAACCCATTTCTCCAAAGAACGAATAAATCAGTCCTGAAACAACAAGAAACAACAAGCTAGATGGAAATGGGTAACTGAGCATAATACGCACAACATGTTTGACAAAACGTCTGAGAGTGAAAACCGCTCACCAACTTGATTCTGCATAATCGAAGGCAATTCCAGACAGCTGCACTGGACCAGGAGGTGTTTAGTGGGTGGAAAACCCACAGGGGATAAGAATCTTGATGCTGTAGCAGAGTTTGCTTGAGTGAACTTTCCATGAGGAGATAAAGTTGTAAATGGAGTAGCTAAAGATTGAAGCTTTATTGGTGATGATTTTGTTGCTTGCAAGAGAAAGGAAGAATTTGAAGATGAAAATAAAGGGTTTGCTGTACCAAGCATGGCTGTTTTTGTTCAAGTATTCTCCCTCTCTGGATGAGCTTGTACCTATAGAAGTTGAAGGCTTTGTCGCTTTGACACTGGCTTCACTATCCCGCGGGTGTTTAAAATTTCAACTTTCAAGTAGAGGACATGTGCGTGACTTTAACCAGCAACATGGTGTGGCCTAAATGCTAGATTTTTTTTTAATGATCTACGCCGGTTTATCTACGCGAGCAACACAACGTAAATTATGATTTAGATATGAAATGTTACATCTATAAGATATTATTTTCTCATTTGGATGAGACTACGAAAAGCAAATCCGCTTGCTATCCGAGCAAAGGCTCAAGAGTTGAATGCTGAACTGTTGAGTTGAAAATCACGTTCACCTGTTTATGAGTAGGATTCAAGTTCTCTGACTTCTAATCACAATTACAGGACGTGGGATTTTGGCAAGAATAGATAATCATGGACAGTTGAACACCCCTTGTCAGAAGCGACTTGTTCTTGGCATTTAAATAAGATGGTTATCGGTGGAACAACTATTACTATGGTGATTCGGATATAATATTATAATCACAGTTGCATGCAGTTAGGCTTTCAAGTGTTGGCAGTGATGAGAATGAGAAACCTGATCATTGGTAAGAGTTGAAATGGGGAATTTTGAAGTTCATATTGATGAAAAGATGGAAGTTATTCATTACAGTTCTCTCTAAATAAAATATATAATCTTAACAGAAGGATGTTACAAATGCTACAGATACAATAACAATGATTACCACATCATATTTTAATCAATCAGGGGTTAGAATCATGTCAATGGGTTCGAGGTAGGTTGGAGATTGAGCTCCGGCCGCCAAATTCTGTCACCTATCCCAAAGGGAAGCACGGTACCAAACTAAACCATTTACAGATTCAAAAGCTGCTGCAGCCTGGAGGAAAGGATTGGTCTTGCTGACAACCTGCTTCTTTCCATTCAGGAGTTTAGACCAAATCCATCAAGTATTGTTCTTACTTAATGAGTGTCCTTGAGACGATTCTTTGTAATATTTCTCCCTCTTTTGTTGCTTGTAGGGATAGCTGTTATAAGAATAACAGATGAACCACTCTTTTTAGATTTGTCAGGAGATCTGGATAAATGAATCCTGAAACACATTCAATAAGAGAAAATGCATTTCTCATGTAAATTCAAGCATCAAACAGTACATATATTTATGAGACATGGCACAAGGCTTGTCAGCATGCTTGCCTCTTTGTGGCAACTTGACTATGATCCTCTGCCATTTCTACCTCTTCCCTTCTCTCATCCTCTGCTTTCCGAACCTACACAAGGAAGGATCAGCAAGCATAAGCTAAATAGCACCTCTCTGGTCAAAACTTGAAGAATGCTCAATGCTTCCCCATTCATACCATCATATGGCATGCTGTTATAGTCAGCGTTAACAGCAGAAGCACCAAACATCACCCAATGAAATGCACACAAGTAATGCAGAAACAGGGAGGAACACTCATGACACAATTGGTCAACTCCTGCTTCCCACGCTTTGATTCTGGTGAATCATATGTGAAATGCTGATAATTTCACACTGCTAGACTCAACTCAGTCCAGGCCAAATGCCAAAAGCATAGCCATAACACGGCTTCGCCAAGAGGACAGCAAATAAACAGAGAAAATGGATACATCAATGGGGGTTTGCTACTGCGATCTCTGGCTTCCAAACAGCTTTCATAGAGGCATGCTGTAGGATGCAGTTCTTAGAACACAAATTCAAACAAGCAGAAAGAAAAAGGATACTTTAATCTGTTTGTTGTCAGTCTATGGACAAGTATATGCAGATTACAATGCAAATTTAGCAGTAACAATGTCAAACTAAAAAAACTGAAACTTGATCAGCTGAGATACCGAGTGAGGAATAATAAAGATGCAAGGCAATTTAAGCCTATTAAACTGCTGTGACCACTTCTTCCAGTAAAAAGAACCAATAGTTTGGCAAATATTTAAGTTCATAAAATATTATAATTTATAAGATCCTATGCATATTTACTTCAAATATGAGAAAGTCTTAACTGAAAAGTTAAAAATTGTGCCTCTGCATCTTTTGGAAAAGAATTATCAATAAATCCATGCATTTAACTAACATGATTGCCACTATAAGCAAAAATAATCACTATTCCAAATTAACAAGGTAGCTAGTAAACAGACTATATGGTAAGTAAATTATTTCAAGCAAATGAGTCCGCACCCCTAATTAGTTTAGGATTCGCATTCCCAAATATACATGAGTGATCTTAGTGCATTGTAACCTTTATGTGGTTCAAACACCAATTAGCTAAGGAAAGCCATATAAATCTTTGGATCTGTTTACCATGTTCTGCCAAGCAAAGGCCCAAAAATGTGCACCTTATCAAGGTTTTCCAAAACGTAAACCCTTGAAGTTCAGAAAATGAGAAAACTAAACATCAAATTTCTTCCATGCGATATACTTTCAGAAACATAGAACAAGTTTCCAAACCATAGAGGTTACCAAGGCAAACCTAAACCTAAACCCAAGAAGGAAGTCCACAATAAGCATAAAATCAGCACACTTATTCTGGGTGATGGAAATAAAGCCAACAAGTTTATCGTATGAACATCAGGTGTTTTAGCAGAAGCGGGTGCAGCATTAGAATCAAGTATGAGCCAAGAGCATAAAGGCATAGGAAGCCAAAAGTTATGATTTCACAGAGATCAAAGTCACACTCAATCATTTCAACTTCGCCAGCACAGCATTATTTTGAAAAGAAGAGGAAATTTCATTCTACGAGGAATGATTATCCTGCTAGATCTGATGAATTAAGAGATGCTGGTTTGTGCATTAGTAGTAATCAGACTATTCAAGTTTGATGGGTGAATATTTTATGTAACATGAGAGGCTAAACTGTAGCAGAACTCGTAAGCTCTTTTGTGATGTGTGATTGTGAATTTTATTCAATGATCCATTGCAATGATAGAATAAATTTTAATGGTCTGCCTGCTATAATTTCAATGTAATCACCTACAACAACTTACGTAGATGCTAAAATCAGCAATTTAAACATATCTTACACATGCAATACCAAAAAACATTTCAAGAAAACAGAATGGCGCTCAAAATGTTGCACAAGTTAGAGATCTAGCATTGTTAACCCACCATATTATTGTAACAGCAATAGAAGAAGACTCTGCCAAAGCCTTGCCACTCACGTAACAAGGACTGAATCAAGCGGTCGACCGAATGAGCAATCGGTCGACCGGTTATAACTCACGTGCGGTCGACCGGTTCCAAGCGGTCGACCGGTTATACTTCAAGACAAGCTAATGGTTCGTCCTCTCCCCATTAGCTTGCGGGGGGCTGTAACAGCAATAGAAGAAGACTCTGCCAAAGCCTTGCCACTCACGTAACAAGGACTGAATCAAGCGGTCGACCGAATGAGCAATCGGTCGACCGGTTATAACTCACGTGCGGTCGACCGGTTCCAAGCGGTCGACCGGTTATACTTCAATACGAGGGATTCTTTCCTAATTGAACAGACGGTTGTTTCCTAATACAACAGTGACTGTGCTATTAGAATAGAAGAACAGACGGTTGTTTCCTAATACAACAGTGACTGTGCTATTAGAATAGAAGTTTAATTATAACTGTCAACTAGTATAAATACTGTATGTAATTCACACTTGATCAACAAGAGAAACAGAGGGATTATTCTGAAATCATATTGTTTTACAATTATAACTCTATCTGAAACAAGTTATGCTGCAATGACAACATGAAACCCATATGTAAAATCTGCCGACTCCACAAAACAAAACTAAAACAAAGACATAAACTCACATCATTGGCATCCTCAGACGATCCAACCTCCAAGTTTGAAACTTTAGCTTTCTTCTTCGCACCATTTCCATTTGCAGATTCCAAGTCAATCACTTTCCTCTTCTTGCTCCCAAACACCCAAGACTTTCCCTTCTTATCCCTAACTTTCCACACGTTCTTCTTTCTAAACACCAACTTATCAAACTTCCACACTTGACAACTTGTATCAATTACGGTCACTTCACTTCTTGAATACCCTTTTAGCTCTTTATCACCACTAACACCAAAACCCTTCTCCTTCTCCTCCTCAACATCCTCCTCCTCCTCATCATCAACCCCACAATCCACATTATTAGAATTCTTATCAGAATTCAATGACCCTGTTGCAACAAGGGCATTCTGGTCTTTTCTCACGCAATCTAAAGAATCATTACTGCTGTTATTCCCAGAAACGAAACAAAACTTGGGTTTCGTTTGTTTTCTAGGAATCTTCTCCTTTTTCCTGGAATGTCTTGAACTTCCCTCAATCGGGTCACTTCCACCACCCATGTTAAAGAGATCTGAAAGAACATTGTTCACTAAAAAAAACAAATCTTTACTGTCACTCGAAGAAATCTCCGTGGTTGTTGTTGTTGTGACTTTGTTTTGATCTGATTCAGAGTGAGTTGACTCGGAGTTTGAGTTGATGACAGAATTGGAAGCGTCGGTAATCGGAGAACTAGATGGGTTAGGAACTGAAAGGTCATCATCATTGCTGTTGTTGAAGCCTTTGTTAGACCAGAGCCGGTCTAACCAGTTTGAACCGGACTTGCTGGTTTGAACTGAACACAGCATTGATTGATTGGCCTGGTTTAATGCGATTTGCAGAGATTCTTGATCTGTGATGATTTTGAAGGACAGAGAGAGAAAGAGGGGAGCTTTTTGAGCTACAATGAGTTTGGTTTGTAGTGGTGGCTGCCACTGATGTGAAGAAGAGTTGTTCTGGATTGATTGACCATGGGGTAACCCATAAGCATAGTCTTGCTAGTTGCCACTTGGTGCATTTTTAGAAGCCTTTGAGAAAATAAGGTGTAACCAAGAACTGTTGGTATTGGTAGTGACAAAAGCAAAAGGGCATCACTTTCAAGATTTGTAAATGATTTTCTTTTCTTTTTACTGTTTGATTTTAAAGTATGTTTGCTACTTTGCTTATGTTGTTTAATTTGTATTTTCATCAAACCATAATTTCAATCTTCTTTAGTTACTAAAAACTAAAAACTAGCTTGATTTTTAAGATTTTTTTTAGCAGTATTATTAAATTATTATCAAACAATCTCCTTTAAAACTTAAAAAAATATTGAGTATAAATATTTTTTTAGCAGTATTATTAAATCCAATCAAATGGTTCAATTTTAAAACTTACTAATTTGACTTCATGTCTAGCTCGAGTTTTTAATTAAATCATGTGAGAGCTGATACAAAGTGAATCAATTAATTTAATGAATCTAATAGCAATTTAGATGATCGATAAAAACATGACATAATTTTTTTAATAAAAAAAATAACACTTTGAGTAAACTCGTTAAATCTGTAAATTAAAAAACCCTGCTCAAAACTTTAAATCTACAAATTAGGTAATGGACTTTAATGGGCTTAATAATTGTTTCTTCAATTATTGTTTATTCAACTAAATGATAACAAAAGTATACTATCAACTATTAAAAAAACCATATAAAAGACAAATCAAAATTAATGAAAATTAAAGAATAAAATCATACAGTTTATTTCTTAACTAAAATAAAATTATATGGCTAAATTGGTCCCTCTCTCATCTCTTTACAATAAACTAAAAAATAACAAAAATAAACTAAAGTGAATTTGAAAAATACATATCCAAAAACAAACGGATGCCCCTCAACTTTAATTGTATACTTGTATCCCATTGAAATCTATATTTTGGATCTTAATTAAATTCCTTTTATAAAATCTATTTTTAATTCCCTTGAACTTCTCATGTTACATTGCTGACAATTGTCATGACCATGAGCAGGTGTTTTTCAATGATGGCAAAACATTGGCATGACCCCATGCTGTAGTTTTTTAACAAAGAATTTCATGAGCATGCAGCAAACTATATACATACATGGATGTAAAATATTCATGGGATAATGTCGATGTGCTTGCGTGGATCCACCCTTAGGATTAGGAAGTGGAAGACGACACACAACTCTTCAAACTTTGAATGAATCTGTCTCTTCAACCTATTTTATTTGGTCCCTCTACTTGTATTTTTTTTTTATTTTTCGCTCTTTTTTTAATTCATCAAATTAAAAGGGTTAACCCATTTATTTCTTTTTTAAAATCAAAACATTGTCATTTTGATGATAAATTTCAAGAACAATAATTGGCTGAACCCTAAATTTTGAACGGGGCAATTGAGTTTCTCCATATAATATATATTTTTCTAACCCAAACTGGTTTAGGTCGACCTGCTAGGCTACTTCAGGTCTTACAACCATGATTGATTATGAAATGAAAGAATGAACTTAAATTTAAAAAATGCAAATAAAATAAAATGGAAGGACTAAAATTGTAACTTAACAACAAAACCAACAAGGAAACAGTATTACCTAAAAGAAACAGAGTGTTTTCAGTTTTCAACATCCAAAGAACACCAGACAGAACAGACAAGGACGGAGTTGGAAGGAGTGTGTCTTATCTATTTTCCCATCTCCTGCATCTATAGGAAGTGGTGTGATGTGGGCAGATAAAGTACATAACTGAATTCATTCTCCACCAATGGTTTCTCTCTTTTCCTTTCAAAGAGGGGCCTTCTGAGAGCCTTCAATGCTTCCTTTCCTTTTGGAAACTTCAATAATAATAGGTGCTTTCTCCTCCACCAAACAAAGTTATGGCTTTCCAAAGTTTTTCACAAAAACCATGGTGACATGAACCTAACACACCTCTTCTCTTATCCACTAGCGTAATCTTTTCTTATCACCCCCACCACTCATGTCTCAATCATCTTCACCCACGAACACGAACAGTCGCCTGGTCATCTTCTTGCCAAATTAATGAGATATTTCTTTTTTCTCCGTCTCTCTAGAAACCCTTTGCTGTCTATCTCTTGAACTATCAGTTTCCTTGATTATTTTATTCAAAGGTTGAAACTCTTGGCACCTAAAATATAAAAAGCTTGCAAATTTAGAGGTTTTATTGATAGCCCATTTAGGCTTTGTAAGTTTATGTGATGTCATGGCCTTGATTGAGGCTTTATATGAGGTTTTAGGGAATCCCTCCTCAATGTTAGGGGTATGTACAGAAATGGTGGGACTTTTAGTTCCATTGTGGATAGCTTTTCTGATTGGTTTAGTGCTTGGATGGTCATGGAAACCAAAGTGGGTGACCAGGAAAAGTGACAAACTGTCTTGCTGTGTATCAAAGATACTGGATTCATCGTTGCCATCTTCACCTTGTCGGTCTTTGATGTCTCCATTGAAGACTTTTGGTTCTTTCTCACAGTGGAATTCATTCATGTTGAGGTCCTCGACTTGTGAAGCTTCTTGGGCTGTGGACAACAACAACAACAACAACAATTTAGCGCATCAGAATCTATCTCCTGTGCCTCCTACAGAATATGAAGATTGCAGGTACCTTCCCTTATCAAAGCGTCTAGTTTTCATTATCGATAAAAGATTAAAAAATCTATGAATGAATTTAGAATTCTGTCAGTGGTATTTATTTTTTCTATTGCTAAATAAGGGATAAAGTTTTCAATCATTATGTGGAATTGAAATTCGTAATCAATTTGATTAATGATTCTAAAGCATTAGACATTCACAACTTACTGTCACATCTGCTCTAAACGTAGGGTTGTTAATACCATCACGACAACTTAAATACTTGTATGGAAGTATGATATTTAGTGAGAACCTTGAATCTCTGCAAATACTAAAATTGGATGAGGCAGGAAACATAAAAAATAATATAATATTCAATTTGATAATAGGTTGCAGTTTCGTAATGATCTCATGCCTTATGATTCATTTATAATTATCTGCTGTTGGGGTTGACACAAAATGGAACCTCGTCTATAAAGGATGGACAGAAATGATTTTGGATAATTGGTAAAGAAAAATTCACCTTAGCCTAATTTGAGGCGAGTAAATAATTTCTTCTTAATACTTGTCTAGTAGATCGCTGCTGAATGAAGAGCAGTCTAATGTTGCTAGCCAAGTCACGGAGGAGGATTTAGAACACTTGTATCAGCTTGTTGAGGTGAAAGATGGAGGTCCTACTTGGATGCATATGATGGATCGTTCCACCTCAACTATGAGCTATAAGGCATGGAGGAGAGATCCCAAGGTAGACTTTTTTATTTTTTATTTTATCTTATTCAATTCAGTCCAACAGCTGTATCAGGTCTCGAGGTTCAGTTTGGTTAGAATTTCAGCAACTTTCTTTCATATAATAGGATATATTTCGAATACATGCCATCTTGTTAATCAGTTCTTGTTTTGATGATGTGCTAGACTGGTCCTCCCCAATATCGTAGCAGCACTGTCTTTGAGGATGCCTCGCC
Organism: Salix caprea; assembly: GCA_964035475.1. Lineage (NCBI taxonomy): Eukaryota > Viridiplantae > Streptophyta > Magnoliopsida > Malpighiales > Salicaceae > Salix > Salix caprea. Next base: position 2,512,864 of record OZ037753.1, on the reverse strand, counting down.
TGAGATAGTGAGAGACTTCTTTTGGGATGATGATTTCCGTCCAAAGTGGGATGACATGCTTCTTTATTCTGCAATATTAGACGAATGCCGCACTACTGGGACGATGTTAGTGCATTGGGTGCGAAAAGTGAGTCTTCCTTTCACATGTTCTAATTCATAGCTTCTCTTGTTTTTTTGTGCTCATCTCCCCCCAATGGTTTGTGTTGGCAGTTCCCCTTTTTCTGTAGTGACAGAGAATACATAATTGGTCGGCGAATATGGGAATCAGGCAGATCTTATTACTGCGTGACCAAGGTATGAAACAGGAGCTTGTTGTTCTATGTACAACAATAAAGCATCAAGTAGGATCTACTTAGTGCCTATCTCAATTTTAGTGGGACCAAACATGGAAGATGAGTTCAGCTACATGTATGGTAACAATGGTCTAATCAAGCCATTCAGCTAGGACTGCCAATGCTAACTAAGTATGCCTGATCTTCTTAATCCACCATTTTAAATCTCACCAGCTGTAAATAATCGATCGCCACTGGCTTAAAATTGGGATGGAGTAAAATAAAAGAGAAAATAAAAGAAGGGTAGATGAGATATGTTTGTGAAGGAAGCATTTGAAGCATTAAATAACCCTGTTTATAAAATACTTGTGTCCTAGGTTATGTTATTGGATTTGACCATATAAAACACTTGATGATTCTAGATCCTTGTGACATGATTGGGGGAAGTTGACAAATTATTTACTTGTGTATGTTTTGGGGATTAACTTTAACGAATTGCACCAGCAAGGAGTGAGCATCTAAGAGAATGTTTGGTTTGTAATTATACATTAAAATGATAGGGATGGAAAAGACTCGTTCCTTTTGGTTATGATGGAGTTCCCCTCAGTCTAAGTTTAGTACTCAGCATCTTCAAGAGCTACATTTTCCCATTGCTCCCGGTCCTGGTCATAACCTCTTCCTACCACAGGGAGAGACATAACATTGGGGACTGTAAGATCTTGTGGAAAAAGACCTTTGGTAACAAGACGGAGCATCCAGCAATCTCATCTATTGGCTCTTATATCTTGCTTGTCTTCTTTTGTGATCATCAGTTAGATTTTGGATGTCCAGTATTATAGACTACTTTTCCTAACAAATTTCAGGGAGTACCCAGTTCTTCTATCCCAAGGCGAGATAAACCAAGACGCGTTGACCTATACTATTCAAGCTGGTGCATTCGAGCAGGCATGCTGTAGTTTCTTTCCTTCTTTCATTTAATTGAATAGTACCTTTATATTTCAGCTTGAAACAGCTCTTCATGCTCAAGTTACCAGAGCATTGGGCAATTGTTTTGTCCCCTGAAGAGCTAGTCTGTAAATTAGAGTGTGAACCTACAATAGCTCAAGTTTTTGTGCTATTATTTGCTATGAGACTCGGAACAGAGAGTGATAGCTAAATTCTTTTCAATTGCACTTGGCAGTGGAATCAAGGAAAGGTGATGGCCAGCTGACAGCTTGTGAGGTATTACTCTTCCATTATGAAGACATGGGTATCCCATGGGAAATCGCTAAGCTTGGAGTGCGACAGGGAATGTGGGGAACTGTCAAGAAGATTGAGCCTGGTTTACGTGCCTACCAAAGAACAAGAGCATCGGGGAGAACACTTTCTCGGCCTGCTTTCATGGCTCGGATTAACTCCAAAATAAATCCAGAGTTGCTGAGATCCTTGGGAGATGACGAGGATTTGTCAGAGACTGAAGCAGCGACTACTCCTGAAAAATCTTTGGGCAGGAACATACCAAAGCTTCTAATTGTTGGTGGAGCTATTGCACTCGCATGCGGTTTTGATCGAGGACTCTTGACCAAGGCATTTATATTCAGTGTGGGAAGAAGGTTTGGAAACATGGGAAAGAATGCTAAATTGAGTGCTGGAAGTACTTGAGAGTCGAAAACCATTATTTTTCACAATCCAATTTGAGAGATGCTCTAATTTTTAACCTTGTTTCACTCCTCCCTTTTCAATGGTTGCGGGAGGTTAAATAACTTTGTATAATACTTCAGAAACATAATGATGTTATGAGTATGTATATACACTCGAGGAAGATATTTTCTCTGCAATCAATGAAACCACAGAGTATCTGTTCTACAAGATGTTGTAATTGTTTGCGTTTATCAGTCTCATCCTATCCCTCTCATATTAGCAGTTAAAAACAACACAACAAAGCAGCAAATGAAACCTTACGAAATGAGAAGTTACATAGGAGATATCCCTCTTCTGATCTCCTCCAATTCAACCTCTTTCATTACATAATCAGAAAACGTTTAGACTAAAAAGGTAGCACTGCTCTTTAGCAAGTGCCATGAATGTCTAATCCATGCATGACTAGCTATAACAGTAGTAGAAAGAAGGTGATTTCCATCGTTTACTAACAGCCACCCCTGCAGGCAGCATTGGAGCTAATTAACTACAAAAACCAAGCAGAATCAATGACATATTAATGTTTCAAAACAGTTTAGACCATCCAGTTGAGGTGCTAATTTGGGCATTTCACTGGCCGTCTTCACTTTTTCCACCATGTTTTCACTAGATGCTCTCATTCTGCCTCCCATCTCCTGAACATAAAAAGAATTTAAAATAATTTAGCTTGGATACTAAAACTACATGATGAAGGAAAACGAGAGAGATTTAGGAATGGACTTGTGAATAACCTGAGCTTTGGAGTGGCTTTGGTCAACGAAATAAATCACTGCTGCAGCAACAACAGCTGGTACTGTCACAGAAACTGCACCCATTGCCATTTTTCTATGTTATTCTTGAATACTATGGCCTGCAATGATACAACTTTTATATGGAGAAACACTACAGCAATAGCAAAGCAATTCGAGACGCCTTGCTTGTGAAGTGAAGTAAATAATGCTAAAGTAAGTTATTTATAGTAAGAACTGGAAATTTCTTTTTGTCAACTCTGGCTCTCCTTAAGGATTTGATTTCATGAGCATTTATTTGGTGGGTAGATGTGAAAAGGATAATCCTATCCAAATCCGAAGTTATCCATTCCACTGGACAGAGTTTCCTCATGAGAATAAAAGGAAGCCACGTCAAGGAGTGAGCCGACCACACATTTACACTGCACTTTCCTAGAAATCTCTTGACCTTCAAGCAACTTGCAGTTTGTACCTAATGAAAAAGGTGCATGTCATCTATTCTCATCATGTGAAAGATATTAATAGTTGGGGGCACACCATGTTCATTTGTTTCACTAAATAGTTGTGAGAATCTCCTGCACATAAATTTATTAGGCTATGATTTCTCATTAGAAATATACTAAATAAAACAAAAAAAAACAAAAAAAAACATTCATCCCTCTCACTTATGAGTTAGGTTTAAATAGCTCCGTTAAAATTTTATCTTTTAACTTAATTGGTAAATATATTATAAGTTTTGGTTTTCATGGAAATTGATGTATTAGAACTAGTAGAGATTAAGGGTTCAAATGCGGATCAACCGCTAACAGATCTTGCTAACAATCTAGCAGGTATGTTCATGGATTAGTGGGGCAAAATTAGGTTGAAGAGAAAGTATAGTCATGCTTAGACCAATGAAATAATATTTAAAAGATCATAGCTTTTGATCCAGCTCAAATTTTATTCAAAACATGATTCTGTAAGAAGATTGACTTACTATAACTAGCTGACCTCTCAAATTATGTCTAAAAAATGTACATTGAGAGAGTTTTGTTATTTTTCTTTCATTTGTTTTTGGTTTTTTCTGTTAGTTTTTCTTAATTTTAAAGATTATATTTATTTAAGAAATTGTAAATCTTTTAGTAAAACATTAGATTTTATTTTCAGAAATAAAATTACGAGTTAATGCTTCTGTAGGATAACTCTATTTCAGCCAAATACTACCATCTTATGCTGTGCTCCGTTTGAATGAGAAGCAAAATTTAAATATTCGAGCAAGAAAATAAATAGAAACACGAAAAACATGATTTCTAGAGGGTCAATCTCTTGAATGGTCTGGAAAGGTTTTTGATTGGAAATATGAGATAATAACATGAGATATTCGATTTGAAAAAACAGAGAAAGATATATCAAGAAAGCATAGTACTTATGCAAAAGGTGATGGCTTTGCAAGCATTGGAAACTTCATTCTTTCCAAATGTCTGATAAACATAAACAAATGTGAAATTCTTATAGTTAACAATCAAATGTGAAATCCGTGACAAAAACGTTCTATGATCATGATGCGAACATAAAGAATCCTCGTCTTCTCATCTAGCTCCGGGACAAGATCAGACGTCAGGGTAATGAATTTTTCCTGCCTGTCGGATGACGTGAAGCTTGACATGCCAAACTTCACTACGATATCCTGACGAGAAAATCTATGAGGGTAGCCACATAAAAGTTGCGGCTTCTTCTGAATGGTTTGATTTTGTCTTCTGAAATGATCCAAGGAATCCTGTGACTCATGAAACCAGGGTCGAGCCCCCGCTTTGGATTTGGATTTGATTATAAAACCAATGATCACAAGACAATTCTTTCTAATCTTAGAAGATGATAGAGTTTGAAATATATAGCCTGAGGAAGGATTCTTGGAAAGAAGTTGATGAAAAGTTAGAGGTGCGATGAATGATTATTTGTTTTCCCTGAAGATTTGTATCTCAACGAGGCTGCATGTCAAGTCTGCATAAGCCAGCATAGTCCTTTCTAACCCAAATTTTATTTACAGAAATCATCTTGTTAACTATGATGATTATGTGAACATAAAACCCCATCGTCTCCTTATCAGACGCCGAGATAAAATCAGTAAGGATCATGTTTTCTCCTTCATCTCGTATGATCATCATAAACTTATGTCTTTTGACTCAACCGAACCATTGTATTTACATATATATATGAAAGTAGAAATTGTGGGTTCTTACTATGGTTTGATTTATCTTCGTATTCGACATGTTCGTGCAGCTGCTTCTTCCTGGTGTCTCTGCTAGTAATGAATTGTTAGCCGGTATTGGATTTGGTTTTGCTTCAGAAAACAATGATTCCAAGATAATTAGAATTCTTCAAATCTGGGATTTTGCTGATTTATACAGGTGGACTGTAAATACGAAGTAGAAATTTAGAGTTAAGAGATGGCTGTCCAGCTGTCTCGTCACTTGATTTTAGCAGTGAAACAATCAGAGCACCATCTCTGCCAGATGAATGCGTACAGACGATGATATCTCTAAGGAGTTTGTTCTGTAGAAAGAGTGTCGATTACTATGGCCCTTCCAGCAAGAGAGGTACTTTTGATAGATGGCTACTGCTTGAACGTAGAGTTAAAAGAGTCCTGGACTAAATTGTTCAATGTGTTAGAGAATAATATAAATCATATTATGAGGTTTCACTTAAAAGCTTAAGCTCTTCGGTGAGATGGTTCCTTAACTTAGTATCAGAGCCTTATTAACCCAGTAGTCACGAGTTCGAATCTCACCACCCCCATTCTATTTGATAAAAACCAAGCAAAAGGTGATGTGAGTCTGTTCAAGTTTCAAACCCAAAGGGATTTTACTTGGGGGTATGTTAGAGAATAATATAAATCATTTTCTTAAGCTTTTAGGTGAGATGGTTCCTTAACATGGTATCAGAGCGTTGTTGACCCAACGGTCACAAGTTCGAATCTCACCACCTCCATTCTATTTGATAAAAACTAAGCACAAGGTGACGTGGGCCTGTGCAAGTTTCAAGCCTAAAATGTTTTCACTTGAAGAGCTGTGTTAGAGAATAATATAAATCATATTATGAAACCTCACTTAAAAACTTAAGCTCTTAGATGAGATAGTTCTTTATCACAATAGTGACTAATTTTGGGGCTGTAAAATCCGCTGGGACTCTGGAGAATCGATGAACTCTTGCTGAAACTAGTAATGGACAGCTGCTCATATATATTATGCAAGATATTAGGGGTACTGTTCATAGATATTCCTTGCGTGGATTCCCAGGTTTCTTTAGGGAGTGGAGATCAGAAATCCCAGGATCAGAGCACTTCATAATCGATATGTAATCGACAGTTCCTTTCCTTCCTCGATTTCTGTCCTTTTATATATTTACCAATGAGTCTATTCAATCACTAAGAAACGGCTCTGAGTTTTATTAACGAATTCATTTCGATAATAAAATTCAAATAAAGATGCTCGATATAAAAAAAAGAAATTCAGCGAAAAACTGAAGGCTCAGTAAGGAAGTATTGTCTCAAAACAGTGAACTCCATCCAGCTCCGGCGCAAACCTTGGTCTCCTCCTTCGCTGCTGTAATGACTTGTTAATGCTTGCCGGAGGTGATTTTGACGACGCTGATGACGTGTCCTTATTCCCTTCATGCATCACACTCTTCTTCACAGACTCAACCTCTGGTCTACTCCCTTCTTCGGGAGCAGTGAACGAGAAGTTGAGCTTCTTCCCTAATGATTCTGCACACAGTGCATCAAATGAACTGAACATGGACGTCATCATGATCGAGACTCAAATCGAAGAAGCGGGCTCTGCTTGTGTTTTTTCTGAGATTTCAAGAAAAAAAGCTTCTTCTTCTTCTTCTTCTTTAAGTGTAGTTTCTTGCTTGGATTGGATTGGGATAGGAGAGGTTTATATAGGGCGAAGGGGGTCCTAAATGAAGGTTCGGTCGTGTTGAGGTGGTGACGCAAGTAGTGGGCACTCAACTAGTGGAGGTTGGGTTTGGACAAGCCATGTGGATGTCCACTTGTCTTGGTGGTTAATTTTTTTTTTATTAATATAGATATTTGGACTAGTTCCATGTACTTCAATAAATCTTAATAACTATATAAGTCTCCAGTAACTATTATATTATAATCATAGAGCTCAAACCTGAAAAGATAGGAAGAACAAATTCTTTAATTTCAAGCTCGTATCATTAGCTATCTATTTATATTTAAATTTAAATAGACTTGTGGAGTAGAATGGAAGAGGATATCACTTGTCAATTATTTTATTTTATATTTTGATGACATGGTATTTTTAATGGACAATACAAGAACACTATGCAAGGAGTTGATGGTGGCCATTGTGTTTCCTTGATCAAGAAGGTTATGTATGTAATGGAAGTTTTTGGCAAGATGCAGATGGGAAGATAATATTTTTTTTAGTGTGTGTATATAATGTTATGATGTTTTTTAATTAATAATATATTAAAATAATTTTTTTTATATTTTATATTTTTTATATTAGTATATTAAAATTATTTAGTTAATTAATATACATTACATTAATTTTACTGAAAAATTTCTTTTACAATCTTGGTTATAAAAAAATTATAAATTGCAATTTTTCTAAAGTCTATTTTTTCAAACCACAACTATAAAAATTACAATACCAAACACATTAAAAAAAAAAAAACTCATCTTATAATAAGATAACGGTTGACAAGAACACAAAAAAATCAAGTTATAATTATGGTGGAAATTGAGGGCTGATCATCAAGACTATTTTAATCAATAAACGAAGTGGGAGAGTCTAAATTAGATAGAAATAATTGACAAACTGCTAAGAAATTTCATTAATATATGTATTTAAATAGCTTTATACACTATTGTTTTATAGTTATCCTCTACATATTACATTATTGAAGAAACCTCTATTATTCTTTTCTTGGCCCTGCCATAACGTGCTGGTCGCAGAAGAGAATCACCTTCCATATGCTGTAAGTAGCTCAGCTGTCTAGCTTTCAAGTAACCGGGAATGTGTCAAGTGGAGAGACAGGCAGGATCATCCCCACCTGTTCGTCAAAAAACAGTGTGATGAACTTGAAAGGGGACCGACCAGCAGATGCGATCAGTAGCTGAAATCGATCGCCACCGCGCAAGGAGGGCGGAGACTGAAACAGAAGAGGGGCTGGACCTGAGTTTATGGGGGGGATAACACAGCACAGAAGACAATGGAATCAGCAGATGCACGATGCAAGCTTTTACTAATTTAGGAGGCTTTAGTCAACCATTACCTCCTACACATGACAATCATCTCATTGCAAGTGTGTTGATCGATCACATGACTCTTGTAAATCCTCGGTTGATAAGAAAGAAAAGAAAAAACCTAACTTTAAGAAAAAAGTAGTATAATTGATTGATAATATGTTTGTTGAAGCTTAAGATAGTAAACTAGATGGGTATAGTTAATTTATCTGTTGTAACTTGTAAGAGATTTCACTATTTGCAAAGGTTTGGACACATCAAATCCCATTGAATTTTGATCAAACAAGTAAGCACTGTTAAGAACAGAATCAAAATCAATATAAACAAGCAAATTATAGAGCTACAACATCAAACATTCCTTGTATGAAAATTCATGGTCAATCATTCAGAAGTTCTCATATCATCGAGCAAAATTTTACCACATTACAATGGACAAGCCGATCCTAAATTCTTAAAGCAACAGAGAGTAGAGTATTGAAATTGAAGAAACTGGAACGAAGCACTTAATCAAACAAGCCGAATCCCATGTCATCATCACTCTCTGGGGCTTCCTCCTGCACATAAACGACACCAAATCTCAAAACAAAACACAAACACTCCAAGACTCAAAATGTACTCAAAACAAAATCTCAATTAATTCCGCTTAAAATTCAATCCTTTAAACTACAAGAAAAAACAAATTTCAAGAATACATAAATATAAACTTCTAAGCTCAGAAAACAAAAACAAATAAACACAAGTAAAACCAAATTCCAAAACAGAAAACATGAAGGAAAACAAAACCCCACAAAATCAAAACCGTCATTTTCGCCAAAAAAATTAAACCTTTACAATAAAACTACACAAATCACAGACAAGACAAAAACTCATTTTGTTCCTAGAGATCAAACCCTTATGACTAAAACTCCAAAAAAGAGAACAAATCACCATTGTTTTTACCTTCTTCTCCTCGACAGCAGGAGCAGCGGCAGCGGCAGCCCCACCAGCGGCAGGACCAGAAGAAGCAACAGAAACAGGAGCAGCAGCACCACTAGCGCCAATATTCATGATAAGATCACCAACATTTCTTTTATCGGCAAGCTTAGCAAAAAGACTTGGCCAGTAAGATTCCACATTCACGCTAGCTGCTTTCACGAGTGTAGCAATCTTATCCGACTGAATCAATATTTCAGGAGAAGATAAACACCTCAGACTTCTTTTAACAGAAAGAAAAGGGAAAAAAGCTGATGTTTCTGGTTTCTTACAGTGATGGAGATGTCTTCGTCGTAGAGGATGAGGGTGGCGTAAGTGCAAGCGAGCTCACTTAGAGACATGACTGCTTCCTTGCTTTGCTTGTGTCTTTTCCAGATGAGAGCTGCGTAAGGCTGGGAAATCGAGAGAGTTGACCAAGGACAAGAGGGTTTATTTCATATTTATACGTCTAGCTAGGGTTTTAGACATATAACATCATCTTATAAATTATTATTTATTTTAATAGTATTTTAAAAACGTTCATTTAATTTATTTATTTTTAGTATTTGATTTGCTAGAAATTAAATTTTATTATTTATTTTAAAACCGACCAATTTTCAATCTCTTTTTTTTTTTCTCAAAAAAAAAATCTCATCTATATTTCAAAACTCCACCACCCTTATTTTTTATTTCCTGGTTTGAAGTAAAAGAAAGAGAGTTAACAATGATTTTGACTATTAAAAAGGTTGATCCTTTACCACCATGTTACTAGAAAGAGCAAATCTAATCTCAAAAGGTTCTGGCTTCAAATATATTTCTGGTTATTTGAAGACATAAATAAATTATTTTAGGTTTGAAGGGTTTTTTTCTTCAAAACATTGTTGAAAACAGATTTTTTTAATATAAATTATTCTTGATCTTTTTTATTTAATATCAATTTTTTTTATCAGTGTCATTGATTTATTTTTTAGTTGGTTTTCATGTTTTATTTAAGAGTTTAAATATACTCTAGTAAAAACTAGCGCACAAACCAACATGTTCAGTCATCGGAGTCTCACAAACAATGGAGTGTACTGGCATAAATCCAAGATCAACAAAATGACAAGAAAGAAACCATCAGGCCAAATACTGCTTCTAGTTCATGTTTTCATCAAAATATTCCTGACTAAATGGATAACTAGCCCTTCAAATTCCTCTGAGTAGGCCTCGGGCGTTTTCTTCATCAACAACATTTAAAGGAACAGTCCATCTTAGAAGGCCTCCGCAGTTTTCACTGGAGTTTATAGCAGTCAGGCACTTCCAGACCGTGCCTGCATAAAGATTTGAGCTCAATCTGAGTTCTTTACTAGATATTGTACTGAAAATTCTTTGCCCTTTAATTTCATTAACAAAACCGGGAGGAACTTGCCTTGTTGGGAGATTCTGACCTGGACCTGGACCTTGATTTTGGTCTGTGTGTGTTTCAATACAGCAGAATGACAAAAAAATAATCAAATCATTTTACTTTTGAGAAAAACAGCAAATAAAATGCAAAGCAAAGAAGCTGAAACGGTAAGCAATCTCCAATTACCTGGATGATTTAAGAGGTGAAGCAGATCTAGATTTTGACCTTGACCTTGATCTTGAAACAGATCTTTCCAATGATTTGCTGCATAAAACAGAAAGCTGTCAATTTATAGAGAACACCTACCTGACAGTATAATGCCAAAGAATAAAAGCAAGCAAACCTCCGGTTCCTCCTTGGACTTCGGCTCCTGCTCCGGCTTCGGCTCCTTGATGGAGAGCTCTCATGTTGCTTCACCTTGACAAATCAGAACAAACAGCAAAACCAAGACCAATTGTTAAGTGAACCTTCATTTGCAGCTGTTAACCAATTGTTAAGTGAACCTTCATATGCAAAGCATCTTCACAAGGTTGGTAATAAGCTATTCTTATTCTACAGAAAAGATGATAAGTTAAAAGCCTCATGCATTGATGTTTTCACAAATTTCTAGTACTCCAAAATAGAAGATGGAGCAGGTAAGGCAAGGGATCCACTAGGTAAAATTAAAGTGACAACATGGAAAATTTGCAAGCTTCTGCCAATTCTGCATTATAAAACCATTTTCAAATATATGAATTAACTCACCACCTACTCAACAAATAAATGCTGGATTTAATGGTTACCCGAATATAAGCTCTGGCCCAAGGATTTCTGAACTCGGTATCATCAAGTTTCCGAATCTGAATAACATTAGCAAGAGCCAGCTGTTAGATAAGAGTCCAGAGCAACAATCCCCCAACATGTTTTTGTTATCATTATTTTATTTATTTATTTATTGGGAGGGGAGAGATTGAACCACGAAACTTACAGCATATTTCATGTCTTCATTATTAGTATAATCAACAACGCCAAAAGTCCCTGAATGTTAAGTCCAAAATGTCAATTCAGTATCCGCATGAACACATGCAGCTCATGAGATATTTATCACTGTATGTTCCAATATCAGTGATTCAGTATCCATGCATGTTTTGCACCTCACTCAAAATTAGGATGTGAAATTGAACACCAGCAAGATGAATTGGGGGGAGGGGGCGAATTCTAAAACAGGAACAAGAATGGGAAATTGCAGAGCATTCTAACAGGCATACCATCACTATCACGAGAAACTTCAGCAAAACACACATCTCCAGCTTTACGCATATGATCCTGAAATCAATTTATCACTCATTAGAGAGAACAGAAACAAATAACACTGTCATTAGCCAGTATTGGAAGTTCATAAACCTTCAAATCTTGCCAGGAAGCAGAAGAAGGGAGACCACGAACAATAACTGCAAAACAAATAAGTGCCTTAGAACTCTATCCAGGTAACTTGAAGAAAACTAGGAGTAAATTATATGCAAGGAAATAAGAGTAGGTGTTGGAAAAACTTTGTCCAATTACTGCTTAGATTTTTTTACTAAGAAATAAATATTCCCCAAACAAACCTCGAAATTCAGAATGGCGTGAGATGCCAAACCGACCCCCACTCCCACCACCACCACCACCACCACCACCACCATACCCACCACGGTGATCATTTGATGATGGTCCTCTACCACCATGAGCAAGCTCAACCTGCATGCATAGCAATGAGAAATAAAAAAGGCAAGCAGTAAATGATATTCAGACACAATTAGAACTGATTATTACCCTTAACCTACAACCATCAAAGTTATAGCCATCACGACCACTTATTGCATCTTCAGCATCCCGAGCGTTCTCAAACTGAAAACAAAAAATACAAGTCCAACGATGAAGACCCCAGTTATGAGTGAGTGTTCTAGGAGAAACAATTAGGAGAGTTTCAGTATTTTATCATCAAGTTGTTGATTCCCAAACAAAAACACTCATTGCAATACAAGACAATGACCATTTCACCATGCAATGGCCCCAAAACAAAATTTGAAGCGCTCTCCTTCTTTCCAAGTAGGAAAATACAAGAATGCTGCCTAGCTCCACATGTTGCAGAGATCAAGTATATCGAGGGCTTTACCTCAACAAAACAATAACAAGGGGGGCGAGGTGGAATCTTCAATTCAACATCCAAGATACGGCCGTACTACAAAAATCAATAACAAATATCTGTAAGCTTAGCCATACTGGTAAACAATTGGGCAGCTGCACAGCATATACAAAGCATGTCATATACAATCTACAAATGGTCCAGTAATACTCTTTCACTATGTTATAATGCAAATGGCACAAGCATTGTGTAAGTGATGCACATACACACTCTATTCAGCCTCAGGACAGCACATGAACAAGCAAAGCAATGCTTGATTTTTTTTCAAAATTTGATTCCTCTGATTGGAAGCCCAAATGTGCCTGTGCAAACTTTTAATAAGTTTTGAAGCTAGGATGGAATGCCAGAAACAAATAAGATTGCTTACAGAAATAATAGTAAATAGCAAGCAGGCATGTACATAATTAATAACACAAAAAGTAACCATTATTTCTGAGGTAAAAAACAATGATAAGAGTGAATACACAACCCGTTGAAGATGAACAAATCTCATTATTCTGCAAACAAGAGTTAACGTCACAAAATAACATTTAAAACAAACCTTGTAAAATAAATCTTCAATTTCTGATTCTCTTATATCTGCAGGCAAATTACCAACATAGATTGTACGAGAGAAGCGACCACTCATTTTTTGTACCAGAGGAGTACAGCAAGGCTTTCACTGCACAATGAAAATGAATTGCATAAATAAAGAAACATTTTCAGAAACGAAAAGGCTCCATGTACTTATGTTCCATTTATCATGAGCATGTACTCTGGCGATAACAAAAGTATGTCAAAACCAAAAACTATGAAGCAAACCAAGTGAGCAATACTCCATGTGGGTGGTGCTCCACAAGCTCCCATTGCTCATTTGCTCCAAGATGCTCCAAAGCTATAACAAAATTGGAATATATATATTTGGTCTCCTCATCATTCCACATTTTTTTTGTAGATGTATAGCTCTTCTGAAGGTGAGAAACAATCTCCAGTTATAAAAAATAATACCCATAAGTCCACTTCACCCTGATATTCCCACTCCCTCTCTATATCCCTATGCATGATTGCAAAGCTCAAATTTGTCCAAGCGCTTGTCATCTATCATAAAGAAAGCATTTGTGTCATGAGATCAACATATATTTATTTACTTACCTTACTCAGCTCACTTTTTTCTAACAGAATTGATAAAAACAACCCTCTAAATACAAATACGCCCCCAAGTTCCCCTTCATTTGTCAAAAAATACAAACTTTGCAAGTCACCCTCGGGTCGAGGCTAGGGGCATCTGTCTTTCGCATCACTTTTTAAAACCTTTTCTGTTCCTGATTGAATTCACCAACTGAAGAATTCATCAAGTCAGTTACTGACTCCACCCAAAAAAAAAAATGTCAAACGGAACTAATCTAAATCTCCATTAGAGACCATTGATTAACACACCATTTGTCAACTTCCTTATTCTTGTTAGTTAGCACGTCCTAGGCTCTTCTTCTTTACATCAAGCAAAAAAGATTGTATCTCGGCCCACATCACTATACACATTTCGCAACCCCAACAATAAAAGTAACATAAGCGAGAATTAGCGGTGTGTTTGAATATGTTAATGTTAGCCTCTCGTCATCAATTTCAAACAATTCGTTTCCTTTAATAATATAGTAGTAGTGGTAGTTGTAGTAGTAATAGCAGTAATAATAATTAAAGTAGATTAATTTTCTCAATATTTAAAATGATACAAATAAATAATGTTGGAGAACACAAGATCAATAAAAACGAGTAATTACAGTTGCTCAATCGCAATTATTAAGCAAGGACTCAATTAATTTCTGTAATCTTCAAGTCCTGGAAACATGAACTTGAAGAAATTAGAGAAAGAGAGGAGCTATGCTGTTGTTCACTATACCGAGAGAGAAACGGATGCTAGAGCCACCCAATGAGGTTTGGAGAGAGACGAGGACGGGCGGGCGGACGGACGGGCGGACGGACGGAGATGGGAGCTAGCTAGGGTTTCTTGCTGTTCCTTCTCTCACAGCTTGAAACTTTGGGCCGATGCTGCGTTTTGTCTATACTCACACGCTTCCGTTTTGTAGTGTAGTCTCGCACCTTCAAAATCGGTCGACCCGTATTTTTCCGGTTCAGTAAGAGGCCCAGTCAGCTTTTGAGCTGAGCTATATATTTGAGCCTATATATATAAACTGTTTTTTGCCTCGGTTTTTAATTTAAATAATAATATTCTTATGTATTAATATATCATTAATATAAGTATATAAAAAAAAGAAGTAAAATATTTTATTTAATCACAAAAGTTTAAATAGAAACGAATAAAAAACTTAGAGCATAAAATTTAAAATCCAAAAATAATCAAATTATATTAAAATTCATCAAACTATTAAATTGAAACCTCATCATAGGTTATATTTTTGTTATTGTCATGCATTATTGTTTTTTTGCTAAAAAATTGAATCCCTAGATTGTTTATTTAAAAAAAAAGGTTTTTTTTTTAATTATAATCTTGCACTATGTTTTCGGAAAATATTCATAATATTAAAAAATAAAAAACTTACTTAAAATTGATTTATAAAATTAATATTCATGTATATATTGTTAATTTATATTCATGTCATATATATTCGAAAAGATTTCATATTAATTGACTAGCATGTCACTACCAAAATTCAAGAAGATGGCAGGAGACTTCACTGATAACCCCTCATCTCTACCGATTTAGTGCGTGTTTGGAAGCAGTTTAAAAATTATTTTTAATATCATTATATTTTTATCGGCACATAAAAATGATATAAAATTATTATTTTTTTAATTTAAAATAAAAAAATTCAATTTTTTCAAAAATAATTTTAAAATACAATATCAAACACCACTAAACATCTCAATCTTACCCGACATGCTTTTCTATTTTTTTAGGTTTCCACAAGCCACTCATACAATTTTTTCATAAAAATGATGTATGCGTGGTTTTTTTCCATGCAGAGTGGTTTCCTTTTTATACGTTAATGGCAGATCATCATCGACATTTACCTTGACAAGACACCAGCCAAAATCAAAATTTTCCATCACCAATACAACCTTTTCTTCATGAAAATACTCCAAGGTTTAGGTGTATAAATACAGGAATTTGAACTTGTCATAACACTGCATCAAATACAAACAGGGAGCAATTTATAAAGAAAAAAAGCTATGAATTTCTAATTTTTGTATGAATTTTTTACAGTACTTCATCAACTTATAATTTATCCTTCAACGAAGAGTACATCTACCTTCTGCCTACCGATTAACTGAATGCAATTATCTAGATTGATGGAACTTCTCATTCATTTGGGCTGCAGAACATAGGGTGGCCATCTTCGATTGTACAACTGGGAAGCTAAAATGGAAGATAAGGAGGGACCCAAGAATATGACTCAGGAATCATCACTCACCTCAGAAAACCATGGCTATACCCCATGAAGGAATGAAGCTAAAATACACGATGTTACAAGTCATTCGCAGCCATTATACCATGATGAGGATGTCACCTTTTAAGATCCACAAGCGAGGACAGGTGGATGATTTTGTTCACTTGTGGACAAATAACACACTATCAAGTTCATTAAACAGGATAGGTGGTGGAATGGAGTCGTCTATTTTGCAAACTCTTCCATCATTTAACTTAGCAGAAGGAACTTTTCTTCTGCAGTTCATCTCTTGTTCTTCCTTGTCCTCTGTGATGGGTTCTTACTGCTGCTTCTCTCTGTTATTCTCAGCAACTATTGTAGTGTTTGTAGCATATCCAATTTTAGCTGACGGGAAGGATCAGGTAACTGGACCTGCAGTTAATGTGACCAAACATCTTTTCTTCTCAGATTTTAGGCTAGTTGATCCCAAAATTGTAAACGAGGTTAAGCTTTTAGGCAGTGCCAGGTTTTCAGATGAAAAGGGTGCTATCCAAATTCCTGACGAATCCCAGTTGAGTGATCTGAGGCATCAAGCAGGACGAGCAATCTTTGCTTATCCTATCCGAATGCTTGATCCGCTCACTGGTACTCCTGCTTCCTTCGAGACCACCTTCTCTTTCCAGTTTAGCAACTCTAGTGCTGAATCTCATGTCAGCTCCGCTGGTAGTTTCAGTAATAGTGGAGGCAGTGGACTTACCTTTATTATGGTGCCTGACGAGTTCACTCTGGGCAGGCCGGGGCCATGGCTGGGCATGCTCAACGATGCATGTGAGGACGATTATAAAGCTGTTGCTGTCGAGTTTGATACCCGTCATAATCCTGAATTTGGTGATCCAAATGACAATCATGTGGGGATCAATCTTGGCAGCATCATTTCCACCACGACTGTAAATGCTTCAGATGCCGGTGTCTACCTCAAGGATGGTTTGATTCACGAAGCTACGATAGTATATGATGGTTCACGGCGGTGGATGGGAATTAGCCTCGGATCGAAGACCATATTCTCTGGTTCTCTTGACCTCTCCCCTTTTCTCAATGAATACATGTTTGTCGGATTCTCAGCTTCAACCGGCAATATGACGCAAATTCACAATATATTCCGGTGGAACTTCACTTCTACAAGCCAAGCCTCTCTCCGTGCCCCATCTGCAGAGACATGTGAGAGTAAGATTATGGAGCGAATTGATCAAGGTGTTCAAAGTTCAGGGTCGCGTAGCTCAAAGAAAGAACCCCCAAGAAGTTTGTTGATTTTCATTAGTGTGATGGCACTGGCTATAGCTGTGTTTGCCGGTGTTTTCTACAATGGCAGGCGCAGAAATAATCAAACTAAGGCTGCTGTGATATTGCCTGATAAAAGGCAACGACCAAGGCCTCCCAACAAACCCCGCCGCTTCACCATCTCTGAAGTTTCCTCTGCCACTCGGGGTTTTCACGAGTATGAAATGCTAGGCAACGATTCCAAAGGTATTTACTACAGAGGGAAGCTTCCAAACGGTTGTCAAGTGGCCATTAAACGCTTCTCCGCTCAGTTTCTGAGTCCACAACTTGGACTGGATAGACGAAGATTGCTCAAAGAAATCAGTACCATCAGCCGAGTTCGACACCCCAATTTGGTTCCTCTCAGAGGATGGTGTCAGGATAATCGTGAAACCATGGTTGTTTATGACTTTTATCCAAATGGAAGCCTCGACAAATGGCTATTCGGGGCCGGCGTGCTTCCATGGACTCGGCGGTTGAAAGTAGTAAGAGATGTTGCGGACGCACTCAGTTTCCTCCACTCAAAGCAGCTGGCTCACAAGAATATGAAAACTACCAGTGTCTTTCTCGATGTTAGCTTCAGAGCAGTTCTGGGCGACTTTGGCTTCGTGCTCTCTTCCACCGAGTCGCAGCGTTTCGAAGCAGCCGTGAGTCAGAAGGCTGATGTGTTTGAATTCGGCATTTTTGTGCTGGAAGTTGTTTCCGGGAGAGGAAGGTCTGAGTCTGAGGCGAGTCAAGAAGAGAGGGATTTGTTGGATTTCTCATGGAGAATGCATGAGACTGATGAGAAGGCAAGATTGGTGGACAGGAGGATGGGCTCCATGGTGAGCTTGGAACAAGCCATTAGAGTGTCGGAGATTGGACTTCTTTGTACACTCAATGAGAACAGAGGTAGGCCATCCATGGAGGAGGTGGTGGAGTTTCTGAACCTTGATAGGCCGATCCCTGAGTTGCCACCAAACAGACCTGTTGCTCTTTTTCCCTACAGCAGCACCAACACTGGTCTTTGCACCGGCTATTCCTGCACCCCCTTCAAGTGAAACTTCTGAATTTTCAGTCTGCAAAATCAACACCGTCGAATTTGCAGACAGGCAAATCAGAGCAGAGATGGCTGGTTCCTTAATTCTTTAGTGTTAGTCTTGTGAAATTGAATTGAGTTCTTACCATGAAGCTCAATCCAGCTTTCTATGCCTTTGCTTCTTAATGCAAGGCACAAAATTCACAGAATCAAAAATCAATTTAAATGGGTGCAGGCAAATATTATGTTTGCAGAACACAAATAGGAAGGACAAAATCTCCTACACTTGGATCCATGACCAGAGAAAGATATTGGTGCATCATCCACATTAAATATTCTGCAACTACTACTACTGGCTCCAAACATCTTCCACGAGATGATTTGTTATATAAAATCTCAAGAACATGTTGAGTTCAGAGTCCAATTCCAATAGTTTTATTGATTTGATTTTTTTTTTAAAAGGTTGAAAAATAGTACAACTGCAAGTTAAATGGCAAGCCCCTAATGTTGATTCACATCGTTGAAAACTCAAAAGAGAATGGGAAAGTTATGAAGATTGCAGCCATGGAATTTAGCGTAAAAAAACAAATAGTATTATGAAAATATACAAATTGCAGCTTTTTTTTCTAACCACAGATATTTTTTAGGGTGCATTCATTGCCAATTAGTCAAATATTTTTAAAATATACAGTTTGAGCCCACCGTAACATTATGCAGCAAAACCCATTGACGTGAGGGACAGAAACAAAACCCTAAAGCTTGCATTTTCATGAACTGGACAAAAGACATCACGAGCATGTGTGGATGTCTGGTGATGCCTGAGGGTTTGTCTCCTCACCTCAACTTCAGTGACATAAATTTCATGATAATCTTGTTGTCCTGCTAAATCTGTCTCTGTCTGCTGCTCCTCTTGCTTCCTCTACTGCCTCTCTCCGCCTCTGTTTCTTGATTTTTCATTTCTTGGACGAGGACTCTTATTAAGGAATCATTTCACCTAAAAGCTTAAACTTGTAAGTGAAGTTCTATAATATGATTTGTATTATTCTCTAACCTCCTCTCAAGTGAAAGCTCTTTGGGCTTGAAACTTGCACAGAGCCATATCACCTTGTGCTTGATTTTTATCAAATAGAATGAGGGTGATGAGATTCGAACTCGTGACCGCTGGGTCAACAAGGCTCTGATACCATGTTAAGGAACCATCTCACCTAAAAACTTAAATTTGTAGGTGAGACCCAATAATATGATTTATATTATTCTCTAACAACCCCTTTCAAGTAAAAATCTTTTGGGCTTAAAACTTGCACAGGCCCACATCACCTTGTGCTTAGTTTTTATCAAATAGAATGGGGGTGGTGAGATTCGAACTCGTGACCGCTGGGTCAATAAAGCTCTGATACCATGTTAAGGGACCATCTCACCTAAAAGCTTAAGCTTATAAGTGAGACCCCATAATATGATTTGTATTATTCTCTAACAACTCTAAGTTCAAATTCGTATGTAAAGTAAGCCTTTTTAGATTTTCAAGGCATAGGTCGTTTAGAGTTAGAGAATGTTTATCGTTGTGATGATAATTGTGTTTATATTTGAAAATATATTGATTATGTTATAAAAAAATAATAATTACTATATAAGAGTATAAATTAAAAGAGATAAGAAAAAAAAAATTATTATGATTTTTTTATTTTTTTTAAATTTTAAAAATACAAGATAAGCGAGTATATTAATAAAAGAATGAAATGAACTCAATTGTTATGTAAATTCAAGAGATTAAACTCAATAATCATAAATATTTAATACATATAATTATGAATTGTCATGGACATTAATACATATAAATATAAATTTATAAAAGATTATTATTATTTGTTTTTTAAAATATTTTTATTATCACAATTAAATTATTTTAATTTTAATTTCATTTTGTAAATCTAGAATATTTTAATTTTTTGATATCCAAAACAATTTTTTTTAAAAATAATATTATTCTAATATATTTTTAAATAAAAAACATTCTGAAAAGTTTGTTTTTTGAAAACTAGGCAAAACCTCAATTTAGCCTACCTATATGGGTTTTGGTCCCTAAACTATTTATCGATTCTCAATTGAGTTACCAAATCAATATATTTTGTTAATTAGGTCCACAATGTTTCAGTCATTTCTCAATTGGGTTCTTTTTCCATAGTAATATTATATTATTTAGTTATTTTTTACAAAATAATCATTTTATATAAAATTGGTTACAAAAATTAGAAAAAATGGATAAAAAAGATCCGAATTAGAAATCTCTAAGACATTTAGGACCTGAGTGAGATACTATTCTGTCTTGTAAAATTATTAAACATGAAATAATACATTCTAGCCTCGAGTCCAAACAGAGCTTTTGGGCTTTCTCATATTGTTTTCTTCTCGTCCGCTGAATCACTGCTGCTGTTGGTGTACTGTGGTTTCGAAACGTCTCCTTACAGGTTTACCATAGCTGGACCTGAATTTCTCTGAGTCACTGAGTCGTCGTTTCCAAGCTGAGTTTTTTTCTTGTACTCGGGTATTTCTCTCACTTGTTCTCTTCATCTCTTCATTTCATTTCTTGAGTTAGAGATGTTCGTAGCTCTTTTTTTTTTTAAATAATTTTATTTTGGTTTGGTCTAAAATTCACTCTTTCTTCATCTTCCAAATTCGGTGTGTTATTTTCCCCCCCACTTAAATTAAGCTTTAAAACCCATTAATCTTAACTCTAATAGTTCACTTTCTTACACTTCATTGCTCTCCAACTCATTTTTTTTTATCAGGGGTCGGTTTATTTTCTTGTTTTGTTAATCTCTCGATTGATTGGTGCGGTGATATGATTAATTATGTCATACAAAGTTTGGTGATTTCTGAAGTTGGAGTTTTGATTAATTTTGTTATTGAATCATTTGTTGTAATAAAGTTTGATGTAATTCTGCTGTCATGAGGCTTAGCTGCTAGTTCACGTGGGTGAAAGTTGGATTTTCTTATTGAGAGAAAAGAGACTTTTGATTGAATTTAGATTGTCTTTGAGATGTGATTATGGTGTTGGCTATGGCTGTTATGGGTTTCTTTGATCATCATCTCCTACCTGCTTCGTTCTTTCTCACTGTCCAAACACTGTTAGGCTTGATGTTTGTCAGGAGGTGGTTTTTGAAGAACCTTAAGTTTCTTCTGCCTGAACTTTTCAAGGATGAGTGAGTCTTTATTACTGGGTTTTGTTGGAATTTGGATATTTTCATTCTGTGTTTTTGTGGTGGTGGACAGAGGTCTTAATATCAGAATGTTTTTAATAAACTTTATTGTTTTGATTTGATAGATTAGGTTTTGTGGTTATGGGTTTATTATGGTTCTTGAGGAAGAAAATAGGAGGAAGAAAGGATGCTTATCTGTGTATGAGTACATTGGGACTTTTGAATGAGGCTTATGGCATTGTATACATGCTGCTAGTTAGACATGTGAAATATAAAACTTATATCCTGACAAGTTGTTTGTGTAATTTGATTCATACACCTTACTTCTAATTTCTTTTCAGTTTGATCCTTGCTTTCCTTACTTCAAAATCATTTGAAAAAAATCACCTTTTTTTTTAATCTAAACGTTGACATCTTGTTTCGTAAAAAAGTTGTTGTCATTCAAAACAGCTTAGCAAGTTGACCTGCAGCAGTGTGTGGGTCATAGATCCAGTAAATACTAAATGCTATTATCTATTATTGCTTGCAGTCAAGTGAAGAGACCAGAGAATGCTTTCTGTTCGACAGATAGCAGCAGCAAGTTGTAGTAGAATCAAAGAAAGATGCAGAATAAATGGAGTGGGCCAATTTTTTCAATCATTTTCCACCAAAAAAGGGGAGGATGAATGGAATGATGCGTGGGAAACAGCGTGGCTACCAGAGGATCTAACAGCTAAGAACCGAGCTCCATGGGAAACAGACGTGAATTTCTCTTCACCCACGGAGATAGAGGACGCTGAGACCAAGGCTTTTGTTGAGGAAATGAATGATAACTGGGATGAGCGGCGGAAAAACCAGCCACAACCACAGCCAAAGAATGATAATGATAAAAATGGAGGCGATTCACTTTATAATTTGGACACTATGAAAAAAGATTACAGATTGAAGAAGCAAAGAATTCATGCTGGATTATGGACCAAGGAAATTGAGAAGCAGCAGGAGGCAGCTATGAATGCTACATTGGGAGATTCTTCTCCTGATGATATTGACAGATTGCTTGATAGCTGCTCCGAGTAAGTCCCTTTCTTCCATCCATCCAATGCTATTTACTATTAGTTTTATAATTTAATTATTTCTGATCTAAAACTGAATTGGTTTGTGAGGCTAAACTACCAAATGACCATCACGATCACCAGACCATCACACCTGTGTAATTGTCTCTTAGAAATGATAGATAAATCTCACTCCAAGAGAAATTGCTGAGGCTGGTGGTTTTGTTAATAATCATATCGATCTGTATAGAGGAACCTTCTTAACAATACCAAGCACCATTATATTACACGTACAACAGTAAGTTTGTTAAATATTTTAAGAAATTTCACTTCTGATGATTTTTAAAGTTTGATTTTATGAACTCTTTGATTCTTGCTTTATAGAAACTAAAGCCTGTTGTTGACCAAATTACTGCACATTTTCTGCTAATGATGTTCAACATATTTGTTTTGTTTAAAAAAACATTGGAAGCTTGCTGGTTTCTTCACCAGGCATTCTTAGTTTTGAGCTTCTTGAGCGAGCAAGTTACTTTTAGCTCATTCCAACCTGTATCCCAAATCCTAGTCATTAAAGCTTCTTTATTAGTAACAAAGAGAAAAATCATGCGTGAGAACATGTTTTCTCTTCATTGTGATACTATTTATTCTTGGTTGCAAAAACAAATGTCAAAGCCCACGAACACAATTAAACTGAAAACAAGTAATTAAATGGTACAGCTATTGGCATGCCATTTTCTTGATAAATAATTAGTCTGCCTACTTGCATGAACTTGATGCTTAAAGTTTCTAAACAGGATGCATTTCTTAATGCACTTTTTCTCTGATCTTCTCACTGTGCCATGTTCCATGATAAAAAAAAAAAAGCTGTATCAATGCTGTTGTGAACTCAAATGAAATTGAGAATTAAAATACTTATACGACCATGAAGCAATATGGCTACATTTCCTTCACATTGAAGAATCCAACACAGCTCTCGCTCCCTGAAAGCTCCCACTCCCTGAAAGCCCTTTTGGATTTCTATGGATTAAAAATTTGGGTACATTTGGTTCATTGTTTGTGTGATGCAATGTTTTCTTCTAGCTTATTCTGATAGTCTCATGCTGTAGACCCTCTACGAAATGTAGAAAATGTGAGAATAAATTCGTTGTCATTTTAGCCTTATTGAATTCCTGGATCCTTTAAGCTTTGCTTTTTGTGTGGGATTACTGGCAGGTCAAATATATAACTCAGATTATTTTTGTTGGAGTTTAGATGAACCTGTCAATTCTAATAGATATCTTATTGCAGAATTTTTGACACTGCCAATAATGACTTGGACAACTCAAAAATCCCAAGCTCTTCTGAGTTTAAAAATAAACCTGATGGCTGGGAAACAACAGCGAAGGCACAAGATGGAAATATATGGGAAATGTCACAGAGGGAGGAAGATATTCTCCTGCAAGAATTTGATCGTCGAATAGCATACAGCAAATTCCAGGTGAGTTGATACCATTGAAATCACTTTAAATTATGTTGCTAGTCTTAGGTATAAATCTCCTTTCCAGCCTAGCCATCATCTCTTTCCAGCTAAACTAACATTTTTTTTTGCAACTACTTGCAGATAGCTAGTTTTATCAAGACTCACATATTTAGCCGGAGGAGGCCTATTGATGGTTGGAAATACATGATAGAGGAACTAGGACCAAATGCCAAGAAAGGGAAGGGTAGTGTTGCAAGAGTGCCGAGCCTATCTGATCCGTCAACACAACCATTCAAAGAAGACAGGAAACTAATTACCCACAAAGGTAGGTAGCTCAGTTCCTGACTCTGATGGACTTGTTTGTTCCCAGTCATTGATGTTTCCCAGGGGAACTTTTTTTTTAAGGAGTTTTCTTTCGAACACCAGAGTTGTGCTTTATCAGTTTAGGGAGGATGCCTGCTTCTGAGATTCACATGTTCATCCATGAGTGATTTTGTTTTTCCTGATTTCGTGTTCCATGGAATCTACTGCAACTTTTGACCATTGTCTGTTTTTTTTTTTCTTTATAGTTTTCTTCACTTCAACCACATAATCTCTACATTTACATAGATTAGCTGTCCAGACTTTGAAGTTGTGTTACAAGTAACTCCAAGAGAATGGAAGTCATTCCAAATCGCTTTTCGCAATGCCTTCACCTCCAATTATAAACTCGTTTATCGCAATGTTTTTGGTGTGTCATCTGCGTTTGCCTGAATACCCCGCCTGGAACGCCCATGAATTACTATTTTTCAAACTATAAAATGTTTTTGTTTCTTTTAATAAATATATAAAAGCACAGTCCCTTGTTACAACAACAACACTTTATCAATGTATACAAAGGAAGATCAAACAAGATCATAAACTGTATCCATTAGAGAAAATCTTGAAGTTGTATCTTCTGCGGACACCATTCAATATGAAACTGTTTGTCGCAAAAGCAACAAGGAAGAGTTTATTGGCACCCGTAAAGAAAAATAAATAAATAAATAAAGAAGACTTCCTCCAAATCTATAACATATTTTTCATCGATTATGATTAATTATATTTATTAGTTTTTTATGAATTAAAAATACTGTTAAATTCTACTAAAGGCTATAGATAGCCAAGATAAATTAAGTGTTAACAAGGAAAACAAATAAATCAAATGCCTTACAAAACGATAGAGAAACTCGATCGAAGATATTTATTATTTCTTATTTGTTGAAACTTCAATACATCTTGGTTATTTATAGCATTTCAGTAGAGCTTAACAATATAAATTAGCGAATGGTATTAATTGTAAAGATGTAAACTTTGATGGTGTCAGGATCAAGCCTGACAAATTGTGATTTGTGCAGCCCTTGCAACATATTGATCAATTGCAGAGTATCCCCTTCGTTTATGATTACCATGAGCTTGCTGAACATAATGGGAAACAGCATAGTTTATGATCATATATCCCCAAAAGAATGATGGGAGCTCCAAGAGGAAATTATTGCTGAACCTTGTAAACATTGCTGTTGTCATAACGCTCAGCTCACAAATCTATTAAAAAGCTGAAAGGTTTGAGAAATTCAGACAGGAAGCATTGAAATTGAGGTCAGGAAGTGATGTTCACACCAAACGATGCTTGTAAAATTAAAGTATGTCTTAATCTTGGTTAGTGTAATTGTCAGCTACTGCTGTTCTGAATGCCCCCCACTAAGCAATTATATTAGCCAAAGGACCTTTTTTCGAGTAAAATTAAAAACCAGGAAATCTTTCTACATAATGCTGACAACCATGTTTGGATCTGCAGATTGCAATGCTGGTTATCTTCTATGTCTGCTAGTTTTCTTTATCTGTTTTGAAGTGGGAGAGTATGAGGCAAATGGAGTTTCAGATCTGTGAAAATACCATGTTCGGAACCATTTTGAGTGTCAAAAATTGAATTTTAAATGTAATCCAATCTAAAAATGGTATAAATAAGAGCAGAAACCTTCTGATTTACTATACTAAAGATAAAAACTGATGTTAAAACTAGCTTCTATAAATAACTAGCTACGTAATATAAGAAAGAAAATGAATTGGATTCTATCTTGGATTCAACTTATTGTTCAAATGAATTCAAATCAGACTAGACGTAGCATTTCAAGCAGCATGTCGTTGCAGACAACAGAAAAGGAAGCATGCTAGAAAAAAGGACAAGATAAACTAAGAAATGCATCGGCAATGACGCGATGAAGGTGAGGAGAGTTGAGGGAAATGTAACAGTAGACTAACTCTTCCATTTCATCCCAGTCATGAACACCCACATTCTGAAGCATCTCTGATATGGATGCTCTCATGTCTGAGAAGGGATCCTCAGAGAGCTTAACTGCACAGATAGTATCATCTGAGAAAGCACCGCAAACATCTTCTGGTAAACTAGCCGACAGGCTGATTCTGTAAGAACTCTTCTTCCTCGTTGCCTTCCTCTCGTTGTCTTCTCCAGCATCCATGGCTCCTACACTCAGGAATAACGACTCAATTGCGGTTCAGGACCAAAACCATGGCCTGATACTCTACATATATATATATATATTGGTTATATATATATATATATATATAACCAATATTAATACCCGAAGAACATTAATGCAGCCCATATGATGAATGCAGTCTTGCAGATTCTGTGATATGCGAGCGGGTGCCTGCCGTATGGGAATCCATGTGAATGGCAGTTACAGCACTCTCTCCCAAGTTGATGTTAAGGAACCATCTCACCTAAAAGCTTAAGCTGATAGGTGAGGCCCCAGAATATGATTATATTATACTCTAACACACCCCCTCAAATGAAAGCCCTTTGAGCTTGAAACTTGTACAGGCCCACATTACCTTGTGTTTGGTTTTTTTTATTAAATAGAATGGGGGTGGTGAGATTCGAACTCGTGACCGCTGGGTCAACAAATCTCTGATACCATGTTAAAGAACCATCTCACCTAAAAGTTTAAGCTGATAGGTGAGGCCCCAGAATATGATTATATTATACTTTGATTCATTGCCTTGCTCCATATATATATATATATATATATATATATATATATATATATATATATATATATTTACATGAAATCACAAACCTAGAATCGGAAGGGAGGTAATTTCAATCGCTTAGGCTTTGCTGTTCTTGGTGTAGTAGCCTCTGTCACTCTCAGATATCAATAAAAATACTTTTCAATGCTTTCATATGAAAGAGAACACGGGAGATATCAATTTTTCAACTTCAAGGTACAATTATCACAGCCTAAACCCTGTGGAAAAAATAGGTTCTAAATTAATTTGGATCTTAATAGTGAAACTATAATTTCACCTGAAAAATAAAATGAATAATGGTGTTCTCATAAGATTAATTTGTTATTCCTTATTTATTTGGAGATAACATTGTTTTTTCTATTTTTTAACCTAATTTTTTTTTTTAAATAGAACCTTTGGTCCAGAGGTTTTGTAGGAATCTCATTGCCCTCACCATCGAAGTTCTTTAGCCTTGTCTTAAAAAGGGCTTGATAATAATTTAATATTCTTTATTTATTTGGAGATAACATTTCGCTCTACCACTTTCTTGTAGTGTGTGCGACTCTCTCTTTTTTATTTGATTCTTCTTGGCCCCTCTATTTTAATGATGGAATTAAAAAAAATATTTTAATTCCATCATTCTTTAGTTTTTTAGATTCGGTCATTATTTTTTTATTGCTGATTTTTAGATAATTTATAAAATTAACTTTTTTTTGTGATCTCATCCTCCTTCAAAAATGTTTTCTATCATATTTTACCTTTATTCTTTGAATTGCTAGTTTTATATCTTGACAAGTTTTTTAGACTGATTTTTTTTTTAAAAATAAATATTTTTAATTGCTAATGATGTTTCCATGTCGAAATGAAAATGAGCTCCATGGTGTTTCTATTTTTAGTCAACCTCATACGTAGTAAGCTAGCTTCAAATTAAGGAAGACGACAAGCATGCATGCTCTTCCAAAATCCCCGACAAGCTAGCCCTACCCAGCATCGACCTAGTGGACGACTCGTATTCTTTGCTCCTCTTCACAACTTTCGTACACACCCCCACCACCACACACATATAATATTATAAATTATATTCTTCATCAATTCACTCCATCCATACTTTAAATCTCTACATATATAAAAACGATCCTTCATTTAATCTTTCTTTTAGATAAGATGGATCAATACTACGACATAGTAAAACACACGTAAATGATTCTTCGATCTATATAAACATATATAAACATATAGTTTATATATATATATAAAAATGAAAGAATAAGGAGAAACAAGCTAGCGTTCGTCGTAAGCAGACGAGGAAGAACAGGACAAGAAGTACTGGAAGAAACATCATCAACGTGTTTCTTCTCCTTTGAAAAGAAAAGCATCTTAATTAGATTTGGTGATTGTGTTGACTCGGAGTCAATGCTGGTTCAATTTTTTAAGGAATTAAAATGATATTTTTCTTAATTTCTAGATTAATCTTTCAAACCAAACCGGGTTTTATAGCATTAATTTCTCATCAGAATTAAAACAATAGTATAAGAACATACTTACCACCCAAACAATATCTCCAAAGATATGATAGGCTTTTTTCTGAAGAGAAAAAACTTTGGCTGCACGTAATAAGAAAGGCAACGGTTGATTGATTAAATTAAGGGATTACTGTAGTGCATAGAGTATATAAAGAGAAGGGCTCGCCATAAATGAAGACAAGAGAATGAGGTTGCCTTTCTTAAATCACAGCGAACCACCATTTTCACAATCTCTTGCTATTCTTTTTCTTCTTCTTGTTGTTGTTGTTGCTGGTGGTGGTTGTGGTTGTTTTGTTGCCGCCTTTCCCCTTTAATTGACTGCTTCGAAACAGCCTCCACTACTGCCACCACAACTTTTCCCTTCAAAACTATCTTTTCCCTCCGCCCTTGCCGCCCCCACCACCCCCACTTCCCTTGCATCGATCTTCTGTTATGTTTGTTTATTTGGTCGTTGCCTCAAAACTTGATCATTTGTGTCTTTCCGAAATTTGAAAACAACAAGGGGAGTTATTGAGAAAGAGAAAGAAATGAGAAAGGAAATCAGATCAAGAAGGATTAATAGAATAGGAAGTTATGCAATATCATCATCAATGTCGATGAGAGATCATCGGCAACAACCTTGTATTACCTGTACAACGTTCAACATTCTTGCACCTATCTACAAACGTTTGACCATTAACAATGATAAGAGCCAGAATTCTCGTGAAAGTGATTACAGAGCCTATTGGCTTGTTAGAAACCAGAAGATTTTGGATTCCTTGTTGCGTGAAAGATCTTCTATTATTTGTCTCCAGGTCTCTCCCTCTCCGTCTCTTCATGGTTTTGAATGATTATTTTGCTGTTGTTTTGATTTGGTTGCTGATCGTTTCAAATGGGGTTTGATTGGTGTAGGAATTCTGGGTAGGAAATGAAGAGTTGGTAAACATGTATGAGAAGAGATTAGGTGATGCTGGCTATATAAATTTCAAGCTTGCACGTACCAACAACCGGGGTGATGGTACGCACCTCTCTTCTTCATCTCTCAGATTCTAATTTTCTCTAGAATCCCTTTTGTCTATACATTTAAACTTTGATTCTGGTTTCTTTTAGTGAATTCTGATATTTCATATCTTACCATATTCTTCGAAGATCAAAACTGTTAAACAAACTTTTGGATGCCATTGGAGTTTTTGTAATCAAACATTATAGGCCATGTTCTAGAGATGGAGTTTGCAGATTTGATGTTTCTGGTTTCATCATCCATACAATCACCATTGTCTGATATCTCAGGGCTACTGATCGCCGTGCGTAAGGAGTGTTTCAGAGTTATTTGCCATAGGGAATTGCTTTTCAATGATTGTGGAGATCGAGTTGCTCAGTTGCTACATGTTGAATTAGCTGGCCCTTATTCACCATCCCGGAACAACGACACTCGACAAGAAATTCTCATCGTCAACACCCACTTGTTATTTCCTCATGATTCAAGCTTGTCTCTTGTGAGATTGAATCAGGTAAACACATTTTCCTCCCCTGCTGTTTTAAACTCATCTTCCTCACAGGTAATTAACTTCTAGCAATCCTTGGTTTTGGCCTGGGCTGTATGATTGCAATAACAGGTCTACAAAATCCTGCAATACGTGGAATCTTATCAGAAAGAAAACAAGCTTAGCCCGATGCCTATTATGCTTTGCGGGTGAGCAAAAGCTTATACTTTTAATCCTTTCTAGAAAAACTATCCCACCTTGTTAGATTCTTTTCCCTTCACAGAATTACACTCTTTTTATTCTACCCTTTAATCTATACTTTGTGCAGTGACTGGAATGGGAGCAAACGTGGGCATGTTTACAAGTTCCTCAGATCAATAGGCTTTGTATCATCATATGATACTGCTCATCAGTACACTGACGCAGATGCTCACAAGGTCCTTCTTTTCATGTTTAAACTAGTAATAATCTATTTTGTTCTGTTAGAAATCATGTTGGTGGTTCATTTATTGTATAAATTTCTCATTAATCCCCTTCATCTTTTGAATGCAGTGGGTTAGCCACCAAAACCATCGCGGAAATATTTGCGGTGTGGATTTTATATGGCTTCTTAATCCCAATAGATACCGCAAGCTACTGAAATCAAGCTGGAGTGAAGCAGTGTTTGGCATGTTCAAGGTCAGGTTTTTAATTTCTTGTGGAGCAAACTCGTAAACTTCTTGTGTCTGCATTGGTTTCCTAATGTCAGAGGCATGGAATTAATAATAAAAAAAGGAACTTTTTCAGTTATGGCACTTGGAAGATTAAAAGGAGAATACATTCCTTGAGAGTTTCTATCTCTGACAGTGAAATTTGTTTTCCATTTCAGTATCTAGTACGGAGAGCTTCCCTGACAGAAGAAAAGGCCTTTGCCTTACTAAAGGCCGATAATGATAGTGATTGCATTACCTACTCAGGCTTCTGTGAAGCTCTTCGGCAGGTATGATAAGTGGAATCTATATAATCCCTTTACAATTCTAGCAGCTTAGTAAAATGATTACATTCATTTCTCTGACAACTCAAACACAACACTGTTTCTTGATTCTGCAGCTTAACTTGACCGGGCATTGTTATGGACTCAGCGACGAGGAGACAAAGGATTTGTGGGTGCAGGCAGACATGGATGGCAATGGTGTTCTTGATTATAAAGAGTTTCAGGTACAGAACCAGAAATTAAGTGAATGTTTCTCATATTTACTCAAACCATCAGGATATATACTCTGATTTTCTGACTTTTTCTGGGAATGCAACTGCCTTTTTAGCAAGCTGTTCTAGTACCAGGATCGGCAATCCAGGTTGCTTGAGCTTGGATTATAAGATTGTTTGCGATCCAAAAGTTATTTGTATTGTCTGTTTGTTATCCTGAACCTGATGAGTGGATTCCATGTATTAATATATACTATGATTTGTCTGTTTGCCATATCATTAACCACAAATTGGTTTCAGAAAAGAAAAACATTCAGCATCAATACTTGCAGAATAACTTTATGAATTTACTCTGTTGAATGTTGGAACTGCAGCAGCGAATTTGGAATCCGACAAGGTCAGAGCAGAAAGATGATGGAGTCCTAGATGATGATCATAAGGGCGGAGAAGAGCAGACCATTGGTTTCAGCGTGGAGAATGCTGTGCTATTCCCTCCTGAAGTAGAGAAAGGAAAGTGGCCTGAAAACTACTATCTTTCCGATCATGCCCGACTCACGGTGGTGTTCTCGCCGATAAGGATGCCGTGCTCACAATTGATATCATGACAATTTTAGAACAGAACGAATGATGGGAATGTTCAGTGTATGGTTTGGTTGAGGTGGAGGCGCAGCCATGAACAAAGAACAGAAAATTCAAAGGGATTAGGTAGCATAAAGTTCATAAAGTTTCCTTTTTTTTAAAAAAAAGAGTAGGTTTTCTTAATGTGTTTGCTTTACCAAAAGCCAGAAAAAAGTAGGCATGCAAAGCAACTTCTTTTCGAGGAGGATATGCAAAACCCTAATCCAAAAGGTGAAGAATTTACTCAAAATATGATTCAATTTTCTTTAAAAAAATCAAAACAATACACATTCTTAATTTTTTACAAATAAGATAAAAAAAGGTCATTATGTGTATAAAAAATACCATGAACTCATGGGTTAAATGGATTTTCTCTCAAGCAATATAAACAATTATAAAGTAATTCATTTTCTCTTAAAAATAAATAAATAGATAGAAGGCGAAGATGATATTTCATGCATTTTAGATTTTTTAAAATATTTTTTTAATATACTATTATTAAAAATCAATGTTGTTAATCCCGTTAAACGTTTTGACATTCCGTTTTGGAGTTGTACTGTTTATTAATTCAATAGAAAATTTTAATTCAAATCCAAAAATAATTTTTTTTAAATTATATAACTTAAATTTCAAACATAAGTAAAAAAAAAGTTGAATTGATATAACTTGATCGACTTGATGAGTTCAAAGATACCATGGAAAATTAATAAAAATATAATTTAACTAAAAAAAATCAAGTTGACATCTTAAAAAATTATTGAAACAATGATTTATTGAATCAACTTGGGTCAAACTAGATTAGCCTTTCAAATATATGACTTGTATTATAAAACTATGATGATTTTAAATAAAACAAATTATAAAGTTCAATTCGTAATAAACTTATTGTTGACAAATGATATTGAGAAAAAAATTAATCTAAAAAAAACATAATAAAATAATTTTTCTGAACAAAATTATGGATCTGGATAATATTACGAGAATGTCATCATTAATCTTGCAAGGTCGTTAAAATTCCTAGATTACTCTGAAATTTTAATATAATATATATAAATATGTTAAGAGATTCTTCGTAAAATTTTATCTTAATCTAAAGGTCAAATTAAAAGATATAATTGATAATGTAAAACTATTCATTATCTTTTAAAAAATTTATTTGACCGGAATAGAATGTACAGATCAAAACCGGAATATTCCAAACATAATTTCGGAGAAATTTTCAGAATAGATTGAGATTCAGAATAAAATAAAACTTATTTTGATTTGTTCAGTTTTTTTAAAATGAAAAAAAATATACCAATTATTTCAATCGAAACGGAAGAAAAATAGAAAATTGATAATCCTTTTAAAAATAATTTCACGGTTCCAAATACCTCTAATGAAAAAGAAATAACAAGGGTAAAGCACTATGAAAAGGCTAAAAATGTATATACGAAATGTCGAATTTTTTTATTACCTCTTTGATTACAACATAGGCTTCAACCTTCTCTGTAGTTTTTTCTCCTTGAAATCTAAAAAGCTTAGAATCTCTCTCTCGCGCTCCCTTTCAATTAATTCTCCTTGTAAATTGGGTCCTTGGTTTCTCTGAAAACCATGGCTGTTTTGTCTTTGAACTTTAATTCATTTCCTTTAGGCTTTAGATTCAGACCAACCGATGAAGAACTAGTTGATTACTACTTAAGACTCAAGATTAATGGTGATGATGATGGAGTTAAAGTTATTCCTGAAATTGATGTCTGCAAATGGGAACCTTGGGACTTGCCAGGTACTTACAAACTCTAAAATTACAGAACAATCTTTCATTTTTTTTCATTTTTTTATTTCAATATTGAATTTTGACTTGTGGGTTTTGTTTCTATTTGTGCTACTGGTGTAGATTTTTCGATCATAAAGAGCAAGGATTCAGAGTGGTTTTTTTTCTGTCCAGTAGACAGGAAGCATCCGAATAGTTCGAGGCTGAATAGAGCAACAAATGCTGGGTATTGGAAGGCGACTGGCACGGATAGGAAGATAAAATCTGGAAATAATTTGATTGGAATGAAGAAGACTCTTGTTTTTTATAGTGGACGCGCTCCTAAGGGTAAGAGGACACATTGGGTCATGCATGAGTATCGTGCTACTGAAGAGGAGCTTGATGGAACTAAACCTGGCCAGGTAAAATCAGTTTTTGGTCCCTGGTTTATGCTTTTGCTATGAAGTTTAGAGCTTTGATGCATTGATTGATTTGTCTCATTTGCTGCTCAAATATTAGTAGGTGTGTCAGTCTGTTCTTGACCAATTTGGAAATAATGGTGGTTTTTTTCTTCTCCTTATGATTACTAACTATTTTTAAATAGGTATTGCTAGGTTATGCTGGTAAAGTTGTTTAGTTCTCTTAGTTTTAGGTTATTTCATGCAATGTAGGTTGCGTGTGGGTGCTTTGTTGTTTGTTTGATTGATTGGTCGCCTTCGCCACCTCAAGAGATGCTGCCATGATTGATTGGCTTGGCTGTGGCGCTTTATGTTTGCTCAGTTTACAAATGATGTTCATGATAAAAGATGTTTTAAAATCTCTTGTGCTTGCTTGATTTCTATACTGCTATCAATGGTTCAATCTTGATAAAATTGGACAATCTTATGCACTGCAGAGTCCCTTTGTCCTTTCTCGTTTGTTTAAGAAACAAGACGAGAGAATTGAAAGTCTGAGCCGTGATGAAGCTGAAGCTACTGTTTCATCTCCGACTATGGTTCAATCGTCTCTGGAAGTTACACAATCTAATCAACCACTGATTGAAGCATCTCCAGCAAATACAACTTCTGAGGTTGTAGCGCCAGTGGAACCTCAAAGCAACAACTTTGGTGTCTGTGAAGGAGGAGATCAATTTGTTGATCCAGGAGCTTCTGAGGTGAGTTGGAAGTCAATTTTGATACATATGACCTTTTCCGTGTAAGAAAATGCAATCGACTAATTAATTAGTTTTGTTTGTTTATGCATTTTGTAGGGGGATATACCACTGGAAGAAGCCCTAAATAGGTTTATTGACTCCCCGCCAGAGTCTCGATATTACAAAATCTTTTCACCACTGCATGTGCAGGTCCAATCAGCAATGGGATCTTCCTCCATGTTTTATCCCGGCAACAATGAATTGAGCACCAGTATTGAAGGGCTGCAATTTCATTATGGTGCAAATGAAACATATGCCAATCCATCTGATTTTATTGATTCCATGACAGCTGAACTCTCAAATGGGGAGTCTAGCGTTCAGAACATTTCAACAATTCCACATGAGAGCCTTGAGAGTGTGGTCTTTGTTAAGGACTCTGGATCGTACAGCGGCTCGGATGTTGATCTGGCATCAATTAGAGTGAGTGGGAACTACCACACTGCTTCTGCATGTTGCATGGTCTTTCTTGTTTTTTGATCCATTTAAATTTCCCTATGGTGTGTTATAATAAATTTATTCCCTTGAGAAATTTAACCATACACATTCCATCTTATTACAGATTCGGCAAGAGTTTCATGGTACCGTCCTTCCCGAGGGGAATGTTGACCAGAAGCCTTCTTCAAGTCTGTTTTCTGCTAGTAATGCGAATCAGCAGCAGATCAATCTGGGTCTGTTACAAAAAGAACTTTATGAACAGAAAAGCTTATTGGCAATTTCTGCCTCAGACCAGTTCAATAACCTTAACAAAGGAAGCAACAATACAAATCAAGTTGGTGGTAGTGACATTGGTTGGGGTGGAATCAGGATCAGGCCTCGCAATCCGCAAAATCAACGATTTGACAGGAACACTAATACACAAGGTGATGCATCAAGAAGATTGTTTCTGCAGAATAAGCTCCAAGTTCACTTCAACACAAAGTCTGGAGATTTGAGCTCTGAAGAAGTTGAATCTGAGTGTATTGTGACAAAGGTGAGAAGTCTGTAAAATGGTGCTGCCTTATGTTTGCCTAAATGTGTATTTTGAGTATTATTGAATTACCATGTGCAGGAGGCCAAAGTTACAGAAATGGAAAATACTGTTTGTGGTGGTGATACTAGTGCCATTGATGAACAGCACAGACGTTCTCTTATTGAAGCTAGTGAGAGCCTTAAATTTTCTGAAGTGATGCATAACAACGGAATAGACATCAAGAATAATTGTTCTATACTGAGCAAGGTTTCTCGCGCTCGCAATCCCATCTGGGCAACTACTATGTTTTCGGCAGCTGTCTTAGCGGTTTTGTTCGCAGTCTTAGTGAGCAGATGGGGACACTTCATTCTCAATACTGCTTAGGGACCTTATCTCTGTACAGTTTTCCCACTTTAGTTTTTTGTTTTTTCGGGGTGGGATCGAAAATTAAGGTTGTAGGATAGATTTCTTAGGCCATGCTGTTCATGTATATTTTCTCATTTAGGTAGTTGACATAATATATATTCAGACTGAATCCTACCTGTGTATCTATGACATTTTACTGGTTCGGACTTGCCACCAGTTCGACCACTTGCCAAACTCAGGAACTTGATGTTTTGCATAATCTTTAGACATTGGTTGCGGAAATCACATCCACTGCACATTTTACTGGTAGCAGAAGACATTTTGAATGGCAGCTACTATGTATTCTCTCTATGTCAGCTGGTGTGTGAGGACATAGCGGTACTTGGGTAACCCTAAAGGAAGACATAGGAAGCATCAGCAGTGTTGTTAGTTTACTTTCGGCCGGAAAAAATGAGATAAAATGATGTAGTTTTTATCTCGTTTAAAATTTTGGTTCATTCTGTAATTCTCGTCTAAATTTCGGTTGGAATGTTCTGATTTCATTTCGCCTGTTTTGTTTCGGCTAAATAATATTTTTTTAAATAATAAATAATTTTATAATATTAATCATATCTCTTAATCCGACCATTAGATTGAGATGAAATTTTATATGGAGTCTTTTGATATATTTATAGATATTATGTTAAAATTTCAGAGCAATCAGAGAATGTAATGACCTTGCGAGATTGATGATGGTATTCTCGTAATATTATACATG
This sequence comes from Salix caprea, assembly GCA_964035475.1. Taxonomy (NCBI): domain Eukaryota; kingdom Viridiplantae; phylum Streptophyta; class Magnoliopsida; order Malpighiales; family Salicaceae; genus Salix; species Salix caprea. Next base: position 2,476,211 of record OZ037753.1, on the reverse strand, counting down.
CTCATAATTTTGTTCAAAATAATTATTTTATTGTGTTTTTTTAGATTAAATTGCACAATTCTAAATAATTTTATTTTTAGATTTGAACTTTTATATATATATATATATATATATATATATATATATAACTCCGAAACAACTAGCCAAAACATTCTTAAATTGAAATATTTTGTTTAAAAAACAAATCACCCGAAACGAAATTAAAAACATGAAGGAAAATATGATCGTAAGCATAACTTTTGTGGTAAGAAAAGGGACAACATTGCTAAGTGAGAGGGCCAGAATGTTGCAACAAAATGTTGTATGGGGTGAGAGAGGCTCGAACTCTCGACCTCAGGATCACTCTTTTAGCTATGAGACCTACGCGCTAGCCAACTGCGCCACCACCCCATCTTTTGACTTCTGTGATCACCAACCCTTCAAGTAGTACAACATGTACTAAAGACTAATTGTGGATAGGCTGTCGTCGTTTGCGACCAACTCCCAAAGACTCTTGGCTAGACTTGAATCCTCTCGATGCTGTTCGTTAATCTTGTAGCATGTGAAACTTGTTTCTTACTTTGAGAAATTGAAATACAGTAGTGCTAGTTATAAAGATGGCACCTTTTATGAATTTGATACTATGCCAAATCCTTCTTTCATTACTTATCTGTCTAGGGTCAACTCAGGCCACTTTTGATCCACAAAGCTATAGAGAACAGGTTCTAAGCTTATCCCATCAAGACAAAAATTGGTTAACAACCATTAGAAGACAAATCCATGAGAACCCAGAACTAAGATTTGAAGAATACAACACCAGTGCTCTTATCAGAAGTGAACTTGATAAACTTGGCATTTCTTACAAATACCCAGTTGCCAAGACTGGGATTGTTGCTCAAATTGGCTCTGGTTCTCCTCCGGTTGTTGCTCTTCGTGCTGACATGGATGCACTTCCCTTGCAAGTAATGTGTTTTGTTAGTCTTATTTTATTTTTGGGTTTAAGGATTGGAACTCTTTGCTTTATTGATTGTGCTTGTGCTTTGTTTTTGGTGTGTAGGAGCTTGTGGAGTGGGAGCACAAGAGTAAGGTAGATGGAAAAATGCATGGATGTGGTCATGATGCACATACCGCTATGCTTCTTGGTGCTGCTAAGCTGCTTAATGAAAGGAAACATATGCTTAAGGTAAGTTAGTTTGTTGTTTCTTTGTGAAGGTGTGTTTTTTAGAGGAGTTCATGCGTTTTTAATCCTTCTACTGGTGATGATGATGTTTTCCTGATAATGTCTGGTTTGGTGTGCTTTTTAATATAGTTGAAAGAACAATCAAGGTTGTAATTTGTGTGCAGTAAGGGACATTTTCTCATGTCAACGATATCAAAAGTGGAATGGTTCTTGCTTATTAATTATAATTATGCCTTTGCCTACTTTGAGTGGTGTTACAACAAGAAGTTAATGTGGAAAGCTAAACTGGCTCATAATTCACCCATTTAGTGCTTGCAAGGGATGTCTTTTGATGAAGCTGAAAATGCCCCAAGAAGCCAGGGTGCTATTCCCAGCATCTTGACTCTGGCTTGTCTCAACACATTGATGCTTTTCTCAATGCCGTACTCTTTATGTATGAACTGAGATCAACTGGTCTCATTTTGACGAACAATATTCATCACATTATATAGAGAATTTCTTGTTTGTGTTTTGCAATTTCTTAATATGCATCAGTTTCACTGCTTTTACCGCTGGAGTCCAGATTGAATAAATGACAACTTAGATTCAGTTCTTGTCCTTAACAATGATATAGTATCTGATCTAGAAAGCTGATTGATTTCCCATGTCAACTTTGTTTCATCCCGTCAATCTCCATTTTCTTTTGGTTGTTGCATCTATAATTATTTTCTCCAACAATTTAGCTACATGTCCATGGATGTGGCTTTGTGTTTTCTGGCCATTGCTGCAATTGAGTAACTCCCTTTTATTCCATTCTAAAGGGAACTGTGAGACTTCTTTTCCAGCCTGCGGAGGAGGGAGGTGCTGGTGCATCACAAATGATAAAAGAAGGTGCCCTTGGTGATGCCCAAGCCATATTTGGAATGCACACTGATTACACAGAACCCACTGGAACCATAGCATCCTTGCCAGGGCCAGTCTTAGCTGCTGTATCCTTCTTTCAAGTAAAAATAGAAGGCAAATGTGGGCATGCTGCAGATCCCCATGATGCCGTGGATCCACTTCTTGCAGCATCATTTTCAATTTTAGCATTGCAGCAGCTCATCTCAAGAGAACTTGATCCCCTCCATAGCCAGGCATGCCCCTGTGACCCATCTCTTCTAGTTGAGTTCATTTTAACTAGCATGATAATTTCCAATGCAGGAATCTAGATGAACCATTTAAAAGAACAGAGAGTTCCTCTGTTAGCTCACCTTCAAATATTCATGCATTTTATTCTCTGCCCTCCTCTTTCTCCTTTTTGGTCTATCTACCTCTATTAAAACAGTACTGACTTCAACAGTTCAGTCTGCTATTACTTTATTTTTCAATTTTGACATCCTACATTTTTTAGGAGAAAATGGTGAACTGATGTTTCGTTTTTGGCTGAAGGTTTTATCCATCACTTATGTCAGAGGGGGCACTGCCTTGAATGTGATTCCATCATATATTGAATTTGGTGGCACTTTGAGGAGCCTTACGACCGAGGGCTTACTTCAACTCCAGCAGAGGTTGCAAGAGGTAAAGAGCAGTAGTTAACCTTTTCACTTGCACTATGGTGGAAGAAATCATGCCAAGTGATCATGATATTGTTTGTTTTTCATGCTATCAATCCCCTTAATGTTCCACGTTGCTGTATTTTCCTCTTTCAGTGAAATATGTATAAAACATAATTAAATATTTTCCCAAGCCTGCAAGTTAAATGTCAATAAATGCTGCTCCTAGTTTCATGCTTAGCTGTCATATATGAGTCTCAAGAGGGACTGCCAATTTTAGTTATCTGCTTAGTTTCCATTCTGTGCTATGGGCCCTGTTATCTTGGATTTAATCATTCATATGCCATCCTACTAACTGCCAATTGAATGATAAAATCTGCAAAGTAGCTATTGGTATGTGAATCATGATCATACAATTGGAACTCCTTGTAGGTTGTTGAAGGCCAGGCAGCTGTACACAGATGTCATGCTTACATAGACATAAAGGTCGAAGGTTTTCCCATGTATCCTGCCACTGTGAACGACGAGAAATTGAATTTGCACGTTGAGAGGGTCAGTGGACTTCTTTTTGGTCCTGAGAATGTCAAGAAGGGCAAGAAGGTGATGGCAGGCGAGGACTTTGCCTTCTATCAAGAAGTGATTCCTGGAGTCATGCTCAGCATTGGAATCAGAAATGAAAACGTGGGTTCTATTCACTCCCCACACTCACCTTATTTCTTTCTTGATGAGGATGTTCTTCCCATTGGGGCAGCATTGCACACTGCCCTAGCAGAGATTTATCTGGATGAGCATCAACAATCCGCAGCACAGTAGAGAACGAGACACAATTTATTAGCATGGAAAATCATGAACATGTGTAGTGCTCCATGTTTTATACTCCTTATATGCAGTGACAGGAATATGTAAGCACCAGGGGAAACACACACACAGCTATAGAACTCTTGATTTTTAGATCCCCACCTAGTTTTTTCTGTTTTGTTCTGCATGTTCAAAATGCCTATCCTGGTAATTGATAGTGTCCTTATTCTATGCTAACTACAGAAGCCCTGTTTGACTAGGGAATGTCCCAACCACTGCAGTTAAGCCCCGACAGGAGTTGAGGTCCTGCAAGATGAACACTGGTGAGTTTAAGAATCTATTGGCTAGTGGAAATGTTCCACTTCTATGACCTGTTGTTACCATTCCAAGGAATTAATAATCACAAATGATGTCTTTACTGCCCCACCAAAGCTTGTGCAGCATGAACCCAGCAACATTAATTATTCTCAACAGGCAGACAGAGAAACCTGCTGTAACATCTTCAAAACATACAAGGGGACCGTGGTATGGAAATGGTCACATGTAAGATTTCATGGCATAATATAACAAAAGATTGCTGCAGACCTTCATCCACTTCACGCTCAACATTTTGCTTGCATTCTTTGTTATTTCTGATCGCATATGGGCTCCATTTTAGGGTTCCTAGAATCCAGATTCAATTTCTTCCCTTTCCCCACCAAAACCAGTCAAAGATCCCATCATGATCTATCATCACACTCCATGTATTTTAAAAGATTTTTGAAACACAAAGGCTTTGTGTTTGTAAAGCTGGTTTCATGTTGTCTACAAATCCATGAATATAGACAAGGCTAAATATGACAGTTCCCGCTGCCTTGGCTTTGAAAGTTTCTAACAGCAATGCATCAACTTCAAAGATCTTCCATCTCATTAAGTTTTACATCATAGAATTAAGTCATTCTCTCTGCAATTGAACCCTAGCTAGCTATCTAGACAGGCAATCTATCTATCTATCTATCTATATATATATATATACATATATATATATAATTCTTTTTTCCAGCCTCCTTTAAATTTAAAACCGAAAGAGTCCATACACGTACTCAAGTGTGTGTTTGAAAGTAACTAGTTACCTACAAAAACTATCTTTAGTATACGTATATACAGTGGTCCTGAAATCCCTCTCTCTCTCTCTCTCTCTCTATCTATATATATATATATATATATATATATATATATATTCCACAATCATGCATCTTGTAGTAACTTTTGTGCACACTGAATATGATAGCGAGGAAAGAATCTGATCGTAGAATGAGAATAGCTGTTTGAAATATAAATAAATTGAGACAGAACAAAAAGAATAATTATTCATTAATATAACGTGAGATTATTTTTTTCTATTACTTTAATAATAGTCGAAGGAATGAAATCAAATCCAGAATCTTTCCTAGTCACATACTTTAATCACTGACTAATTATAATGTTGGACCAACTTTATTTTTTTTAGTTATTTATTCTCTTTTATATTAAATTAGGACGAGGTAGCGTTTGGTTGCTCTCTTAAAATTAAAACAAATTTAAATATGTCACATTTTAAAAGTAGAAAAACTATTTTGTGTTTGTGTTTTAGTGCATTGCAAACCATGTTTTTTATTTATTATTATCATTATTATTATTATTATTTTGTATTTGTTTTCTGATCTAGAATCAACAAAATATGATTAAGTTTATTTATTTATTTGTTTTTAACAAGGCGAAAGAAAAATCATGTGAAATTATGAAAAGTAATGTCATGATTCCTTAAGCTAAGCAATAATCAATATTCTTCCAACCACCCATCCTAACATTAGGTGGGACCAACCCCTTTATTAGAATCTTTGAATTAATCAGCCATCCTATTATATTATAAAGTTCTAAATGATTATGAACCTCTCTTTCTTTACTCTGGAAATTAAAAAGTAATCAAATCATAGCCTCATAAACAAGTAACAATTGTGAGCCACATAGAATCTCTTGCTACTTACTTTTGTAGAGTAATGAGCTTTAGTCATACTAAATTCTCCATGCATGGAAATGGTTCTTTTTGGCTCCACCTTCAAGCTCTGCATCAGACTGGTAAATTAGTTGGCTGTTCATGGAAATTATAGTCCAAATATTTAGACATTTCAAGGTAGGGACGAAGAAAGTTAGCTAGTTGTTTCAATTTGGTCTTGATGGAAAGGTGAAAGATTCCAACTAACATTCATGTTTGTGGAAACCATATGCCAAGTCTTTTAGGGTTTATATATATATATATATATATATATATATAAGCCGACAATGTGTTTGTGGCATATCAATTTTACGTGAGCTTCCTTTTGTGTGTGTGAACATCTTTACAGGCAAGAACTGGTCACATTTCAGAATCCAACTCGATCCACTTTGATGTGGGAATAGGAAAAAAAGACTTGCTTTGCTTAAACCCTAATCCGTGTAGAGTGTTCATACTAATTGTTCGTGTATATAGGGAACTTTGCTAAGAAGTTACATTACCTAGTGATTTTGAGATACATAATGATTCTTATTTTAAAGATATTTATTTTTAATCAAATATACTTGTTATATCAAAACAATAACAAAAATAGTATGTGAATATATTGAAGTGAAAAAAAAAAAACTTAATTCAAAGACAAAGTGTGTTTGATAATATTGATGTAGCTTCAATGCTTGCATTTTTTTAGAAAAAATAAGTTTTTTAAAAAAACCTTTTGTTACTGTTTTAAAAAATAAATTTCAAAAATTATATGTTTGGTAAAACTGATATAAAATAAATCCTTGCATGAAAAATAAATGAAAACAGTATCTATAAATAAATAAAAAAAACATGTTATTTTAACTTCTATTAAATCAAACATTCAAAACACAATTATATATAAGATTTACTATATTCTTTTATTTATGGCTGACCACAATACAAAAGATAGGTCCCACAAAATAATCCATTAATTATCGCTAATCAAATGATTAATGTAAGAATTAACTAGAAATTAAGTGTATGTTTGGGAGTGTATGCTTGGAGTGTGATAGTTACTGTATTTTATTTAAAAATATATCAAAATGTTTTATTTTTATTTTTAAATAAGTTTTTTTAATTCTTTTAAAAACAAAACACATTCCTATCGCCGACCGCCTAAAGCAATGTGATCAGTTTCTCACCCAAAATGGAACACAGAAGAAACTAGGGATCCAGGCTGTCCTCACAGCAGTTGACACGTCATCACCTTGTCATGAAAGTCACAGCAGTCGGTGGTGGTGTAATTGTGTATCATCCTTTTCAGTACTGTCCAGCCACGTAACTTCTCTTTTCCATCCCTCCAATGGCCTCATGACCACGTCATCGATCTCCCCCTACCTTCTGATCATCTATAAATTTGCCAAACCCTACTTCACTGCTTTCCTCCCCTTCTTCTACCTCTTGATTATTAGTCGATCTCTTTGTCTATTTAGTGGCATTCCATGTGCCTTGGAATCGCATGGCCATACTTTGTGTTGTTATTAACTAATTAAATCCCCACCGTCCATTGCTAGCTACATCATTACTCACTGTCTCTCACTCACTCCTGTACGTATATAAACTGCATGTGATCCCTTGCTAGTCCTGCCCCTGCATCTCCCTCCCATTTTCTTGTTTTGGTTCTAACTTTAATCGGTTCATCACTTCATTTCCAGCAAGAAGTTAGCTTTAGTTGTTGATCATCAGTGCAAATGGGGGAAGAAGCTAAGCCGGTAATTAATTAATCATCAAGTATATATATATATATTTTGCATGCGCGCATGGTTTTCTGTGTTGTTTTTGGTTTTTGAAAAGTTCTGGGGGCTCGAGTTTTGTTCATTAAAGTGATCGATCGTGTTCGGTTATGAATTGATAGGAACAAGCCAGTTCAGAGCCCAAGCCAGAAGAGAAGAAGGGAGAAAAGGTAGAGGAGAAGAAAGAAGAGAAACCAGCAGAGGAAGCAAAGAAGGAAGAACCGAAGCCGGCGCCATCTCCATTTGTCTTGTTTGTGGACTTGCATTGTGTGGGGTGTGCCAAGAAGATAGAGAGGTCCATCATGAAGATTAGAGGTCTCCATTTCTCTAAATTTAGTCAGTAAATAAGGATCCAAAACAAGAAGAAGAAGAAGATTGATTAAATAGAAACTAATTAATGAATTCTAAGAATTTTTCACTAATTGCAGGTGTGGAGGGGGTTGTGATGGACATGGCACAAAACCAAGTGACTATAAAGGGAATAGTGGAACCTCAAGCTGTGTGTAGTAAAATCATGAAGAAAACCAAAAGGAGAGCCAAAGTTTTGTCCCCATTGCCTGAAAATGAGGGTCAACCAATGCCCCAAGTTGTTGTTTCACAGGTCTAGTATTTGGCAGCATCTACTAATCAATGCATATAATTTGTAATTAGACATTGTTTTTGATATGGAAAGTTGATTAAAACTATGCTGTTCTTGCTGATAATTCCAGGTTAGTGGATTATCAACGGTGGAGCTTGATATAAACATGCACTGTGATGCCTGCGCTGAGCAACTCAAGAAAATAATTCTCAAAATGAGAGGTCGGTAATTAAGGAACTTGAGTGTGACTGACCAAGTTTTCCTGGTGAAGTCCAACGCACTGCTTTCACTTTAGAAAAATGAGAAAACAAACAAATGAAAAGGTGATCAAAATTGTACAGAATATTCCGAGTCATTGGAAGTACTCCACAGTAAACCTGCATGGTTCACATTCATAGGATTGATTTTGGTGTGAACAGATTACGGTCCACTCATTGAGGATTAATTTGTTCATGTTTGATAAAAAAAATGTGATTTTTTTCTTAATCAGAAGTGTTTTAATGAATTACAGGAGTGCAAACAGCAGTGACAGACTTGAGCTCAAGCAAAGTCACAGTGACCGGGACAATGGAAGCAAACAAACTAGTGGATTATGTTTACAGACGCACCAAAAAGATAGCCAAGATAGTCCCACAGCCCGAGCCAGAACCAGCAAAGGTAGAAGAGAAACCAGCAGAAGAAGCAAAACCAGCTGAGGAGAAAAAGGAAGGAGAGAAGGCAGAGGAAAAGCCAGCAGAAGAAGCTAAAAAGGAAGGAGAAGGTGGTGAGAACCCTGAAAAAAATGAGAAGAAAGAAGATGAAGGGCAGAAGGAAGTGGTAGAGAATAATGACATCGTCAACACTGATGAGGAAAACATGAAGAGGATGATGCATTATTATGATCAGCCACTTTATATGATTGAGAGAATCCCTCCTCCTCAGCTCTTCAGTGATGAGAATCCCAATGCATGCTGCATTTCATGATCTTGCAATCATATTATATTACTCTGTTAATCAGTTTCCAACACAATACATTCTACATGTAATGTTATAATTTTAAGAATAATTGTCTAAATTCTAATCTGTGTCCTAAAATCTTTTATTTTTCCTCCAACAATAGAACGTTTTAGACTTGTATAGTACCGATCATCACGTACGAGCTCACAAAATTAAACAAAAAAAAAGTGATTGATGGATCATTCAATTTGGAAGTATTAAATTGTAATTACTAGCTAATTCATGGGTATTTTCGTTTATTATTTAGAATCTTTAAAATAAAAATACTGTTCAAATTTTACAGTAATTACTAGCTAATTGTATAATTAATATTATATACAAAATAATTGTATTATAATTAAAAATACATTATTTAAAAAGTCATTCAATTAATTTAACTCTTTAAAATAGCTTTTATCATTGGAGTTGCTGTTAGAGAAGATATATCCAAAACAATAGCCATCTTTAATAAGGTTTTGATGTTCTTCTTCATCAAGAAAGCTAACAGCTTATTCACAAAAGGAAAAGGTCACAGTAAAAGCTCCTCTTTTTGTCTTTTTAATTTCAACCTAAAGACGTAATAAAAGCTGGCAGTAGACGAATGTACACATTAAGTCTGTGGATGCCACGTGTTAAAAGATCATCATATATAATAAAAATAATTGAAGTTTGAGAATATTCCTTGCTGAAAATATTGAAATCAGAGGTGGATGGGGCTAGGGTTTTCACATGCATGGTCGGAACCTCCATGATCAGGCACTGTATATGACATCGATCCGGCTCATCTTGTACGTACGTAGAAGATAATAAACATCAATGGGATGGCGGTGGTGATTAAATATGCCATCACACCATGTCTTTTTTTTTTGTTTTTATACACGAAAGTCGTCCACATGCCGGCCCAAATCCTCAGTTTCTTTTTGAAAAGTAAGTAAGCTAGATGCTTGCCGATGTTATAAATTAAAGTTAAACTTCCACTTAGGGTCTGTTTGGTATTGTGGTTACTGTTGTGGTTGAAGTTGAAAAAAAAACAGTTTCATAAAAAACACTTTTACTGCAGTTCAAAAGAAGCAGTGAAGTGTTTGGTTAAAACTGTGGTTGAGTTTGAGGTTGATAAAAAACAGTTTCGTTTGTTTGGTTATCATGCTTTTTATATTGCTATCAACTTGTGAAATTACTTTAAAGAACACACACACACAGATATATATATATATATATATATATATATATATTTTGTTTTTTAAATATTTAATAATTATATAATAATAAAATATAATTAATAATTCAAGTAAATTAGACACTTGTTTTTATTCTTCCATCAAGCTACTTGTAATTTCATCACGAACTAAATCTATACGTGAAGGTCTCTGCGATCCCAGAACAATGGTAAAATATCATCTAAAATTTGTTTTTTAAATATTTAATAATTATAATAATAATATATAATTAATAATTCAAGTAAATTAGACACTTGTTTTTATTTTTTTCATCAAGCTACTTGTAATTTCATCCAAACTAAATCTATACGTGAAGGGCTCTTCGATCACAAAACAATCGTAAAATATCATTTAAAACAAAATTAGAATTGCGAGACAAAAATTATATTATATTATATATATATATATATATATATAGACCTGAGGGGGCACATAGCTGGGAGCTTAGCGCCCCCTCAGGTCAAAACGGTTTGTGGAAAGCAGCAATTTCCTGCTTTCCGCAAACCGTGGTTTGCAACTTTAAAATTGATGGGTCCCACCATCAATTTTAAAATTGCCAAACACTACAAAAGGGTACAAACTGCGTTTTCAACAAAACACAGTTTGTACCACATAACCAAACGAGCGCTTAACATTAGAAGTTACTAGCAGGTGATTGCAATTTTTTTATATAAAAAAGCAATAACCTAGATAGATTTTGGTGATTTTTTTTTTAGTATAACCACGTGGTGTCCTAGGCGCTGGCTTGGACTAATCCACGCTCGAGCCGGGTGGGACTACAAGGATAGCAAAACTCTCCCTACCGATTATTTAACGCAGCCGCATACCCAAAGCTCGAACACGCAACCTTAATCACATAAAAAATTAACCAAACCTATGTCACCATGATAGGTTGAAACTGCTAGAATGCTGCGTGTGTGGATAATAATAATAATAATAATAAAGATATATACGAAGGCTGTGGATAAGAAAACAGCATGCATGAAATCTCTTCCTAGCTCTATAGATCTGTACTGGAGCAACTTTTTTGATTAATTATTAGCATGTTATGGAGGACTTCACATCAAGAACAGCATGCCATGTGGCGTGATTAGCACAGTCGCACGATTGGAGGCTTGTGAATCCTAGGATTAAAGTACTTACGTATTGCTAGAATTGAACTTAATTAACGATCCAATACACCCAATGAGTTTCACTTGTTAAAAATATTAAACCTAGAATCTATCTATATATATATATGATTTAAAACACAAATGAAATATATATGATGCGGTAAATTCGATGTTGTTCTTGATAAAATTGGAAATCACAGCCTCAGCTAGCTTCTTAATATCCTCCTCATTTCTAGATCTTTCAGGTTTTATTTGTTGGTCTACATCAATAAATAAAAATTCTTACTCTCACGGATTTTGAAGACATGATATATAAAGATCCCGTCAAATTCAAAGCTTTCAATTGCAAGGGAATATATATATATATATATATATATATATATATATATATATATATATATATATATATATAAAGGGGGAAAAAACAATTGATCTGCGTGCATGTTACTTTGCTGATTACATTTGTTCTAGAGAGAAAGGCAATCCATGTTCTGATAATGCCAATGGAGATTGAACAGGAAGAAGACAGTGAAATAAAGTTAGCAGCTAGAAGCAAAGAATGCATGCATGTGCATGGTGGTATCACCGAAAACAACTTTAGTGTATTATAAAATGAGGATGCTTTGCGCACTTGCTTCCTTTTAGCGTAGTTACAAACTTGATGATCAAATTAAGAAACAAAAAACATGGTGATCTCAATCAGGTTTCTGCAATTAATATCTTCCAGGAAAACAACTCACATGGGAGCCAAAACTTGGGGACAAGTTCAAGTTTCATGCATCATCTTCCATGAAAAAAGAGATACAGAAAGCACCTTTTGATTTAACAAACAAGACTGCTGACACATCTTCACCCTTATCCAAGTCACAGCCTTCCATGTCAAGAATTCCCCGGCCCCTCTGTTGCCCTAATCAGAGCATTCCATCTCCTTAACCTAATTAATAATTAACTTTCTGATCTAATGAAACCAATCAAGCCGCCATGAACAGAGCAATAAACAACTGATCTCACGAAAACGTCAACAGAACAAGGAAGAAAAAAGTAAAAAGATAAGAGGCCACTTTAATTGCTCTATTTTTTTCCTCCCAAGGGAATCCTATATATATATATATATAGGGGGAGAGGGGGAGAGAGCATGAAAACATCTTCCGCAGGTAGCTAACAAGTTTAGTTCTTGGAAGCTAATTAAATTGGAGTGCATGAGGTGATTCTCCGAATGGCAGACATGCAAATTGTTCTAGCTTCCAGCTGCAAGAATGTTGAGGCACAGCACGTGGAGATGATGGTCCCTCTTTACTCCCATGGATGCGAGAAGAAGGTGAAGAAGACCTTATCCCATCTCAAAGGTATTACTCAAAACTTATCATAGCAAAGATAACTTCTTTTTTTCTGCGAAATTAAGATGTTAAGTCCTTATAAATTACATTTTAATTGATTGTAATTATCAAGGATAACATAATAATCGCATGAACGATAATTAATTCACCAAAAGAAACAATAAATTCAACTAAGCAAAAATGATGCATTTACATATGGGACGTGCTGACAAGGAGCTGGATTATGGACCCGCAAATTATCTATTGGCCAATGGAAGAAGCAACTCTGGATCCAATTATGTGCTCAAGCTGGTCCAATATCCACTCAATCGAGAAACTAAAAGTATTATTGTTTGTGGGCTTCGACTTCCTCTCTCTCTTTTTCTTTGATTATTCAAATATAATGAATGTATTTACAGTAAATTCTTAAGCATATGTTCATATATAAATTCAAAACTACAATTAAGGGTCAGATTCATTGTAGTGGAATAAGAGTGCCCTTATCATACATATACATATACATAGTGGAAAAAAAATCCCTCGTACTCTTTTGCCATTAAGATAGTCTTATGGAGGGAAATATATATTTTAAGATGATTATGAGATAACTTTGTGTGGATTTTCTATGGAAATGGCAGGAATTTACTCCGTGAATGTAGACTATTATCAGCAAAAGGTGACGGTATGGGGAATATGCAACAAGCAGGATGTATTAGCAATCATAAAGACCAAGAGAAAGGAAGCTCGCTTTTGGAATCCCCAAGACAGCACTCAAACGGAAGAATCACAACCACCACCACCACCACCACCACCACCAAAAGACTCCAATAGGACTGTTCCTTCTTTGACTCTAATGAAGGCTCGTTCTCTAACTCGTTCCTTAAGTTTGAAAGTATGGAAAAAGGTCTTCACGAGAACCAACTCCTTCTGAAGAAATCAAACATGTATTTTGTCAGTAGCTAAAAGAATTCATAACGAGTGTAAGATACATTGCTAGCCATTGTCTGATCTTCTGTAAATAAATTTGCCAGCCTCGTTGAAGCATCCCGGCTCTTTGGGCTTTGTAATTCTCGCAAGAAATTGATATGTGGTGGTGACTTGCTCCTCCCCATCTCTTTGTTTGGTAGAAACTTGGGAGTTTTCATCAAAGTTGTCAATTCCGTTCCGTTCCGGACGGAACAGCCGGAACGTTCCGTGCCGTTGAAAAAACCGAGATGAAACGGCGTCGTTTTCGTCTCGGTTTTAATTCCGGTCTGTTCCGGAAATTCCGGTCGGAATATCTCGGTACCGTTCCGGGTGTGCCGTTTCGCCTTTAAAATTCTCTTGATTTTTTTTTTAATTTTGAGATTATGTTTGTTTGACTTTGTGTTTATATTGTATAATTTAAAGTTAATTTATCTTGAATTTTAATTATGCTTGTTAAATTAATATTTTAATATATATATATATATATATATATATATATATATATATATATAATTATATATGAACAATACAACCCCGAAACGGTACGCTGAAATACTAAAAAACCGGAACATTATATTCCAATAGAAAAACCAGAACAGCGACCGGAATAGTATTGACACCTTGATTTTCATGGTTGTCCATGTGTTCTTTGAATTTAGACTTGTAATAAATAATTTATTGACCATTTTGAGGGAAACACATGTTAGGTCATGCTTCAATGATTCAAGTCGTCGCGTGTTGCTGCGTTCACCATCTACTTCGTCCTTTTATTTTATTTTTTATTTCTTAAAAAAATCAATTTCATATGTATATTAATATTTTGATGTACCTACATCCTAATAAAAACAAATTGAGAGAAGTAAGGGAAGAGGAGAAATATTTAAATACATATATTTGATATTGTAGCAGCTTTTGATGTTATGGTATAAATTTAAACAAATTTAAACAATGTTATCATGACAACTTTAACTATTACCATTTAAAAAACAGATTAAAATTATAAATTTTTTAATCAAAATTTATATAAGAAATATGGCAAGTATTAATTGATTAACCAAACAACTTCAAATTAAAACAAAGTGGTAAGAGATTGAGAGTAAAGAATTTGCTCTCCTGTTGTCTCAGGTTTAAACTCTATAATTTCTAATTTAATGATTACTGAAGATTTATATGATCATTAATTTAAGAACTCGTAAAATTAATCAAGATAAACATAAACTAACCGGTATTTACATTAAAAAAAATTCAGTCCTGGAAGCATTGCTGGTCCACCCACGTTGTTATCAGGCATGCATGTCGTTTGAAAAGGGCACTAAAAAACGTGATTTCCCATGGATTCTGACGGCTTTTAGTGTAAGAGTTACGAGAGGGATTGAAGCCCCTGGCTTTTCCATCTAGTTATATACTTATATATATATATATATATATATATATATATATATTAGAGTTTGTTTTTGTTTTAGAATAGCTACTATCATATATAGAAATATAAATATGTTAATAATTACGAGTTGAAATTAGCAAGATTCGAATTCTTAACTTGATGAATACGTGATCACTTACTCATTGTTAATGCAATCTACTCGATTGGAATAAAACTTTTCTTAAAATAAGTACAAATTATTAATATAAATATATTCCATGTGAGAGGGAGGGAGGGTTGTAGTTAAAGATATCCCGCTGCCTTTGGTTTATAAATTTGGCTTCAGACACAACTTGAAGTCTTCAACAGCTCAACTATATATCTAAACCTTAGAAGTTTTATATATCTACATATTTACTTGCAAGAACAGCAACATTTATTAGCACATATATTCAAGAATTGTCAAGAGAGAATTGAAGATGATAACGGTGGCGATCATGGCGGAGCTATTGGAAGAGTATGCGGTGGCTCTGGCTAGAATTACAGAGAGATTGATGCCATCAAGACGAAACTACATGAATGGTTTTCAAGGTCTCAGGAACCTCCGTTTGCCTTCTTCTTCTTCTTCGGCTGCTACTCGTGATCAAGACTCCTCTTCTTTCATTGTTTATTTCTGATTCATGCCTGCCTTCCTCTCCTTTTCTTCTCGTTAATTTGTTCGTGTTTTGAATTTAATTCATTGATATATGAGATTCATTTCCCCCCGTCTTTCTTGTAGCTTTAATTATGAGGCTCCAGTTTTTTATTTATGAATTTCTGTAGTTTATTTTTACGAGAAATGCATTAAATTCGTGGCCCGGAAAATGATATTAAATACTTTTTGAAAACATTATTGCGTCCCTACACTAGAGTATGGACAAGGAGCTCATTTATGCAATTTTTTTTTTTTTATAATCGAGGTGTTCGATCCAGCTTACGCGTACCATAATTAATTCCCGGACTCATTGAATATCCTGCAAACCCAGTAAGCATGTAAGGCACCGCGGGGGTGACAAACATACATGATAGGATTTGAACTCTGGTATAGAAAAAGAAAACAAGTCTCATCAACCACTAGACCAAGACCTCACTTGTATTTTGAAAGTGTTTTTGTTGTCATTGTGAGGGCCCTCGATCCTATTGCAAGATTCAAGCTTGTAAAAATGGCCAGCTGCAGATGATAGATGCAATTCATCAACAAATAAAAGAGCTAGCTGTGGTTCCATTTGTAAATACAAGAGCAATTTCAAAAAATAAATTAATTATCCAAATTCATAATATAGGGTTCAAATTTCTAACAATCGAAATATAATAAAAGTATCATCTAGTTTTGATATAAATAATTTATTTTCGATTCAATTAGAAATATGAGTGTGGTTCTGTTATAAAAATAATCTACTTAGATTTCGATCAATATTTCAGAGAAAAAAATACAAAATATATATATATATATATATATATAATGAAGAATCATGTCTCTCTATACCCTTTTTTTATTATTATTTTGAAAGGAGAAAAATAATTCAAAATTGATTAAGAATAAAATTTAGCCTCATGAATCGGAACCGAGCCATTTTTTTTGCCAGCCTACCTGAAACGGAATCATCAAGTGATAATTTTAATCATTTAATTAAAACCTAAAACAATAATATATATAAGAAGATAATAACTTGATTATTTCACTAATCTTAACCTCATAAATTAGAGTTTGTATATATATATATATATATATATATATATATATTGATTGTTATTTTTTCATTTTCAATTAGGTTTTAGAGGAAAATCTTCGTTCTATATACTTGCTGTTGTGACATTTCAGTGTTGAAAACCTATTTAAGTAAAATTCAAGATTAGATATTCAATTATGAAAATCAGATAATTTCGGACACTCAAAATCACATTATTTCATATAATTTTTTCAGTGGGGACTTGATTGTTTGTTAGGCTAATTTGGCGGTAAAATCGCAAGAAGCAATACTTTAGGTACTGACATCTTATGCTAATCACAGTTTGCGGACTGCTTCTTATTTTATCAATCCAATACAAAGCACTAGAAAAATAACACTTGGTTGCTTTGAAGACCTTCAACTTGAAGACTCAGAGAGAGAGCTCTGCCATATCTCTCCTTCACCAGTCTTCTTCTCTGGTAACAACCTCTTTTTTTTTCTTTTGACTTTCCTTTTCATTGATTTTTATCATTTTTATTATGTATTGATTTTTTTTTTGCATGATTCTTGTACTTGATCATTATGGTTATTTCTTTTGTTTCTTAGTCCAGATTATCACTTCAAAGATTCTTAATTTGACATGGACTTTTGTGGGTTTTGATCATTTTGTGCAGTTTTTTTTGTTACCACAACATAAAGATATACGCTTAATGAGATGATGAATTATGGGTTTTCTTATGGTTATAATAATGGAGGTGGATCATCATCTTCCTCTTCAAATTTATCAGCTTCAGCCCCACCTTTCACTGTTGATAGGTCTGTAGCAAAACCCCTTTTGGATTTAACTGAACCCACTTATCCTGTTAGCTTGAATTCCTCTTTACACAGTTGGGTTACCTCCAACTCTCACATTTCCAATTCAAGACCTGATCTTTTTCCCATTCCAAGCCTGGAATTTGATTCCGTGCCTTCCCCACTTGCATTTGGAAGCCCCTCGCCTCCTTCCCAAATGCCATCTATGAGCCACCCTCTTGTTTCAGCTTCAACTGATGCTGTTTTGTATGGTCAAGGTAATCCTAGCATTGTTGAAGCTGAACCATATTATCCATCATCGTATGTTTCACCCGCAATTGCTATTGATGATTCCTTGAAGATCCTGAACCAATCCAGTTATGAATTGTTGTCTGCCTCTCATGTTGGAACATCCAATGGATCGACTCGTGATGATTATAGTCAAAGCTTGGTGGGTTTGGAGCATACAACACAGTGGAGTGGCTTGTGGGAGGAGGTTTCTGATTGGCATCAGAGCAAAAAATTGCAACTTGACGGAAGTTTTTGTGCAAAGGAGAATTTTATTAATCAAGGTATCCTTTTCTTATTATTATTGTTGTTGTTATTGAGAATTAAAAAAATTACATTTCCCCCCCCATAGTTTTGGTTAGTGTAAACTGAACTAAAAACGCTTTTTATGCTACTCTGGACCTTGCATTTTGTTCTTGTCTATTCATACTCATTAGTGAATTTGTCGTCTTTATAAATTACTGTGCTTACCATATACCTTGGATAATGATTTTCCTGTAGTTGCATCTCCACATATGAATGATTGCTATTCTTAAGTCTTTATCCATGCTCTAGCACAGCATACGCTCTATATTGAGCTGTAATAATTCTGTTTCATGCCATTTGCTTATTGTTTCCACACCCATTGAGAAAGTATAAGAAAGATGAAAATAATACAAAAATGTGATTTCCCCTCATACTCAATGGAAGAGAGATGCATTTTGACATTCTTTTTCACTGCAGAATAATTTTATTCACATCTCTCTTCTTCTTTGTATCTATTCTTCTAAACTTTTTTCTAAAGGCACCCTTGCTCTACTGGGAAAGTGGTAGGCGTCTACACATAAGCCTCTCTGTAACTTATCCATTCCTCATTGAAGAGTCATTTTGATACTGAGGGATGTAAATAACACTGTCATAATTTTAACATATCAGATATAAGGCTTGGAATATATTCCCTTACTCTGCCATAATCTGTATCCTTGGGGTTACTTTTTCCTTTATGTCATTGGAAGTCTTTAAGGAGATTCTTCTTTACCATCCACCAGAACCATCCTTAAATATGAGTAATTATAACTTAATCGAATGAATTTGGCTCTAATTGAACAGCAAGTTCAGTTTTTGAAGTATTCACCCAATGGAAAACAAATGGCAAGATAAACAATTTTAGCTAGGGGAGTTACCTGTTATCTAGCATTTCCTTAATTGCTTCTACTTGCAGGGTTTTCTGCATTCAAGGATATCAGCAAATGTGAAGAAACTTCCCTTGGAATTGGCGTGGTTGGTAGGCAAATGCACACTGAGTCTGCAAACACAGGACAGATGGATGATAAAGCTTTCCTTGGTGAAAAACCCAAGTTCATGCCTGCGGGTTATTCAACACCATCACCATTGGTGTTTCCTTCAGTAGAACCACAAGCCTATCTTCAAGTACAATCCTCAAATGTAGTCAATTCTCTAATTAATCATATGGCTTCATATGAAAAATCCTCAAGGAAGCATGATGCTAGTCCAAAAGACAGTATGCCAGTGATGAAGCCTTCACCCGCTGTTGTCATTAGATCCCCAGGGAAAGATACACATTCATTTAAGAACATGAAGACTGGCTGTGATGGTGATGAGAAGGGCAATGGTTCCTCTTCTGTTCAAGAGCCTAATCCATTTATTAGCTCTGAAGGAAAGGTTTTCTATGATTCTAGCCAAATTAGTTTTCATCTGAAACAAAATGATAATTACATGACAGAAATTTCCTCTAAAAACAATGAAGAGTTGCCAAGCAACAAAAATATTTCTGTGGATTTCTTGGATCAAATTTTCAAAGCAAAAATGGATGATAAAGTTCCTTGTGGAAATCTAGATTTCTTCAATTTGGCTATGGATGGTCATGAAGCCATTGGTTCTGCAGATAATACTTCTGAAAGTTTAGATCATTCTAACCATGCTGTTGACTCACCATGCTGGAAAGGGGCTCCAGTTTCTCTTCTATCTGCATTTGAAGTTTCTGAGGTTGTGAACCCACTGATTCCAAAAATGGTAGAAGCTTGCAATGGCTTGAGTCCTCAGGGCCCTCAAATCTCCCCTCCAGCTACTAATGATGCCGTAAAAGCCTGCCCTGAAAAACAAAGTAGTATTTCCGTGCATGAGAGTCTGGGATGTCAACAAGCCTCTAAGTTTAAGAGGCCTTTAGTTGATAAAGTTTTATTTAGAGAAGAAATTGATGATACTGGGAAATATGGACCCTACCAAAGGATACCTAGCTATTGTCATGAAGCTCAAATTACTGATGTCATTGATGATGAAACTTGGATAGAAAGTATCCTTTCTGATTTTAACTCCCTGCACACAGAGCAGCGAAATCTTGACGACGGAGAATGGCCATCAAAGAAAGATTCTTGTGTTGCAGATGTTAGGAGGAAAATCAATGATGACCCTGATTATTGTTCATCTCACATACCATTCCATGCTATAGAACAGATCTTAAGTTCGCCATCTTCATCAGAACATGCTCCTGCTCAGCACACCCAATCACTGGGTGGAAAATTGGTGTCAAAGATGCATGCACGGACACTTGTTGATACAGTGCACAACCTCACAGAATTGCTCCTATCTTACTCTTTGAATGACACTTGTGAGCTGAAGGATGAGGACTTTGATGTTCTTAAAGATGTGATCAACAATCTTGATATCTGTATATCAAAGAATTCAGAAAGGAAGAATTCAACACAAGAATCATTGAGTCCTCAGCAAGCCACTTCTCAATTTCCTGGAAAGTTATCTGATCGTGACAAGGTATTTCATTATTTTGTTTAATTCATGTAACAACTTAGGTTCTTATAGAACTGGGAAGAAGCTATGGGCCAGAAAAGGTATGAATCAAAGGCACTGTTTGGTGCAATGGTGAAACTTTAAAATCCAGTTTCCATCACGCACGGACAGTGACCTCTCCTTGGTGGGTGATGTATGGATATCAGCGAATTTTCGTGGTGGCAAGGTCATTCCATGGTCCAACCCTCACCTTTTGCTTCTGGTGTTGAATCTGTGATGTCCATTTAAAGAAACTAATCCATTAGGCATTAACTACGTGATAATCTTATGCCCTCATAAATCTTGCTTGTCAATGTTTTGATGTTTTATCACTGCACTGAATAATGTAATTTTAGGTCGTAAATGTGAATTGGCCTCGAGTATGTTGATAGTGTTATATTTCAGGGGCAACTTGAGTTTCAGCAGTTTGAGGAGGAGGAGGAGCATAAAATTGCATCTGTTAAGAGAAAGGAGAAACTGTCAAGTTGGGTTTCTACAAGGTTTGCTGCAGATACAGTCAAAGATGATAACATGACCCGGGTATTCTTTTTTTTGTTATCATATCTATCTTACAGAAATTCTAATCTTAAAATGATTCTTGCTATAAAGGATGAAAAAGAGTTTAAAGAAAACTAAATTTCTTCGGTACAAAAACATGATTTGTAGGCTATAAAGAAGGTTCTTGCTGAGAATTTTCCGATCAAAGAAGAGTCCGAGTCCCAAATTCTTCTGTATAAAAATCTATGGCTTGAAGCTGAAGCTTCATTGTGCTCTGTTAATTATATGGCTCGCTTTAATCGAATGAAGATTGAGATGGAAAAAGGCAACTCACAAAAAGCTAATGGTAAACCTATCACCTGTTTCTGATTGTCACTTCAATTTATTCAATAAAAAGACTTGCTTACTAAAATCTTGTGCGTTTTCTACTTAGATTTTTCTTCTGTTGCCCCTGTTGTACCAGAAAAATCTATGGTCATGGAGAATCTTTCAAGGCCCAAGGTTTCATCTGACATATTGTTTGCTGATGATAAGGGTAGCCCTGTCCAAGATGTTTCTTTCCTTGATTCATCTATCTTAAGCAGGAACAGCCATTCAGATGATGTCATGGCCAAATTTCATATCTTAAAAAGCCGGGTTTCTGACTCAAATTCTGTGAATACTTCAGCTGTGGAGAGATTGTCAAGTTCTAAGGTTTCTCCTGATCTGAACAAGGTTGACAAATTGGCACATGACATGAAAGATAGCACTAAGCCCAATGTATCCATCCAGGATTCTCAAATGTCAGGAACAAGCTTCCATGCAGATGATGTTAGCATCCATGCAGATGATGTTATAGCTAGATTTCATATCTTAAAAGGCCGGGTTGACAACTCTAGTTCAGGGAATACCTCAGCTATGGAGAAACTGTCATGTTCTAAGGTTTATCCTGATCTGAACAAGGTTGACAAAATGGTGTATGACACAAAAGATAGCACTAAGCCCCATATAACCATCCAGGATTCCCCCATGGCAAGAAGGAGCAGCCATGCAGATGATGTCATGGCCAGATTTCGTACCTTAAAAGGCCGGGTTGACAACTCTAATTCTGTGAATTTATCAGCCATGGAGAAATTGCCAATTTCCAAGGTTTCATCTGATCTGAGCAATGCTGGTGGATTGACTGTCGAAGGAAAAGAAAGCATAAAGCCAGATATAACCAAGCAGGATTCTCCTTTGCCAAGCTCATCAAACCATGCAGAAGATTTTGAAGCTGCTATTATGGCCAGATTACTTATCTTGGAACACAGAGATGGCTGTTCAAGTTCGTTGGAAATGGAAGAGCGTCAGCCAGAGAGCATTGATATTGGGTACACCAGTCTGAGAAGGGAAGTTCCAATGGGTAAAGGTGGATTGAAAGACATAATTTTGGATGTTAATATGGAACCTGTCATCCAAAATTACCCTGCGGACTCCGCTGAAGACAAATCAACTGTTAAGGAATTCCAGTTATTTGTCAATGATGATGCTGAGGCCCAATCTAGCCTCACCCAACCTCATGCTGGTTGGTATGATAGTTGTTCATCAGATTGGGAACATGTATTGAAGGAGGAGATTGTAGAGCAGGGTCATTGATCAAAAAGCTGGATGCTCAATGTTTCCTCATCTGCAAATGATATCCTCTGTTTTCCAATAAAATGTATATGGTGTGACCAGACATTTTTACTCTGGCTTTGCTTTAATGAGAATTTGATGGCTCTCTAATCGTATAAAAAGTTTGTAGACTTTGAATTCTGTAAATGTATGTTTCTTTTTTCATTCCAATTTCATCTTCTAATTTACCTTGAAGGTCTTAGTTTAGTTTTTGCCTGGTTGCAGACTGAGATATCTCATCTGGTAACTGGTATGATGTTTGATCCAGTAGTGAGTGCAGATGGAAGGGCATTCAGTTTTGTTTGAGAATAATATATATCATATTATAGGGTTTCATCTACAAGTTTAAGTTTTTAGGCGAGATGGTTCCTTAACATGGTATCAGAGCCTTGTTGACCCAGCGGTCACGAGTTCGAATCTCACCACCCCTATTCTATTTGATAAAAACCAAGCACAAGGTGATGTGGGCCTATCCAAGTTTCAAGCTCAAAGGGCTTTCACTTAAGGGGATGTGTTTGAGAATAATAAAAATCATATTATGGGATCTTATCTACAAGTTTAAATTTTTAGGTGAGATTGTTCCTTAACAACTTTTTTGAGTTCATCGAAATCCCTCAATAACTTAGACAACAGAGGGACTTATTCAGGGGACCCCCCTACAATTTACCATCAATTTCGTTTTCTAATTTTAAAATCCAAATCAACTGCTCAAGTTTGAAATTTAGAACATCATCAAAACCGTTATGGATTGCTCATGGAGTCTGCTACTGTTTACAGAATGCCAATTCCATCCAAGTTCTGTCAAATATCATTGTTTTTGCACCAACTTCGAAGCGGTCATGACTCACGGCCCATCCTTGCACGCAAAGAAGATTATAGAGGTACGTAGTCTTTATCTCCTCGAAGTTAGTCCCTTAACCACTCTTGCTGAATTCGCTCTTCTTCCTCTCAAGTCAAACCGGATTGATTTCTTTACGATTTATTGCCGCGTAATGGCTTATATTATAGTGGGAATCATATCCGATTCCAGATTTCATGAAACTGACTCCGCTTGTCTTTTCTTCTACTTTCGGAAGAGAATCATAATCTATTGCTGATCATGAAACAAGACAGTCCAGCCTAGCTTAGTGCCTTCTCATCCGGCACCGAATATTGCATGGGACATCAGTTGGACGGAATCAATATAAAATGGTGCTATATTTTGGATCTTTTCATATGTTTTTGATAAATATAACAAATGTTTGTTATAATTTAATATCATGATACTTGTTGGAAACTCCATAGAAATAGAGAGTTATTCGTTTATGTGCACACAATAGTTTGTATACCTAACTGATAAGACAAACATTAGTTTATAGCTATTGATCATCCCACAATTGTCAAGATCTCGAACCTTGTTAGTTATCAGAACCTTTTTAAATTCTTAGCTTTTGTTAGCATGTTGACTTCATTGAGAGTTGAGATGTCTTGCTTGTTTTTATAAGGTTTTTTTTTCTTAGTCTTGATTTGATGTCTCAGAATTAAATTTTTTATATTGCAATATGTATTATGAGTTATTATTGGTTTTGAAAAATATTTTAAAAGTTTATAAAATATTAATGAGAAGTATGGATACGTATTCTTGTTTCTTCAACTATATATAGACGTAGTTTTATTGATCATAGATGTATAGAAACAGTCGGAGCTATATATATATAACTATAAAGGGTGATATAAACATCAAATCATGAGTTCCAAGAAGCTATGTCTAGTTTGCTGGGTTGTTGTTTTCTTGGTCTGTTTTCAAAGTGTTCATTCCCAGCTTGCAGTAGGGTTTTATACAAGTTCATGCAAGATGGCTGAGTTCATTGTCAAAACTGAAGTTAGAAATGGTTTCATTAAGGATAAAGGAGTGGCTGCTGGTCTTGTTCGAATGCACTTTCATGATTGTTTCGTTAGGGTAAGTGTGCGTGTGTGTGTTTAGATCAAATTGATCATGGCAGTGGTTGATCAGAGACTAACCTGTTTTGTTCAGGGCTGTGATGCATCGGTGCTTCTGGACTCCACTGCCTCAAACACAGCGGAAAAAGACTCTCCTGCCAACAACCCTAGTCTACGAGGCTTCGAAGTCATTGACAATGCAAAGGCTAGACTTGAGACCGAATGTAAAGGAATTGTCTCCTGTGCTGATATTCTCGCATTTGCAGCAAGAGACAGCGTTGAGATAGTACGTAACCCCACATAAATATATATATATATATATATATATATATATATATATATATATTGTTTATATAATTATATAACCCTGATTTTGTTTTGGCAGACAGGAGGTTTTGGCTACGATGTTCCTGCAGGAAGAAGAGATGGCAGAGTTTCACTAGCTTCAGAGGTCTTGACAAACTTACCTCCCCCAACATTTAATGTCGACCAGCTCACTACAAATTTTGCGAACAAGGGTTTCTCGCAAGAAGAAATGGTTACCCTATCTGGTACTTCATCTATATTATCCATCAGTCAAAACAAGATTATTTCTTGCCAGAATCTTGAAACTACTGAATAAGATCTGTGGTTATATATATACATCCAGGAGGACACACCATTGGTCGATCACACTGCACTTCCTTCAGCAGCAGATTGTACAACTTCAATGGAACAACGAGCCAGGACCCAACCTTAGACGCTACATACGCAGCAAGGTTGAAGCAGATGTGTCCGCAAGGTAGCACGGATCCTAGCCTGGTGGTGCCAATGAACCCTGCTAGTCCAGCCACTACTGATGCAGGCTACTATCTTGATGTCTTAGCAAACCGAGGCTTGTTCACATCAGACCACACTCTCTTGACAAACGCTGCAACAGCGACTCAGGTGAGTATTAATGCCAGAGATTCCATGCTTTGGAAGAGAAAATTTGCAGCTGCCATGCTGAAGATGAGCAAACTTGGTGTCTTGACTGGGAATGCTGGAGAGATTCGGGCAAATTGTAGGATCATCAACAGTTAGCTAGCTAGAGTTATGAGCTGAATTATTGATTATCTGCTTTCAAGCTTATAAGTCAATGGGATACTTATATAATAATAATAATAAAAACTATGTTTCCTGTGCTCAATGTTATTGTTTTCAAAAGCTCAGATGACACTCATCTCTTACTTGAAAGTATATATCCAAGCTCGAGCATTTCCTTTGCAACCGGAAAGAAAATCATATACATTTGATTCTTATATTAATTTTTCTATTCTGGAAATAATAAAACCACTTATGTTGAATCCTAATCTATTTTCCTCTATCTCTTTTCGAAATATAATTTATAAAATAATTATTTCTGGAGTATCATAATAATTATACAATAAGTTAGAATTTTCAATTAAAGAATTTTTTTTATCTTACCGACAAAAATAATTATTAATAGTTTTATTGATGAAAATATATGTCGGTATTTGTATCATATATGCTACAAACCAATTGATTTTATTCACTTTCTTCTAACAATTTTGTATAATCTAATTTCATACAATATTTTTATTTTTACGTTATAATTTTCTTAAAATTAATTCTATACTTTGAAAAATCTATTCTAAATTTATAAAATTTTATTAAAAAAATTAAAAATAATAACAATAATAATTTGACTAGAAAAAAAAAACAATCATATAATAATACATTAACAACATAAAAAGTAATTACTAACATAAAAATTATCAATTAATATTCATTAATACAAGAAAAATTATTTAAAATTAATACAATAATCCCACACCAAAAAAATTAATAAAAAAAATTAATTAAAAATAATATTATAATCTTATACCAATACCATTAAAAGCAAAAAATAATAAATCAAAAAATAATGCAAAAAGCACACAAGAAAAAAGAAGAAGAAAGAGAAATATTACCTTAAATTCATTATAATTAAAGTTGAGAGGAAGAGAAAAAACAAATAACAAGTAAAAATTCAAAGAAAAATGTTAATTAACAAAAAAAAAAAAAGAAGAGAAAATGAGAAGAAAAGAGGAAGATAAGAAGAAAAAGACATGCCTAGTTTAGGTGAAGGAGAAGAAAACATAAGAGAAAGATTGAAGAATAAGAGGAGAGAGAGAACAACATTGTTGGTGTCTTTGTGTGAGAGAGAGGGAGAGAGAAAAGGAGGAAGAATAAGATGATATGTTTGTGTGTGTGTTGGTCGTGATTTTTTAAACTATATTTATCAACGGAATCACTGAAGGATAATAATAAAAAATTATTATTTTAAATTATTTTGTTGGTGAAGTAAAAAAAAAACAATTAGCTTGTATGAAAAACTTCAAACTTTTCCCAAAATTTTCATAAACCCCTCTAAGAAATTGAATTTTGTCAATGAAAAAAGCAACCAGTAAATGATCACAGTAATTATCGGTCCCTTGGCTTACTGGAAAATAGAAAATACTGATGGAATTAATTTGGCACCACTACCATGTGCTACATTGAAGTCACATGAAAAAAGACATTGTACTTTCATGTTTTTTTTAATCCAATAATTTCCTCGCTACATCAACTTCCTAAAGTAATGGTATCTGTAAAAGTGACTCGACAAGCCCCATTTCAATGGATATTTGCCTTAGATTTCTGACCTGGTTGGTCTTGTCATATCCAAGGCCATTTTAGTTAGTATTAGACTTAAATTTTATGGGTAATAGCATTTTCCCTCGAGCACGATTGAACTGGTTTGTTGGAGGGGGTATTAGCCTTGGATTTTTGGACATATTGATCCTGACTCGACTAGCCCTATTTCAATGGGTATTAGCCTTAGATTTTAGACCTGGTTGGTCTTGTCATATCCAAGCCCATTTGAGTTGGTATTAGATTTAAATTTTATGGGTAATAGCATTTTCCCTCGAGCATGATAGAACTGGCTTGTTGGAGGGGGTATTAGCCATGGATTTTCGAGCATATTGATCCTGACTCGACTAGCCCCATTTCAATGGGTAATAGCCTTAGATTTCTGACCTCGTTGGTCTTGTCATATCCAAGCCCTTTTTAGTTTGTATTAGACTTAAATTCTATGGGTAATAGACTTTTCCCCCGATCATGATTGAACTGGCTTGTTGGAGGGGGCATTAGCCTTGGATTTTCGGACATATTGATCCTGACTCAACTAGCCGCATTTCAATGGGTATTAGCCTTAGATTTCTAACCTTGTTGGTCTTGTCATATCCAAGACCTTTTTAGTTGGTCTTAGACTTAAATTTTATGGGTAATAGACTTTTCCCCCGAGAATGATTGAACTGGCTTGTTGGAGGGGGCATTAGCCTTGGATTTTTGGACATATTGATCCTGACTCGATTAGCCCCATTTCAATGGGTATTAGCCTTAGATTTCTGACCTTGTTGGTCTTGTCATATCCATGCCCTTTTTATTTGGTATTAGACTTAAATTTTATGGGTAATAGCATTTTCCCTCGAGCATGATTGAACTGGCTTGTTGGAGGGGGTATTAGCCTTGGATTTTTGGACATATTGATCCTGACTCGACTAGCCCAATTTCAATGGGTATTAGCCTTAGATTTCTGACCTTGTTGGTCTTGTCATATCCAAGCCCTTTTTAGTTGGTATAAGGCTTAAATTTTATGGGTAATAGACTTTTCCCTCGAGCATGATTGAACTGGCTTGTTGGAGCGAGTATTAGCATTGGATTTTTGGACATATTGATCCTGACTAGAATAGCCCAATTTCAATGGGTATTAGCTTTAGATTTCAGACCTGGTTTGTCTTGTCATATCCAAACCCTTTTTAGTTGGTATTAGACTTATATTTTATGGGTAATAGACTTTTCCCCCGAGCATGATTGAACTGGCTTGTTGGAGGGGGCATTAGTCTTGGATTTTTGAATATATTGATCCTGACTCGACTAACCCCATTTCAATGGGAATTAGCCTTTGATTTGTGACCTTGTTGGTCTTGTCATATCCAAGCCCTTTTTAGTTGGTATTAAGCTTAAATTTTATAGGTAATAGCATTTTCCCTCGAGCATGATAGAACTAGCTTGATGGAGGGGGTATTAGCCTTGGATTTTGGGACATATTGATCCTGACTCGACTAGCCCCATTTCAATGGGTATTTGCCTTAAATTTCTGACCTGGTTGGTCTTGTCATATCCAAGGCCTTTTTAGTTGGTATTAGCCTAAAATTTTATGGGTAATAGACTTTTCCCCCGAGCATGATTGAACTGGCTTGTTGGAGGGGGCATTAGCCTTGGATTTTTGGACATATTGATACTGACTCGACTAGCCCCATTTCAATGGGTATTAGCCTTTAATTTGTGACCTTGTTGGTCTTGTCATATCCAAGCCCTTTTTAGTTGGTATTAGGCTTAAATTTTATAGGTAATAGCATTTTCCCTCGAGCATGATAGAACTAGCTTGATGGAGGGGGTATTAGCCTTGGATTTTGGGACATATTGATCTTGACTCGACTAGCCCCATTTCAATGGGTATTTGCCTTAGATTTCTGACCTGGTTGGTCTTGTCATATCCAAGGCCTTTTTAGGGCCTGTTTGGTATAGCGCTTGTGGTTGTGGTTGTGGTTGAAAAAATAGAGTTTTAAAAAAGGAGTTTTCAACTGTGGTTCAAAAAAAGCAGTTAAGTGTTTGGTTAAAACTGTGGTTGAGTTGAAGGTTGAAGAAAAAAGAGTTTTGGTGTTTGGTTTCCAAACTTTCCAAACTGCTTTTAACTTGTGAAATTACTTAAAAGGGTATATATATATATATATATATATACCCTTATATATATATATAATTTTTTTAAATATTGTAAATTTAATAATGATAATAATATTATGAAATTAATAATTCATGAAAAAACAAATATTATTTTTTATTCTCCCATCAAACTATTTGCAATTTCATCACGAACATATATTTTCTTTCCATTTAAGACTGATCTGTATCTACACATTTTTTTTAAAATATATATATTTTTAAATTCGGACTGGGCCTCACCTAGCTAAATGGGCCGGCCCAGCCCAAGCTGGGCCGAGAGCAGCCCAGCCCAGGCCAGTTTAACGAAGAAGAGTGAAACGGTGCGCTGCACTGTGCACGTCTTCTTCGATAGTGCAGCGCACCTGCACGTGAAATGGCTTCTGACCGACCACGACGAGAGCTTCAACGGAGGATACCGACGGGTAGAGGAGGCCGAGGTGGTTCTTCCTGTGGTGGTGGCGTCTGAAATGGTGGCCTGTGGTGGCCGGAAACAACCTTGGAAGGTGGTGGTACTGTTCACCGACCACGACGAGAGCTTAAAAGGAGGATACCGACGGGTAGAGGAGGCCGAGGTGGTTCTTCCTGTGGTGGTTTCATCGTAAATGGTGGTCTGTGGTGGCCGGAGTCAGCGTTAGAAGCTCTCGGCTTCCATGGCTGTTCTGAGAGAGAGAGAGAGAGAGAGAGAGAGAGAGAGAGAGACATGGCAGCTGCACATTTTGCATGTAAAATTCTCACAGTTTTGCATTCTCATTTGCATGTAAAATTATCGATACAAAACGTGGTTTCAATAAACATGAACCGCAGACGGAAAAGCTCCAATTTCTAGCTTTTTTTGAACCGGCGTTTTGTACAAAATATGGTGTGGGTCCCACACAAAAAAAGTGCTTATTTTTGTTAACCAAACACCAAATTGTAGGTGCAACCTGCGTTTTGTTGAAAATGCCGGTTGCACCTCAATACCAAACGGGTGCTTAGTTGGTATTAGCCTATTTTTTATGGGTAATAGACTTTTCCCCCGACCGTGATTGAACTGGCTTGTTGGAGGGGGCATTAGCCTTGGATTTTCGGACATATTGATCCTGACTCGACTAGCCCCATTTCAATGGGTATTAGCCTTTGATTTGTGACCTTGTTGGTCTTGTCATATCCAAGCCCTTTTTAGTTGGTATTAGGCTTAAATTTTATGGGTAATAGCATTTTCCCTCGAGCATGATAGAACTATCTTGATGGAGGGGGTATTACCCTTGGATTTTGGGACATATTGATCCTGACTCGACTAGCCCCATTTCAATGGGTATTTGCCTTAGATTTTTGACCTGGTTGGTCTTGTCATATCCAAGGCCTTTTTAGTTGGTATTAGCCTAAAATTTTATGGGTAATAGACTTTTCCCCCGAGCATGATTGAACTGGCTTGTTGGAGGGGGTTTAGCCTTGGATTTTGGGACATATTGATCCTGACTCGACTAGCCCCATTTCATTGGGTATTTGCCTTAGATTTCTGACCTGGTTGGTCCTGTCATATCCAAGGCATTTTTAGTTGGTATTAGCCTAAAATTTTATTGGTAATAGACTTTTCCCCCGAGCATGATTGAACTGGCTTGTTGGAGGTGGTATTAGCCTTGGATTTTGGGACATATTGATCCTGACTCGACTAGCCCCATTTCAATGGGTATTTGCCTTAGATTTCTGACCTGGTTGGTCTTGTAATATCCAAGCCCTTTTTAGTTGATATAAGGCTTAAATTTTATGGGTAATAGACTTTTCCCCCGAGCATGATTGAACTGGCTTGTTGAAGGGGGCATTAGCCTTGTATTTTCAGACATATTGATCCTAACTCGACTAGCCCCATTTCAATGGGTATTAGCCTTTGATTTGTGACCTTGTTGGTCTTGTCATATCCAAGCCCTTTTTAGTTGGCATTAGGCTTAAATTTTATGGGTAATAGCATTTTCCCTCGAGCATGATAGAACTAGCTTGATGGAAGGGGTATTAGCCTTGGATTTTTGGACATATTGATCCTGACTAGAATAGCCCTTTTTCAAGGGGTATTAGCCTTATATTTCAGACATGGTTTGTCTTGTCATATTAAAGCCCTTTTTAGTTGGTATTAGACTTAAATTTTATGGGTAATAGACTTTTCCCCCGAGCATGATCGAACTGGCTTGTTGGAGGGGGTATTAGCCTTGGATTTTTGGAAATATTGATCCTAACTCGACTAGCCCCATTTCAATCGGTATTAGACTTAGATTTCTGAACTTGTTGGTCTTGTCATATCCAAGCCCATTTTAGTTGGTATTAGGCTTAAATTTTATTGGTAATAGCGTTTTCCCTCGAGCATGATTGAACTGGCTTGATGGAGGGGGTATTAGCCTTGATTTTCTGACATATTGATCGTAACTCGACTAACCCCATTTCAATGGGTATTAGCATTAGATTTCTGACCTTGTTGGTCTTGTCATATCCAAGGCCTTTTTAGTTGGTAATAGCCTAAAATTTTATGGGTAATAGTCTTTCCCCCAAGCATGATTACTCTGGCTTGTTGGCGGGGGCATTAGCCTTGGATTTTCGGACATATTGATCCTGACTCGACTAGCCCCATTTCAATAGGTATTAGCCTTTGATTTTTGACTTTGTTGATCTTGTCATATCCAATGCCATTTTAGTTGGTATTAGACTTATATTTTCTAGGTAATAGTCTTTCCCCCGAGCATGATAGAAATCTCTTCTTGGAGGGGGTATTAGCCTTGGATTCTCGGACATATTTATCCAGACTCGACTAGCCCCATTTCAATGGGTATTAGCCTTCGATTTCTGACCTTGTTGGTCTTGTCATATCCAAGCCCATTTTAGTTGGTATTAGTCTTAAATTTTCTGGGTAATAGTCTTTCCCCTGAGCATGACCGAACTCTCTTGTTGGAGGCGGTGTTAGCCTTGTATTTTAGGACATATTGATCCTGACTCGACTAGTTCCATTTCAATGGGTATTAGCCTTAGATTTCTGACCTTGTTGGTCTAGTTATATCCAAGCCCTTTTTAGCTAGTATTAGACTTAAATTTTATGGGTCATGGACTTTTCCCCCGAGCATGATTGAACAGGCTTTTTGGAGGGGGTTTTAGCCTTGGATTTTTGGACATATTGATCCTGAGTCGACTAGCCCCATTTCAATGGGTATTAGCCTTAGATTTATGACATTGTTGGTCTTGCCATATCCAAGCCCAATTTTAGTTGGTATTAAACTTAAATATTAAGGGTAATAGCATCTTCCCCCTAGCATGATTGAATTGGCTTGTTGGAGGCGGTGTTAGCCTTGGATTTTTGGACATATTGATCCTGACTCGACTAGCCCCATTTCAGTGGGTATTAGCCTTAGATTTCTGACCTTGTTGGTCTTGTCTTATCCAAGGCCATTTTATTTGGTATTAGACTTAAATTTTATGGGTAATAGACTTTTCCCCCCAACATGATTGAACTGCCTTGTTGGAGGGGGCATTAGCCTTGGATTTTCGGACATATTGATCCTGACTCGACAAGCCCCATTACAATGGGTATTAGCCTAAGATTTCTGACCTGTTTCATCTTGTCATATCCAAGGCCATTGTAGTTGGTATTAGACTTATATTTTCTAGGTAATAGTCTTTCCCCCGAGCATGATAGAAATCTCTTCTTGGAGGGGGTATTAGCCTTGGATTCTCGGACATATTGATCTTGACTCGACTAGTCCCATTTCAATGGGTATTAGCCTTAGATTTCTGACATTGTTGGTCTTGCCATATACAAGCCCAATTTTAGTTGGTATTAGTCTTAAATATTAAGGGTAATAGCATCTTCCCCCGAGCATGATTGATTTGGCTTGTTGGAGGCGGTGTTGGCCTTTGATTTTTGGACATATTAATCCTGACTCGACTAGCCCCATTTCAATGGGTATTAGCCTTAGATTTTTGACATTGTTGGTCTTGCCATATCCAAAACCAATTTTAGTTTGTATTACTCTTAAATATTAAGGGTAATAGCATCTTCCCCCGAGCATGATTGAATTGGCTTGTTGGAGGCGGTGTTAGCCTTTGATTTTCGAACATATTGATCCTGACTCGACTAGCCCCATTTCAATGGGTATTAGCCTTAGATTTCTGACATTGTTGGTCTTGGCATATCCAAGACCAATTTTAGTTGGTATTACTCTTAAATATTAAGGGTAATAGCATCTTCCCCCGAGCATGATTGAATTGGCTTGTTGGAGGCAGTGTTAGCCTTAGATTTCTGACCTTGTTGGTCTTGTCATATCCAAGGCCATTTTAGTTGGTATTAGACTTAAATTTTATGGGTAATAGACTTTTCCCCCAAACATGATTGAACTGACTTGTTGGAGGGGGCATTAGCCTTGGATTTTCGGACATATTGATCCTGACTCGACAAGCCCCATTTCAATGGGTATTAGCCTTAGATTTCTGACCTATTTCATCTTGTCATATCCAAGGCCATTTTAGTTGGTATTAGACTTATAGTTTCTGGCTAATAGTCTTTCCACCGAGCATGACAGAAATCTCTTCTTGGAGGGGGTATTAGCCTTGGTTTCTCGGACATATTGATCCTGACTCGACTAGCCCCATTTTGATGGGTATTATCCTTAGATTTCTGACCTTGTTGGTCTTGTCATATCCAAGGCCTTTTTAGTTGGTATTAGCCTAAAATTTTATGGGTAATAGACTTTCCCCCAAGCATGATTGAACTGGCTTTTTGGAGGGGGTATTAGCCTTGGATTTTCGGACATATTGATCCTGACTCAACTAGCCCCATTTCAATGGGTATTAGCCTTAGATTTCTGACATTGTTGGTCTTGCCATATACAAGCCCAATTTTAGTTGGTATTAGTCTTAAATATTAAGGGTAATAGCATCTTCCCCCGAGCATGATTGATTTGGCTTGTTGGAGGCGGTGTTGGCTTTTGATTTTTGGACATATTGATCCTGACTCGACTAGCCCCATTTCAATGGGTATTAGCCTTAGATTTCTGACATTGTTGGTCTTGCCATATCCAAAACCAATTTTAGTTGGTATTAGTCTTAAATATTAAGGGTAATAGCATCTTCCCCCGAGCATGATTGAATTGGCTTGTTGGAGGCGGTGTTAGCCTTGGATTTTCGGACATATTGATCCTGACTCGACTAGCCCCATTTCAATGGGTATTAGCCTTAGATTTCTGACCTTGTTGGTCTTGTCATCTCCAAGCCCATTTTAGTTGGTATTAGTCTTAAATTTTATGGGTAATAGTCTTTCCCCTGAGCATGATCGAACTCTCTTGTTGGAGGGGGCATTAGCCTTGGATTTTCGGACATATCGATCCTGACTCGACTAGCCCCATTTCAATGGGTATTAGCCTTAGACTTCTGACCTGTTTTATCTTGGCATATCCAAGGCCATTTTAGTTGGTATTAGACTTATATTTTTTGGGTCATAGTCTTTCCCCCGAGCATGATAGAAATCTCTTCTTGGAGGGGGTATTAGCCTTGGATTTTTGGACATATTGATCTTGACTCGACTAGCCCCATTTCAATGGGTATTAGCCTTAGATTTCTGACCTTGTTGGTCTTGTCATATCCAAGGCCATTTAAGTGGTATTAGTCTTAAATATTAAGGGTAATAGCATCTTCCCCCGAGCATAACCGAACTCTCTTGTTAGAGCCGGTGTTAGCCTTTGATTTTCGGACATATTGATCCTGACTCGACTAGTTCCATTTCAATGGGTATTAGCCTTAGATTTCTTACCTTGTTGGTCTAGTTATATCCAAGCCCTTTTTAGCTAGTATTACTCTTAAACTTTGTGGGTAATGGACTTTTCCCCCGAGCATGATTGAACATGCTTTTTGGAGGGGGCATTAGCCTTGGATTTTTAGATATATTGATCCTGACTCGACAAGCCCCATTTCACTGGGTATTAGCCTTAGATTTCTAACTTGGTTCTTCTTGTCATATCCAAGGCCATTTTAGTTGGTATTAGACTTAAATTTTCTATGTAATAGTTTTTCCCCCGAGCATGATAGAAATCTCTTCTTGGAGGGGGTATTAGCCTTGGATTCTCGAACATATTGATCCTGACTCGACTAGCCCCATTTCAATGGGTATTAGGCTTAGATTTCTGACCTTGTTGGTCTTGTCATATCCAAGGCCATTTTAGTTGGTATTAGACATAAATTTTCTGGGTAATAGTCTTTCCCCCGATCATGATCGAACTCTCTTGTTGGAGGGGGTATTAGCCTTGGATTTTAGGACATATTGATCCTGACTCGACTTGTTCCATTTCAATGGGTATTAGCCTTATATCTTTGACCTTGATGGTCTTGTTATATCCAAGCCCTTTTTAACTAGTATTAGACTTAAATTTTATGGGTAATGGACTTTTTCCCCGAGCATGATTGAACAGGCTTTTTGTAGGGGTATTAGCCTTGGATTTTAGGACATATTAATCCTGACTCGACTAGCCCCATTTAAATAGGTATTAGCATTAGATTTCTGACATTGTTGGTCTTGCCATATGCAAGACCAATTTTAGTTGGTATTACTCTTAAATATTAAGGGTAATAGCATCTTGCCCCGAGCATGATTGAATTGGCTTGTTGGAGGCGGTGTTAGCCTTGGATTCTTGGACATATTGATCCTGACTCGACTAGCCCCATTTCAATGGGTATTAGCCTTAGATTTCTGACATTGTTGGTCTTGACATATTCAAGCCCAATTTTAGTTGGTATTAGTCTTAAATATTAAGGGTAATAGCATCTTCCCCCGAGCATGATTGAATTGGCTTGTTGGAGGAGGTGTTAGCCTTGGATTCTTGGATATATTGATCCTGACTTGACTAGCCCCATTTCAATGGGTATTAGCCTTAGATTTCTGACATTGTTGGTCATGCCATATCCAAGCCCAATTTTAGTTGGTATTAGTCTTAAATATTAAGGGTAATAGCATCTTCCCCCTAGCATGATTGAATTGGCTTGTTGGAGGCGATGTTAGTCTTGGATTTTTGGACATATTGATCCTGACTCGACTAGTTCCATTTCAATGGGTATTAGCCTTAGATTTCTGACCTTGTTGGTCTTGTCATATCCAAGGCCATTTTAGTTGGTATTAGACTTAAATTTTATGGGTAATAGACTTTCCCCCCAAACATGATTGAACTAACTTGTTGGAGGGGGCATTAGCCTTGGATTTTCGGACATATTGATCCTGACTCGACTAGTTCCATTTCAATGGGTATTAGCCTTACATTTCTGACCTGTTTCATCTTGTCATATCCAAGGCCATTTTAGTTGGTATTAGACTTATATTTTCTGGGTAATAGTCTTTCCCCCGAGCATGATAGAAATCTCTTCTTGGAGGGGGTATTAGCCTTGGATTCTTGGACATATTGATCCTGACTCGACTAGCCCCATTTCAATGGGTATTAGCCTTAGATTTTTGACCTTATTGGTCTTGTCATATCCAAGGCCATTTTAGTTGGTATTAGACTTAAATTTTCTTGGTAATAGTCTTTCCCCCGAGCATGATCGAACTCTCTTGTTGGAGGGGGTATTAGCCTTGGATTTTCGGCAATATTGATCCTGACTCGACTAGCCCCATTTCAATGGGTATTAGCCTTAGATTTCTGACCTTTTTGGTCTTGTCATATCCAAGGCCATTTTAGTTGGTATTAGACTTAAATTTTCTGGGCAATAATCTTTCCCCCGAGCATGATCGAACTCTCTTGTTGGAGAGGGTATTAGCCTTGGATTTTCGGACATATTGATCCTGACTCGACTAGTTCCATTTCAATGGGTATTAGCCTTAGATTTCTGACATGGTTCTTCTTGTCATATCCGAGGCCATTTTAGATGGTATTAGACTTAAATTTTATGGGTAATAGACTTTTCTCCCGAGAATGATTGAACTGGCTTGTTGGATGGGTATTAGCCTTGGATTTTCGGACAAATTGGTCCTGACTCGACGAGCCCCATTTATATGAGTATTAGCCTTAGATTTCTAACCTTGTTCATATCCAAGCCCTTTTAGTTGGTATTAGACTTCAAATTTATGGGTAATAGAGTTTTCCCCCAAACATGATTGAACTTGGTTTTTCAAGGGGGTGTTAGCCTTGGATTTTCGGACAAATTAATCATGATTCCACGAGCCCTATTTAAATGAGTATTAGCCTTAGATTTATAACCTTGTTCATATCCAAGCACTTTTTAGTTGGTATTAGACTTCAGTTTTATGGGTAATAGACTTTTACCCCAAACATGATTGAACTTGGTTTTTGGAGGGGGTGTTAGCATTGGATTTTCGGACAAATTGATCCTGACTCGACGAGCCCCTTTTAAATGAGTATTAGCCTTAGATTTCTAACCTTGTTCATATCCAAGCGCTTTTCGTTGGTATTAGACTACAGGTTTATGGGTATTAGACTTTTCCCCCAAACATGATTGAACTTGGTTTTTGGAGGGGGTGTTAGCCTTGGATTTTCGGACAAAATAGATCCTGACTGGACGAGCCCCTTTTAAATGAGTATTAGCCTTAGATTTCTAACCTTGTTCATATCCAAGCCCTTTTAGTTCGTATTAGACTTCAAATTTATGGGTAATAGACTTTTCCCCCAAATATTATTTAACTTGGTTTTTCGAGGGGGTGTTAGCCTTGGATTTTCGGACAAATTAATCATGATTCCATTAGCCCTATTTAAATGAGTATTAGCCTTAGATTTATAACCTTGTTCATATCCAAGCCCTTTTTAGTTGGTATTAGACTTCAGTTTTATGGGTAAAGACTTTTCCCCCAAACATGATTGAACTTGGTTTTTGGAGGGGGTGTTAGCCTTGGATTTTCGGACAAATTGATCCTGCCTCGACGAGCTCCATTTAAATGAGTATTAGCCTTAGATTTCTAACCTTGTACATATCCAAGCCCTTTTAGTTGGTATTAGACTTCAGGTTTATGGGTAATAGACTTTCCCCCCAAACATGATTGAACTCGGTTTTTCGAGGGGGTGTTAGCCTTGGATTTTCAAACAAATTGATCCTGACTCGACGAGCCCCATTTAAATGAGAATTAGCCTTAGATTTCTAACCTTGTTCATATCCAAGCCCTTTTAGTTGGTATTAGACTTCAAATTTATGGGTAATAGACTTTTCCCCCAAACATGATTGAACTTGGTTTTTGGAGGGGGTGTTAGCCTCGGATTTTCGGACAAATTGATCATGACTCGATGAGCCCCATTGAAATGAGTATTAGCCTTAGATTTCTAACCTTGTTCATATCCAACCCCTTTTAGTTGGTATTACACTTCAAATTTATGGGTAATAGACTTTTACCCCAAACATGATTGAACTTGGTTTTTGGAGGGGGTGTTAGCCTTGGATTTTCGGACAAATTGATCCTGACTCGACGAGCCCCTTTTAAATGAGTAGTAGCCTTAGATTTCTAACCTTGTTCATATCCAAGCCCTTTTAGTTGGTATTCGACTTCAAATTTATGGGTAATAGACTTTTCCCCCAAACATGATTGAACTTGGTTTTTCGAGGGGGTGTTAGCCTTGGATTTTCGGACAAATTGATCCTGACTCGACGAGACCCTTTTAAATGAGTATTAGCCAACCTTGTTCATATCCAAGCCCTTTTAGTTGGTATTATACTTCAAATTTATGGGTAATAGACTTTTACCCCAAACATGATTGAACTTGGTTTTTCGAGGGGGTGTTAGCCTTGGATTTTCGGACAAATAGATCCTGACTCGACGAGCCCCTTTTAAATGAGTATTAGCCTTAGATTTCTAACCTTGTTCATATCCAAGCCCTTTTAGTTGGTATTAGACTTCAAATTTATGGGTAATAGACTTTTCCACCAAACAAGATTGAACTTGGTTTTTGGAGGGGGTGTTAGCCTTGGATTTTCGGACCAATTGATCCTAACTCGACGAGCCCCTTTTAAATGAGTATTAGCCTTAGATTTCTAACCTTGTTCATATCCAAGCCCCTTTAGTTGGTATTAGACTTCAAATTTTATGGGTAATAGACTTTTCCCCCAAACATGATTGAACTTGGTTTTTGGAGGGGGTGTTAGCCTTGGATTTTCGGACAAATTGATCCTGACTCGACGAGCCCCATTGAAATGAGTATTAGCCTTAGATTTCTAACCTTGTTCATATCCAAGCCTTTTTAGTTGGTATTAGACTTCAAATTTATGGGTAATAGACTTTTACCCCAAACGTGATTGAACTTGGTTTTTGGAGGGGGTGTTAGCCTTGGATTTTCGGACAAATTGATCCTGACTCGACGAGCCCCTTTTAAATGAGTATTAGCCTTAGATTTCTAACCTTGTTCATAACCAAGCCCTTTTAGTTGGTATTAGACTTCAAATTTATGGGTAATAGACTTTTCCCCCAAACATGATTGAACTTTGTTTTTCGAGGGGGTGTTAGCCATGGATTTTCGGACAAATTAATCATGATTCCACGAGCCCTATTTAAATGAGTATTAGCCTTAGATTTATAACCTTGTTCATATCCAAGCACTTTTTAGTTGGTATTAGACTTTAGTTTTATGGGTAATAGACTTTTACCCCAAACATGATTGAACTTGGTTTTTGGAGGGGGTGTTAGCCTTGGATTTTCGGACAAATTGATCCTGACTCGACGAGCCCCTTTTAAATGAGTATTAGTCTTAGATTTCTAACCTTTTTCATATCCAAGCCCTTTTAGTTGGTATTATACTTCAAATTTATGGGTAATAGACTTTTACCCCAAATATGATTGAACTTGGTTTTTGGAGGGGGTGTTAGCCTTGGATTTTCGGACAAATAAATCCTGACTCGACGAGCCCCTTTTAAATGAGTATTAGCCTTAGATTTCTAACCTTGTTCATATCCAAGCCCTTTTAGTTGGTATTAGACTTCAAATTTATGGGTAATAGACTTTTTCCCCAAACATGATTGAACTTGGTTTTTGGAGGGGGTGTTAGCCTTGGATTTTCGGACCAATTGATCCTGACTCGACGAGCCCCTTTTAAATGAGTATTAGCCTTAGATTTCTAACCTTGTTCATATCCAAGCCCTTTTAGTTGGTATTAGACTTCAAATTTTATGGGTAATAGACTTTTCCCCCAAACATGATTGAACTTGGTTTTTGGAGGGGGTGTTAGCCTTGGATTTTCGGACAAATTGATCCTGACTCGACGAGCCCCATTGAAATGAGTATTAGCCTTAGATTTCTAATCTTGTTCATATCCAACCCCTTTTAGTTGGTATTACACTTCAAATTTATGGGTAATAGACTTTTACCCCAAACATGATTGAACTTGGTTTTTGGAGGGGGTGTTAGCCTTGGATTTTCTGACAAATTGATCCTTACTCGACGAGCCCCTTTTAAATGAGTAGTAGCCTTAGATTTCTAACCTTGTTCATATCCAAGCCCTTTTAGTTGGTATTCGACTTCAAATTTATGGGTAATAGACTTTTCCCCCAAACATGATTGAACTTGGTTTTTCGAGGGGGTGTTAGCCTTGGATTTTCGGACAAATTGATCCTGACTCGACGAGCCCCTTTTAAATGAGTATTAGCCTTAGATTTCTAACCTTGTTCATATCCAAGCCCTTTTAGTTGGTATTAGACTTCAAATTTATGGGTAATAGACTTTTCCCCCAAACATGATTGAACTTGGTTTTTCGAGGGGGTGTTAGCCTTGGATTTTCGGACAAATTAATCATGATTCCACGAGCCCTATTTAAATGAGTATTAGCCTTAGATTTATAACCTTGTTCATATCCAAACACTTTTTAGTTGGTATTAGACTTCAGTTTTATGGGTAATAGACTTTTACCTTAAACATGATTGAACTTGGTTTTTGGAGGGGGTGTTAGCCTTGGATTTTCGGACAAATAGATCCTGACTCGACGAGCCCCTTTTAAATGAGTATTAGCCTTAGATTTCTAACCTTGTTCATATCCAAGCCCTTTTAGTTGGTATTAGACTTCAAATTTATGGGTAATAAACTTTTCCCCCAAACATGATTGAACTTGGTTTTTGGAGGGGGTGTTAGCCTTGGATTTTCGGACAAATTGATCCTGACTCGACGAGCCACTTTTAAATGAGTAGTAGCCTTAGATTTCTAACCTTGTTCATATCCAAGCCCTTTTAGTTGGTATTCGACTTCAAATTTATGGGTAATAGACTTTTCCCCCAAACATGATTGAACTTGGTTTTTCGAGGGGGTGTTAGCCTTGGATTTTCGGACAAATTGATCCTGACTCGACGAGCCCCTTTTAAATTAGTATTAGCCTTAGATTTCTAACCTTGTTCATAACCAAGCCCTTTTAGTTGGTATTAGACTTCAAATTTATCGGCAATAGACTTTTCCCCCAAACATGATTGAACTTGGTTTTTCGAGGGGGTGTTAGCCTTGGATTTTCGGACAAATTAATCATGATTCCACGAGCCCTATTTAAATGAGTATTAGCCTTAGATTTATAACCTTGTTCATATTCAAGCACTTTTTAGTTGGTATTAGACTTCAGTTTTATGGGTAATAGACTTTTACCCCAAACATGATTGAACTTGGTTTTTGGAGGGGGTGTTAGCCTTGGATTTTCGGACAAATTGATCCTGACTCGACGAGCCCCTTTTAAATGAGTATTAGTCTTAGATTTCTAACCTTTTTCATATCCAAGCCCTTTTAGTTGGTATTATACTTCAAATTTATGGGTAATAGACTTTTACCCCAAACATGATTGAACTTGGTTTTTGGAGGGGGTGTTAGCCTTGGATTTTTGGACAAATAGATCTTGACTCGACGAGCCCCTTTTAAATGAGTATTAGCCTTAGATTTCTAACCTTGTTCATATCCAAGCCCTTTTAGTTGGTATTAGACTTCAAATTTTATGGGTAATAGACTTTTCCCCCAAACATGATTGAACTTGGTTTTTGGAGGGGGTGTTAGCCTTGGATTTTCGGACCAATTGATCTTGACTCGACGAGCCCCTTTTAAATGAGTATTAGCCTTAGATTTCTAACCTTGTTCATATCCAAGCCCTTTTAGTTGGTATTAGACTTCAAATTTTATGGGTAATAGACTTTTCCCCCAAACATGATTGAACTTGGTTTTTGGAGGGGGTGTTAGCCTTGGATTTTCGGACAAATTGATCCTGACTCGACGAGGCCCATTGAAATGAGTATTAGCCTTAGATTTCTAATCTTGTTCATATCCAACCCCTTTTAGTTGGTATTACACTTCAAATTTATGGGTAATAGACTTTTACCCCAAACATGATTGAACTTGGTTTTTAGAGGGGGTGTTAGCCTTGGATTTTCGGACAAATTGATCCTAACTCGACAAGCCACTTTTAAATGAGTAGTAGCCTTAGATTTCTAACCTTGTTCATATCCAAGCCCTTTTAGTTGGTATTCGACTTCAAATTTATGGGTAATAGACTTTTCCCCCAAACATGATTGAACTTGGTTTTTCGAGGGGGTGTTAGCATTGGATTTTCGGACAAATTGATCCTGACTCGACGAGCCCCTTTTAAATTAGTATTAGCCTTAGATTTCTAACCTTGTTCATAACCAAGCCCTTTTAGTTGGTATTAGACTTCAAATTTATGGGCAATAGACTTTTCCCCCAAACATGATTGAACTTGGTTTTTCGAGGGGGTGTTAGCCTTGGATTTTCGGACAAATTGATCCTGACTCGACGAGCCCCATTTAAATGAGTATTACCCTTAGATTTCTAACCTTGTTCATATCCAAGCCCTTTTTAGTTGGTATTAGACTTCAATTGTATGCGTAATAGACTTTTCCCCCAAACATGATTGAACTTGGTTTTTCGAGGGGGTGTTAGCCTTGGATTTTCGGACAAATTGATCCTGACTCGACGAGCCCCTTTTAAATGAGTATTAGTCTTAGATTTCTAACCTTTTTCATATCCAAGCCCTTTTAGTTGGTATTATACTTCAAATTTATGGGTAATAGACTTTTACCCCAAACATGATTGAACTTGGTTTTTCGAGGGGGTGTTAGCCTTGGATTTTCGGACAAATAGATCCTGACTCGACGAGCCCCTTTTAAATGAGTATTAGCCTTAGATTTCTAACCTTGTTCATATCCAAGCCCTTTTAGTTGGTATTAGACTTCAAATTTATGGGTAATAGACTTTTCCCCCAAACATGATTGAACTTGGTTTTTCGAGGGGGTGTTAGCCTTGGATTTTCGGACAAATTGATCCTGACTCGACGAGCCCCTTTTAAATGAGTATTAGCCTTAGATTTCTAACCTTGTTCATATCCAAGCCCTTTTAGTTGGTATTAGACTTCAAATTTATGAGTAATAGACTTTTCCCCCAAACATGATTGAACTTGGTTTTTCGAGGGGGTGTTAGCCTTGGATTTTCGGACAAATTGATCCTGACT
The DNA here is from genome assembly GCA_964035475.1 of Salix caprea. Taxonomy (NCBI): domain Eukaryota; kingdom Viridiplantae; phylum Streptophyta; class Magnoliopsida; order Malpighiales; family Salicaceae; genus Salix; species Salix caprea. The sequence continues at coordinate 2,432,612 of OZ037753.1, read as the reverse complement.
CGACGAGCCCCTTTTAAATGAGTATTAGCCTTAGATTTCTAACCTTTTTCATATCCAAGCCCTTTTAGTTGGTATTATACTTCAAATTTATGGGTAATAGACTTTTACCCCAAACATGATTGAACTTGGTTTTTCGAGGGGGTGTTAGCCTTGGATTTTCGGACAAATAGATCCTGACTCGACGAGCCCCTTTTAAATGAGTATTAGCCTTAGATTTCTAACCTTGTTCATATCCAAGCCCTTTTAGTTGGTATTAGACTTCAAATTTATGGGTAATAGACTTTTCCCCCAAACATGATTGAACTTGGTTTTTCGAGGGGGTGTTAGCCTTGGATTTTCGGACAAATTGATCCTGACTCGACGAGCCCCTTTTAAATGAGTATTAGCCTTAGATTTCTAACCTTTTACATATCCAAGCCCTTTTAGTTGGTATTATACTTCAAATTTATGGGTAATAGACTTTTACCCCAAACATGATTGAACTTGGTTTTTCGAGGGGGTGTTAGCCTTGGATTTTCGGACAAATTGATCCTGACTCGACGAGCCCCTTTTAAATGAGTATTAGCCTTAGATTTATATCCTTGTTCATATCCAAGCCCTTTTAGTTGGTATTAGACTTCAAATTTATGGGTAATAGACTTTTCCCCCAAACAAGATTGAACTTGGTTTTTGGAGGGGGTGTTAGCCTTGGATTTTCGGACCAATTGATCTTGACTCGACGAGCCCCTTTTAAATGAGTATTAGCCTTAGATTTCTAACCTTGTTCATATCCAAGCCCTTTTAGTTGGTATTAGACTTCAAATTTTATGGGTAATAGACTTTTCCCCCAAACATGATTGAACTTGGTTTTTGGAGGGGGTGTTAGCCTTGGATTTTCGGACAAATTGATCCTGACTCGACGAGCCCCATTGAAATGAGTATTAGCCTTAGATTTCTAACCTTGTTCATATCCAAGCCTTTTTAGTTGGTATTAGACTTCAAATTTATGGGTAATAGACTTTTACCCCAAACATGATTGAACTTGGTTTTTGGAGGGGGTGTTAGCCTTGGATTTTCGGACAAATTGATCCTGACTCGACGAGCCCCTTTTAAATGAGTAGTAGCCTTAGATTTCTAAACTTGTTCATATCCAAGCCCTTTTAGTTGGTATTCGACTTCAATTTTATGGGTAATAGACTTTTCCCCCAAACATGATTGAACTTGGTTTTTCGAGGGGGTGTTAGCCTTGGATTTTCGGACAAATTGATCCTGACTCGACGAGCCCCATTGAAATGAGTATTAGCCTTAGATTTCTAATCTTGTTCATATCCAACCCCTTTTAGTTGGTATTACACTTCAAATTTATGGGTAATAGACTTTTACCCCAAACATGATTGAACTTGGTTTTTAGAGGGGGTGTTAGCCTTGGATTTGCGGACAAATTGATCCTAACTCGACGAGCCACTTTTAAATGAGTAGTAGCCTTAGATTTGTAACCTTGTTCATATCCAAGCCCTTTTAGTTGGTATTCGACTTCAAATTTATGGGTAATAGACTTTTCCCCCAAACATGATTGAACTTGGTTTTTCGAGGGGGTGTTAGCCTTGGATTTTCGGACAAATTGATCCTGACTCGACGAGCCCCTTTTAAATTAGTATTAGCCTTAGATTTCTAACCTTGTTCATAACCAAGCCATTTTAGTTGGTATTAGACTTCAAATTTATGGGCAATAGACTTTTCCCCCAAACATGATTGAACTTGGTTTTTCGAGGGGGTGTTAGCCTTGGATTTTCGGACAAATTAATCATGATTCCACGAGCCCTATTTAAATGAGTATTAGCCTTAGATTTATAACCTTGTTCATATTCAAGCACTTTTTAGTTGGTATTAGACTTCAGTTTTATGGGTAATAGACTTTTACCCCAAACATGATTGAACTTGGTTTTTGGAGGGGGTGTTAGCCTTGGATTTTCGGACAAATTGATCCTGACTCGACGAGCCCCTTTTAAATGAGTATTAGTCTTAGATTTCTAACCTTTTTCATATCCAAGCCCTTTTAGTTGGTATTATACTTCAAATTTATGGGTAATAGACTTTTCCCCCAAACATGATTGAACTTGGTTTTTCGAGGGGGTGTTAGCCTTGGATTTTCGGACAAATAGATCCTGACTCGACGAGCCCCTTTTAAATGAGTATTAGCCTTAGATTTCTAACCTTGTTCATATCCAAGCCCTTTTAGTTGGTATTAGACTTCAAATTTATGGGTAATAGACTTTTCCCCCAAACATGATTGAACTTGGTTTTTCGAGGGGGTGTTAGCCTTGGATTTTCGGACAAATTGATCCTAACTCGACGAGCCTTTTTTAAATGAGTATTAGCCTTAGATTTCTAACCTTGTTCATATCCAAGCCCTTTTAGTTGGTATTAGACTTCAAATTTATGGGTAATAGACTTTTCCCCCAAACATGATTGAACTTGGTTTTTCGAGGGGGTGTTAGCCTTGGATTTTCGGACAAATTGATCCTGACTCGACGAGCCCCTTTTAAATGAGTATTAGCCTTAGATTTCTAACCTTTTTCATATCCAAGCCCTTTTAGTTGGTATTATACTTCAAATTTATGGGTAATAGACTTTTACCCCAAACATGATTGAACTTGGTTTTTCGAGGGGGTGTTAGCCTTGGATTTTCGGACAAATAGATCCTGACTCGACGAGCCCCTTTTAAATGAGTATTAGCCTTAGATTTCTAACCTTGTTCATATCCAAGCCCTTTTAGTTGGTATTAGACTTCAAATTTATGGGTAATAGACTTTTCCCCCAAACATGATTGAACTTGGTTTTTCGAGGGGGTGTTAGCCTTGGATTTTCGGACAAATTGATCCTGACTCGACGAGCCCCTTTTAAATGAGTATTAGCCTTAGATTTCTAACCTTTTACATATCCAAACCCTTTTAGTTGGTATTATACTTCAAATTTATGGGTAATAGACTTTTACCCCAAACATGATTGAACTTGGTTTTTCGAGGGGGTGTTAGCCTTGGATTTTCGGACAAATAGATCCTGACTCGACGAGCCCCTTTTAAATGAGTATTAGCCTTAGATTTCTAACCTTGTTCATATCCAAGCCCTTTTAGTTGGTATTAGACTTCAAATTTATGGGTAATAGACTTTTCCCCCAAACAAGATTGAACTTGGTTTTTGGAGGGGGTGTTAGCCTTGGATTTTCGGACCAATTGATCTTGACTCGACGAGCCCCTTTTAATTGAGTATTAGCCTTAGATTTCTAACCTTGTTCATATCCAATCCCTTTTAGTTGGTATTAGACTTCAAATTTTATGGGTAATAGACTTTTCCCCCAAACATGATTGAACTTGGTTTTTGGAGGGGGTGTTAGCCTTGGATTTTCGGACAAATTGATCCTGACTCGACGAGCCCCATTGAAATGAGTATTAGCCTTAGATTTCTAACCTTGTTCATATCCAAGCCTTTTTAGTTGGTATTAGACTTCAAATTTATGGGTAATAGACTTTTACCCCAAACATGATTGAACTTGGTCTTTGGAGGGGGTGTTAGCCTTGGATTTTCGGACAAATTGATCTTGACTCGACGAGCCCCATTGAAATGAGTATTAGCCTTAGATTTCTAATCTTGTTCATATCCAACCCCTTTTAGTTGGTATTACACTTCAAATTTATGGGTAATAGACTTTTACCCCAAACATGATTGAACTTGGTTTTTAGAGGGGGTGTTAGCCTTGGATTTTCGGACAAATTGATCCTGACTCGACGAGCCACTTTTAAATGAGTAGTAGCCTTAGATTTCTAACCTTGTTCATATCCAAGCCCTTTTAGTTGGTATTCGACTTCAAATTTATGGGTAATAGACTTTTCCCCCAAACATGATTGAACTTGGTTTTTCGAGGGGGTGTTAGCCTTGGATTTTCGGACAAATTGATCCTGACTCGACGAGCCCCTTTTAAATTAGTATTAGCCTTAGATTTCTAACCTTGTTCATAACCAAGCCCTTTTAATTGGTATTAGACTTCAAATTTATGGGCAATAGACTTTTCCCCCAAACATGATTGAACTTGGTTTTTCGAGGGGGTGTTAGCCTTGGATTTTCGGACAAATTGATCCTGACTCGACGAGCCCCTTTTAAATTAGTATTAGCCTTAGATTTCTAACCTTTTTCATATCCAAGCCCTTTTAGTTGGTATTATACTTCAAATTTATGGGTAATAGACTTTTACCCCAAACATGATTGAACTTGGTTTTTCGAGGGGGTGTTAGACTTGGATTTTCGGACAAATAGATCCTGACTCGACGAGCCCCTTTTAAATGAGTATTAGCCTTAGATTTCTAACCTTGTTCATATCCAAGCCCTTTTAGTTGGTATTAGACTTCAAATTTATGGGTAATAGACTTTTCCCCCAAACAAGATTGAACTTGGTTTTTGGAGGGGGTGTTAGCCTTGGATTTTCGGACAAATAGATCCTGACTCGACGAGCCCCTTTTAAATGAGTATTAGCCTTAGATTTCTAACCTTGTTCATATCCAAGCCCTTTTAGTTGGTATTAGACTTCAAATTTATGGGTAATAGACTTTTCCCCCAAACAAGATTGAACTTGGTTTTTGGAGGGGGTGTTAGCCTTGGATTTTCAGACAAATTGATCCTGACTCGACGAGCCCCTTTTAAATTAGTATTAGCCTTAGATTTCTAACCTTGTTCATAACCAAGCCCTTTTAGTTGGTATTAGACTTCAAATTTATCGGCAATAGACTTTTCCCCCAAACATGATTGAACTTGGTTTTTCGAGGGGGTGTTAGCCTTGGATTTTCGGACAAATTAATCATGATTCCACGAGCCCTATTTAAATGAGTATTAGCCTTAGATTTATAACCTTGTTCATATTCAAGCACTTTTTAGTTGGTATTAGACTTCAGTTTTATGGGTAATAGACTTTTACCCCAAACATGATTGAACTTGGTTTTTGGAGGGGGTGTTAGCCTTGGATTTTCGGACAAATTGATCCTGACTCGACGAGCCCCTTTTAAATGAGTATTAGTCTTAGATTTCTAACCTTTTTCATATCCAAGCCCTTTTAGTTGGTATTATACTTCAAATTTATGGGTAATAGACTTTTACCCCAAACATGATTGAACTTGGTTTTTGGAGGGGGTGTTAGCCTTGGATTTTCGGACAAATAGATCCTGACTCGACGAGCCCCTTTTAAATGAGTATTAGCCTTAGATTTCTAACCTTGTTCATATCCAAGCCCTTTTAGTTGGTATTAGACTTCAAATTTATGGGTAATAGACTTTTCCCCCAAACATGATTGAACTTGGTTTTTCGAGGGGGTGTTAGCCTTGGATTTTCGGACAAATTGATCCTGACTCGACGAGCCCCTTTTAAATGAGTATTAGCCTTAGATTTCTAACCTTTTTCATATCCAAGCCCTTTTAGTTGGTATTATACTTCAAATTTATGGGTAATAGACTTTTACCCCAAACATGATTGAACTTGGTTTTTCGAGGGGGTGTTAGACTTGGATTTTCGGACAAATAGATCCTGACTCGACGAGCCCCTTTTAAATGAGTATTAGCCTTAGATTTCTAACCTTGTTCATATCCAAGCCCTTTTAGTTGGTATTAGACTTCAAATTTATGGGTAATAGACTTTTCCCCCAAACAAGATTGAACTTGGTTTTTGGAGGGGGTGTTAGCCTTGGATTTTCGGACCAATTGATCTTGACTCGACGAGCCCCTTTTAAATGAGTATTAGCCTTTGATTTCTAACCTTGTTCATATCCAAGCCCTTTTAGTTGGTATTAGACTTCAAATTTTAAGGGTAATAGACTTTTCCCCCAAACATGATTGAACTTGGTTTTTGGAGGGGGTGTTAGCCTTGGATTTTCAGACAAATTGATCCTGACTCGACGAGCCCCATTGAAATGAGTATTAGCCTTAGATTTCTAACCTTGTTCATATCCAAGCCTTTTTAGTTGGTATTAGACTTCAAATTTATGGGTAATAGACTTTTACCCCAAACATGATTGAACTTGGTTTTTGGAGGGGGTGTTAGCCTTGGATTTTCGGACAAATTGATCCTGACTCGACGAGCCCCTTTTAAATGAGTAGTAGCCTTAGATTTCTAACCTTGTTCATATCCAAGCCCTTTTAGTTGGTATTCGACTTCAATTTTATGGGTAATAGACTTTTCCCCCAAACATGATTGAACTTGGTTTTTGGAGGGGGTGTTAGCCTTGGATTTTCGGACAAATTGATCCTGACTCGACGAGCCCCATTGAAATGAGTATTAGCCTTAGATTTCTAATCTTGTTGATATCCAAACCCTTTTAGTTGGTATTACACTTCAAATTTATGGGTAATAGACTTTTACCCCAAACATGATTGAACTTGGTTTTTATAGGGGGTGTTAGCCTTGGATTTTCGGACAAATTGATCCTGACTCGACGAGCCACTTTTAAATGAGTAGTAGCCTTAGATTTCTAACCTTGTTCATATCCAAGCCCTTTTAGTTGGTATTCGACTTCAAATTTATGGGTAATAAACTTTTCCCCCAAACATGATTGAACTTGGTTTTTCGAGGGGGTGTTAGCCTTGGATTTTCGGACAAATTGATCCTGACTCGACGAGCCGCTTTTAAATTAGTATTAGCCTTAGATTTCTAACCTTGTTCATAACCAAGCCCTTTTAGTTGGTATTAGACTTCAAATTTATGGGCAATAGACTTTTCCCCCAAACATGATTGAACTTGGTTTTTCGAGGGGGTGTTAGCCTTGGATTTTCGGACAAATTGATCCTGACTCGACGAGCCCCTTTTAAATTAGTATTAGCCTTAGATTTCTAACCTTGTTCATAACCAAGCCTTTTTAGTTGGTATTAGACTTCAAATTTATGGGTAATAGACTTTTCCCCCAAACAAGATTGAACTTGGTTTTTGGAGGGGGTGTTAGCCTTGGATTTTCGGACCAATTGATCGTGACTCGACGAACCCCTTTTAAATGAGTATTAGCCTTAGATTTCTAACCTTGTTCATATCCAAGCCCTTTTAGTTGGTATTAGACTTTAAATTTTATGGGTAATAGACTTTTCCCCCAAACATGATTGAACTTGGTTTTTGGAGGGGGTGTTAGCCTTGGATTTTCGGACAAATTGATCCTGACTCGACGAGCCCCATTGAAATGAGTATTAGCCTTAGATTTCTAACCTTGTTCATATCCAAGCCTTTTTAGTTGGTATTAGACTTCAAATTTATGGGTAATAGACTTTTACCCCAAACATGATTGAACTTGGTTTTTGGAGGGGGTGTTAGCCTTGGATTTTCGGACAAATTGATCCTGACTCGACGAGCCCCATTGAAATGAGTATTAGCCTTAGATTTCTAACCTTGTTCATATCCAAGCCCTTTTAGTTGGTATTCGACTTCAAATTTATGGGTAATAGACTTTTCCCCCAAACATGATTGAACTTGGTTTTTCGAGGGGGTGTTAGCCTTGGATTTTCGGACAAATTAATCATGATTCCACGAGCCCTATTTAAATGAGTATTAGCCTTAGATTTATAACCTTGTTCATATCCAAGCACTTTTTAGTTGTTATTAGACTTCAGTTTTATGGGTAATAGACTTTTACCCCAAACATGATTGAACTTGGTTTTTGGAGGGGGTGTTAGCCTTGGATTTTCGGACAAATTGATCCTGACTCGACGAGCCCCTTTTAAATGAGTATTAGTCTTAGATTTCTAACCTTGTTCATATCCAAGCCCTTTTAGTTGGTATTCGACTTCAAATTTATAGGTAATAGACTTTTCCCCCAAACATGATTGAACTTGGTTTTTTGAGGGGGGTTTAGCCTTGGATTTTCAGACCAATTGATTCTGACTCGACGAGCCCCTTTTAAATGAGTATTAGCCTTAGATTTCTAACCTTTTTCATATCCAAGCCCTTTTAGTTGGTATTATACTTCAAATTTATGGGTAATAGACTTTTACCCCAAACATGATTGAACTTGGTTTTTGGAGGGGGTGTTAGCCTTGGATTTTCGGACAAATAGATCCTGACTCGACGAGCCCCTTTTAAATGAGTATTAGCCTTAGATTTCTAACCTTGTTCATATCCAAGCCCTTTTAGTTGGTATTAGACTTCAAATTTATGGGTAATAGACTTTTCCCCCAAACATGATTGAACTTGGTTTTTCGAGGGGGTGTTAGCCTTGGATTTTCGGACAAATTAATCATGATTCCACGAGCCCTATTTAAATGAGTATTAGCCTTAGATTTATAACCTTGTTCATATCCAAGCACTTTTTAGTTGTTATTAGACTTCAGTTTTATGGGTAATAGACCTTTACCCCAAACATGATTGAACTTGGTTTTTGGAGGGGGTGTTAGCCTTGGATTTTCGGACAAATTGATCCTGACTCGACGAGCCCCTTTTAAATGAGTATTAGTCTTAGATTTCTAACCTTGTTCATATCCAAGCCCTTTTAGTTGGTATTCGACTTCAAATTTATAGGTAATAGACTTTTCCCCCAAACATGATTGAACTTGGTTTTTCGAGGGGGTGTTAGCCTTGGATTTTCAGACCAATTGATCCTGACTCGACGAGCCCCTTTTAAATGAGTATTAGCCTTAGATTTCTAACCTTGTTCATATCCAAGCCCTTTTAGTTGGTATTAGACTTCAAATTTTATGGGTAATAGACTTTTCCCCCAAACATGATTGAACTTGGTTTTTGGAGGGGGTGTTAGCCTTGGATTTTCGGACAAATTGATCCTGACTGGACGAGCCCCTTTTAAATGAGTATTAGCCTTAGATTTCTAACCTTTTTCATATCCAAGCCCTTTTAGTTGGTATTAGACTTCAAATTTTATGGGTAATAGACTTTTACCCCAAACATGATTGAACTTGGTTTTTGGAGGGGGTGTTAGCCTTGGATTTTCGGACAAATTGATCCTGACTCGACGAGCCCCTTTTAAATGAGTATTAGCCTTAGATTTGTAACCTTTTTCATATCCAAGCCCTTTTAGTTGGTATTATACTTCAAATTTATGGGTAATAGACTTTTACCCAAAACATGATTGAACTTGGTTTTTGGAGGGGTGTTAGCCTTGGATTTTCGGACAAATTGATCCTGACTCGACGAGCCCCTTTTAAATGAGTATTAGCCTTAGATTTCTAACCTTGTTCATATCCAACCCCTTTTAGTTGGTATTACACTTCACATTTATGGGTAATAGACATTTACCCCAAACATGATTGAACTTGGTTTTTGGAGGGGGTGTTAGCCTTGGATTTTCGGACAAATAGATCCTGACTGGACGAGCCCCCTTTAAATGAGTATTAGCCTTAGATTTCTAACCTTGTTAATATCCAAGCCCTTTTAGTTGGTATTAGACTTCAAATTTATGGGTAATAGACTTTTCCCCCAAACATGATTGGACTTGGTTTTTGGAGGGGGTGTTAGCCTTGGATTTTCGGACAAATTGATCCTGACTCGACGAGCCCCATTGAAATGAGTATTAGCCTTATATTTCTAACCTTGTTCATATCCAAACCCTTTTAGTTGGTATTACACTTCAAATTTATGGGTAATAGACTTTTACCCCAAACATGATTGAACTTGGTTTTTGGAGGGGGTGTTAGCCTTGGATTTTCGGACAAATTGATCTTGACTCGACGAGCCCCTTTTAAATGAGTAGTAGCCTTAGATTTCTAACCTTGTTCATATCCAAGCCCTTTTAGTTGGTATTCGACTTCAAATTTATAGGTAATAGACTTTTCCCCCAAACATGATTGAACTTGGTTTTTCGAGGGGGTGTTAGCCTTGGATTTTCAGACAAATAGATCCTGACTCGACGAGCCCCTTTTAAATGAGTATTAGCCTTAGATTTCTAACCTTGTTCATAACCAAGCCCTTTTTGTTGGTATTGGACTTCAAATTTATGGGTAATAGACTTTTCCCCCAAACATGATTGAACTTGGTTTTTCGAGGGGGTGTTAGCCTTGGATTTTCAGACAAATTGATCCTGACTCGACGAGCCCCTTTTAAATTAGTATTAGCCTTAGATTTCTAACCTTGTTCATAACCAAGCCCTTTTAGTTGGTATTGGACTTCAAATTTATGGGTAATAGACTTTTCCCCCAAACATGATTGAACTTGGTTTTTCGAGGGGGTGTTAGCCTTGGATTTTCAGACAAATTGATCCTGACTCGACGAGCCCCTTTTAAATTAGTATTAGCCTTAGATTTCTAACCTTGTTCATAACCAAGCCCTTTTAGTTGGTATTGGACTTCAAATTTATGGGTAATAGACTTTTCCCCCAAACATGATTGAACTTGGTTTTTCGAGGGGGTGTTAGCCTTGGATTTTCGGACAAATTGATCCTGACTCGACGAGCCCCTTTTAAATGAGTATTAGCCTTAGATTTCTAACCTTTTTCATATCCAAGCCCTTTTAGTTGGTATTATACTTCAAATTTATGGGTAATAGACTTTTACCCCAAACATGATTGAACTTGGTTTTTGGAGGGGGTGTTAGCCTTGGTTTTTCGGACAAATTGATCCTGACTCGACGAGCCCCTTTTAAATGAGTAGTAGCCTTAGATTTCTAACCTTGTTCATATCCAAGCCTTTTTAGTTGGTATTCGACTTCAAATTTATAGGTAATAGACTTTTCCCCCAAACATGATTGAACTTGGTTTTTCGAGGGGGTGTTAGCCTTGGATTTTCGGACCAATTGATCCTGACTCGATGAGCCCCTTTTAAATGAGTATTAGCCTTAGATTTCTAACCTTCTTCATATCCAAGCCCTTTTAGTTGGTATTAGACTTCAAATTTTATGGGTAATAGACTTTTCCCCCAAACATGATTGAACTTGGTTTTTGGAGGGGGTGTTAGCCTTGGATTTTCGGACAAATTGATCCTGACTGGACGAGCCCCTTTTAAATCAGTATTAGCCTTAGATTTCTAACCTTTTTCATATCCAAGCCCTTTTAGTTGGTATTAGACTTCAAATTTTATGGGTAATAGACTTTTACCCCAAACATGATTGAACTTGGTTTTTGGAGGGGGTGTTAGCCTTGGATTTTCGGACAAATTGATCCTGACTCGACGAGCCCCTTTTAAATGAGTATTAGCCTTAGATTTGTAACCTTTTTCATATCCAAGCCCTTTTAGTTGGTATTATAATTCAAATTTATGGGTAATAGACTTTTACCCCAAACATGATTGAACTTGGTTTTTGGAGGGGGTGTTAGCCTTGGATTTTCGGACAAATAGATCCTGACTCGACGAGCCCCTTTTAAATGAGTATTAGCCTTAGATTTCTAACCTTGTTCATATCCAAGCCCTTTTAGTTGGTATTATACTTCAAATTTTATGGGTAATAGACTTTTCCCCCAAACATGATTGAACTTGGTTTTTGGAGGGGTGTTAGCCTTGGATTTTCGGACAAATTGATCCTGACTCGACGAGCCCCATTGAAATGAGTATTAGCTTTAGATTTCTAACCTTGTTCATATCCAACCCCTTTTAGTTGGTATTACACTTCAAATTTATGGGTAATAGACTTGTACCCCAAACATGATTGAACTTGGTTTTTGGAGGGGGTGTTAGCCTTGGATTTTCGGACAAATTGATCCTGACTCGACGAGCCCCATTTAAATGAGTATTAGCCTTAGATTTCTAACCTTGTTCATATCCAAGCCCTTTTAGTTGGTATTAGACTTCAAATTTATGGGTAATAGACTTTTCCCCCAAACATGATTGAACTTGGTTTTTGGAGGGGGTGTTAGCCTCGGATTTTCGGACAAATTGATCCTGACTGGACGAGCCCCTTTTAAATGAGTATTAGCTTTAGATTTCTAACCTTGTTCATATCCAACCCCTTTTAGTTGGTATTACACTTCAAATTTATGGGTAATAGACTTGTACCCCAAACATGATTGAACTTGGTTTTTGGAGGGGGTGTTAGCCTTGGATTTTCGGACAAATTAATCATGATTCCACGAGCCCCTTTTAAATAAGTATTAGCCTTAGATTTCTAACCTTGTTCATATCCAAGCCCTTTTAGTTGGTAATAGACTTCAAATTTATGGGTAATAGATTTTTCCCCCAAACATGATTGAACTTGGTTTTTGGAGGGGGAGTTAGCCTTGGATTTTCGGACCAATTGATCCTGACTCGACGAGTCCCTTTTAAATGAGTATTAGCCTTAGATTTCTAACCTTGTTCATATCCAAGCCCTTTTAGTTGGTATTAGACTTCAAATTTTATGGGTAATAGACTTTTCCCCCAAACATGATTGAACTTGGTTTTTCGAAGGGGTGTTAGCCTTGGATTTTCGGACAAATTGATCCTGACTCGACGAGCCCCATTTAAATGAGTATTAGCCTTAGATTTCTAACCTTGTTCATATCCAAGCCCTTTTAGTTGGTATTAGACTTCAATTTTATGGGTAATAGACTTTTCCCCCAAACATGATTGAACTTGGTTTTTCGAGGGGGTGTTAGCCTTGGATTTTCGGACAAATTGATCCTGACTGGACGAGCCCCATTTAAATGAGTATTAGCCTTAGATTTATAACCTTGTTCATATCCAAGCCCTTTTTAGTTGGTATTAGACTTCAATTGTATGCGTAATAGACTTTTCCCCCAAACATGATTGAACTTGGTTTTTGGAGGGGGTGTTAGCCTTGGATTTTCGTATAAATTGATCCTGGCTCGACGAGCCCCATTAAATGAGTATTAGCCTTAGATTTATAACCTTTTTCATATCCAAGCCCTTTTAGGTGGTATTAGACTTCAAATTTATGGGTAATAGACTCTTCCCCCAAACATGATTGAACTTGGTTTTTGGAGGGGGAGTTAGCCTTGGATTTTCGCACAAATTGATCCTGACTCGACGAGCCCCTTTTAAATGAGTATTAGCCTTAGATTTCTAACCTTGTTCATATCCAAGCCCTTTTTAGTTGGTATTAGACTTCAATTGTATGCGTAATGGACTTTTCCCCCAAACGTGATTGAACTTGGTTTTTGGAGGGGGTGTTAGCCTTGGATTTTCGGACAAATTGATCCTGACTCGACGAGCCCCTTTTAAATGAGTATTAGCCTTAGATTTCTAACCTTGTTCATAGCCAGACCTTTTTAGTTGGAATTAGACTTCAAATTTATGGGTAATAGACTTTTCCCCCAAACATGATTGAACTTGGTTTTTGGTGAGGGTGTTAGCCTTGGATTTTCAGACAAATTGATCCTGACTCGACGAGCCCCTTTTAAATGAGTATTAGCCTTAGATTTATAACCTTGTTCATAGCCAAGACCTTTTTAGTTGGTATTAGACTTCAATTTTATGGGTAATAGACGTTTCCCCCAAACATGATTGAACTTGGTTTTTGGAGGGGGTGTTAGCCTTGGATTTTCGGACAAATTGATCCTGACTCGACGAGCCCCATTTAAATGAGTATTAGCCTTAGATTTCTAACCTTGTTCATATCCAAGCCCTTTTAGTTGGTATTAGACTTCATTTTATGGGTAATAGAATTTTCCCCTAAACATGATTGACCTTGGTTTTTGGAGGGCGTGTTAGCCTTGGATTTTCGAACAAATTGATCCTGACTCGTCGAGCTCCATTTAAATGAGTATTAGCCTTAGATTTCTAACCTTGTTCATATCCAAGCCCTTTTAGATAGTATTAGACTTCAAATTTATGGGTAATAGACTTTTCCCCCAAACATGATTGAATTTGGTTTTTCGAGGGGGTGTTAGCCTTGGATTTTCGGACAAATTGATCCTGACTCGACGAGTCCCTTTTAAATGAGTATTAGCCTTAGATTTCTAACCTTGTTCATATCCAAGCCCTTTTAGGTGGTATTAGACTTCAAATTTATGGGTAATAGACTTTTCCCCCAAACATGATTGAACTTGGTTTTTCGAGGTGTGTTAGCCTTGGATTTTTCGAGGGGGTGTTAGCCTTGGATTTTCGGACAAATTGATCCTGACTCGACGAGCCCCATTTAAATGAGTATTAGCCTTAGATTTCTAACCTTGTTCATATCCAAGCCCTTTTAGTTGGTATTAGACTTCAGTTTTATGGGTAATAGACTTTTCCCCCAAACATGATTGAACTTGGTTTTTCGAGGGGGTGTTAGCCTTGGATTTTTGGACAAATTGATCCTGACTCGACGAGCCCCATTTAAATGAGTATTAGCCTTATATTTCTAACCTTGTTTATATCCGAGCCCTTTTAGTTGGTATTAGACTTCAGTTTTATGGGTAATAGACTTTTCCCCCAAACATGATTAAACTTGGTTTTTCGAGGGGGTGTTAGCCTTGGATTTTCGGACAAATTGATCCTGACTCGACGAGCCCCTTTTAAATGAGTATTAGCCTTTGATTTTTAATCTTGTTCATATCCAAGCCCTTTTTAGTTGGTATTAGACTTCAGTTTTATGGGTAATAGACTTTTCCCCCAAACATGATTGAACTTGGTTTTTCGAGAGGGTGTTAGCCTTGGATTTTCGGACAAATTGATCCTGACTCGACGAGCCCCTTTTAAATGAGTATTAGCCTTAGATTTCTAACCTTGTTCTTATCCAAGCCCTTTTAGGTGGTATTAGACTTCAAATTTATGGGTAATAGACTCTTCCCCCAAACATGATTGAACTTGGTTTTTCGAGGGGGTGTTAGCCTTGGATTTTCGGACAAATTGATCCTGACTCGACGAGCCCCATTTAAATGAGTATTAGCCTTAGATTTCTAACCTTGTTCATATCCAAGCCCTTTTAGTTGGTATTAGACTTCAGTTTTATGGGTAATAGACTTTTCCCCCAAACATGATTGATCTTGGTTTTTCGAGGGGGTGTTAGCCTTGGATTTTCAGACAAATTGATCATGACTCGACGAGCCCCATTTAAATGAGTATTAGCCTTAGATTTCTAACCTTGTTCATATCCAAGCCCTTTTTAGTTGGTATTAGACTTCAATTGTATGCGTAATAGACTTTTCCCCCAAACATGATTGAACTTGGTTTTTGGAGGGGGTGTTAGCCTTGGATTTTCGGACAAATTGATCCTGGCTCGACGAGCCCTATTAAATGAGTATTAGCCTTAGATTTCTAACCTTGTTCATATCCAAGCCCATTTAGGTGGTATTAGACTTCAAATTTATAGGTAATAGACTTTCCCCCCAAACATGATTGAACTTGGTTTTTAGAGGGGGTGTTAGCCTTGGATTTTCGGACAAATTGATCCTGACTCGACGAGCCCCATTTAAATGAGTATTAGCCTTATATTTCTAACCTTGTTCATATCCAAGCCCTTTTAGTTGGTATTAGACTTCGGTTTTATGGGTAATAGACTTTTCCCCCAAACATGATTGAACTTGGTTTTTCGAGGGGGTGTTACCCTTGGATTTTTGGACAAATTTATCCTGACTCGATGAGCCCCATTTAAATGAGTATTACCCTTAGATTTCTAACCTTGTTCATATCCAAGTCCTTTTAGTTGGTATTAGACTTCAAATTTATGCGTAATAGACTTTTTCCCCAAACATGATTGACCTTGCTTTTTGGAGGGGGTGTTAGCCTTGGATTTTCGGACAAATTGATCCTGGATCGACGAGCCCATTAAATGAGTATTAGCCTTAGATTTCTAACCTTGTTCATATCGAAGCCCTTTTAGTTGGTATTAGACTTCAAATTTATGGGTAATAGACTTTTCCCCCAAACATGATTGACCTTGGTTTTTCGAGGGGATGTTAGCCTTGGATTTTCAGACAATTTGGAACCTGACTCGACGAGCCCCTTTTAAATGAGTATTAGCCTTAGATATCTAACCTTGTTCATATCCAAGCTCTTTTAGTTGGTATTAGACTTCAGTTTTATGGGTAACAGACTTTTCCCCCAAACATGATTGAACTTGGTTTTTCGAGGGGGTGTTAGCCTTGGATTTTCGGACAAATTGATCCTGGCTCGACGAGCCCCATTAAATGAGTATTAGCCTTAGATTTCTATCATTGTTCATCCTTTTAGTTGGTATTAGAAATCAGTTTTATGGGTAATAGACTTTTCCCCCAAACATGATTGAACTTGGTTTTTCGAGGGGGTGTTAGCCTTGGATTTTCGGACAAATTGATCCTGACTCGACGAGCCCCATTTAAATGAGTATTAGCCTTATATTTCTAACCTTGTTCATATCCAAGCCCTTTTAGTTGGTATTAAACTTCAGTTTTATGGGTAATAGACTTTTCCCCCAAACATGATTGAACTTGGTTTTTCGAGGGGATGTTAGCCTTGGATTTTCGGACAAATTTGAACCTGACTCGACGAGCCCCTTTTAAATGAGTATTAGCCTTAGATTTCTAACCTTGTTCATATCTAAGCCCTTTTTAGTTGGTATTAGACTTCAATTTTATGCGTAATAGACTTTTCCCCCAAACATGATTGACCTTGGTTTTTAGAGGGGGTGTTAGCCTTGGATTTTCGGACAAATTGATCCTGGCTCGACGAGCCCATTAAATGAGTATTAGCCTTAGATTTCTAACCTTGTTCATATCGAAGCCCTTTTAGTTGGTATTAAACTTCAAATTTATGGGTAATAGACTTTTCCCCCAAACATGATTGAACTTGGTTTTTCGAGGGGATGTTAGCCTTGGATTTTCGGACAAATTTGAACCTGACTCGACGAGCCCCTTTTAAATGAGTATTAGCCTTAGATTTCTAACCTTGTTCATATCCAGGCCCTTTTTAGTTGATATTAGACTTCAATTGTATGCGTAATAGACTTTTCCCCCAAACGTGATTGAACTTGGTTTTTGGACGGGGTGTTAGCCTTGGATTTTCGTACAAATTGATCCTGGCTCGACGAGCCCCATTAAATGAGTATTAGCCTTAGATTTCTAACCTTGTTCATATCCAAGCCCTTTTAGTTGGTATTAGACTTCAGTTTTATGGGTAATATACTTTTCCCCCAAACATGATTGAACTTGGTTTTTCGAGGGGGTGTTAGCCTTGGATTTTCGGACAAATTGATCCTGACTCGACGAGCTCCTTTTAAATGAGTATTAGCCTTAGATTTCTAACCTTGTTCTTATCCAAGCCCTTTTTAGTTGGTATTAGACTTCAATTTTATGCGTAATAGACTTCTCCCCCAAACATGATTGACCTTTGTTTTTGGAGGGGGTGTTAGCCTTGGATTTTCGGACAAATTGATCCTGGCTCGACAAGCCCATTAATTGAGTATTAGCCTTAGATTTCTAACCTTGTTCATATCCAAGCCCATTTAGGTTGTATTAGACTTCAAATTTATGGGTAATAGACTTTCCCCCCAAACATGATTGAACTTGGTTTTTAGAGGGGGTGTTAGCCTTGGATTTTCGGACAAATTGATCCTGACTCGACGAGCCCCATTTAAATGAGTATTAGCCTTATATTTCTAACGTTGTTCATATCCAAGCCCTTTTAGTTGGTATTAGACTTCGGTTTTATGGGTAATAGACTTTTCCCCCAAACATGATTGAACTTGGTTTTTCGAGGGGGTGTTACCCTTGGATTTTTGGACAAATTTATCCTGACTCGATGAGCCCCATTTAAATGAGTATTACCCTTAGATTTCTAACCTTGTTCATATCTAAGTCCTTTTAGTTGGTATTAGACTTCAAATTTATGCGTAATAGACTTTTTCCCCAAACATGATTGACCTTGCTTTTTGGAGGGGGTGTTAGCCTTGGATTTTCGGACAAATTGATCCTGGATCGACGAGCCCATTAAATGAGTATTAGCCTTAGATTTCTAACCTTGTTCATATCGAAGCCCTTTTAGTTGGTATTAGACTTCAAATTTATGGGTAATAGACTTTTCCCCCAAACATGATTGACCTTGGTTTTTCGAGGGGATGTTAGCCTTGGATTTTCAGACAATTTGGAACCTGACTCGACGAGCCCCTTTTAAATGAGTATTAGCCTTAGATTTCTAACCTTGTTCATATCCAGGCCCTTTTTAGTTGATATTAGACTTCACTTGTATGCGTAATAGACTTTTCCCCCAAACGTGATTGAACTTGGTTTTTGGAGGGGGTGTTAGCCTTGGATTTTCGGACAAATTGATCCTGGATCGACGAGCCCATTAAATGAGTATTAGCCTTAGATTTCTAACCTTGTTCATATCGAAGCCCTTTTAGTTGGTATTAGACTTCAAATTTATGGGTAATAGACTTTTCCCCCAAACATGATTGACCTTTGTTTTTGGAGGGGGTGTTAGCCTTGGATTTTCGGACAAATTGATCCTGGCTCGACAAGCCCATTAATTGAGTATTAGCCTTAGATTTCTAACCTTGTTCATATCCAAGCCCATTTAGGTGGTATTAGACTTCAAATTTATGGGTAATAGACTTTCCCCCCAAACATGATTGAACTTGGTTTTTAGAGGGGGTGTTAGCCTTGGATTTTCGGACAAATTGATCCTGACTCGACGAGCCCCATTTAAATGAGTATTAGCCTTATATTTCTAACCTTGTTCATATCCAAGCCCTTTTAGTTGGTATTAGACTTCGGTTTTATGGGTAATAGACTTTCCCCCAAACATGATTGAACTTGGTTTTTCGAGGGGGTGTTAGCCTTGGATTTTCGGACAAATTGATCCTGACTCGACGAGCTCCTTTTAAATGAGTATTAGCCTTAGATTTCTAACCTTGTTCTTATCCAAGCCCTTTTTAGTTGGTATTAGACTTCAATTTTATGCGTAATAGACTTCTCCCCCAAACATGATTGACCTTTGTTTTTGGAGGGGGTGTTAGCCTTGGATTTTCGGACAAATTGATCCTGGCTCGACAAGCCCATTAATTGAGTATTAGCCTTATATTTCTAACCTTGTTCATATCCAAGCCCTTTTAGTTGGTATTAGACTTCAAATTTATGGGTAATAGACTTTTCCCCCAAACATGATTGAAATTGGTTTTTCGAGAGGGTGTTAGCATTGGATTTTCGGACAAATTCATCCTGGCTCGACGAGCCCATTAAATGAGTATTAGCCTTAGATTTCTAACCTTGTTCATATCCAAGCCCTTTTAGTTGGTATTAGACTTCAAATTTATGGGTAATAGACTTTTCCCCCAAACATGATTGAAATTGGTTTTTCGAGAGGGTGTTAGCATTGGATTTTCGGACAAATTGATCCTGGCTCGACGAGCCCATTAAATGAGTATTAGCCTTAGATTTCTAACCTTGTTCATATCCAAGCCCTTTTAGTTGGTATTAGACTTCAGTTTTATGGGTAATAGACTTTTCCCCCAAACATGATTGAACTTGGTTTTTCGAGAGGGTGTTAGCCTTGGATTTTCGGACAAATTGATCCTGACTCGACGAGCCCCATTTAAATGAGTATTAGCATTAGATTTCTAACCTTGTTCATATCCAAGCCCTTTTAGTTGGTATTAGACTTCAGTTTTATGGGTAATAGACTTCTCCCCCAAACATGATTGACCTTTGTTTTTGGAGGGGGTGTTAGCCTTGGATTTTCGGACAAATTGATCCTGACTTGACGAGCCCCATTTAAATGAGTATTAGCCTTAGATTTCTAACCTTGTTCATATCCAAGCGCTTTTAGTTGGTATTAGATTTTAGTTTTATGGGTAATAGACTTTTCCCCCAAACATGATTGAACTTGGTTTTTCGAGGGGGTGTTAGCCTTGGATTTTCGGACAAATTGATCCTGACTTGACGAGCCCCATTTAAATGAGTATTAGCCTTAGATTTCTAACCTTGTTCATATCTAAGCCCTTTTTAGTTGGTATTAGACTTCAATTTTATGCGTAATAGACTTTTCCCCCAAACATGATTGACCTTGGTTTTTAGAGGGGGTGTTAGCCTTGGATTTTCGGACAAATTGATCCTGGCTCGACGAGCCCATTAAATGAGTATTAGCCTTAGATTTCTAACCTTGTTCATATCGAAGCCCTTTTAGTTGGTATTAGACTTCAAATTTATGGGTAATAGACTTTTCCCCCAAACATGATTGACCTTGGTTTTTCGAGGGGATGTTAGCCTTGGATTTTCGGACAAATTTGAACCTGAGTCGACGAGCCCCTTTTAAATGAGTATTAGCCTTAGATTTCTAACCTTGTTCATATCCAGGCCCTTTTTAGTTGATATTAGACTTCAATTGTATGCGTAATAGACTTTTCCCCCAAACGTGATTGAACTTGGTTTTTGGAGGGGGTGTTAGCCTTGGATTTTCGGACAAATTGATCCTGGCTCGACGAGCCCCATTAAATGAGTATTAGCCTTAGATTTCTAACCTTGTTCATATCCAAGCCCTTTTAGTTGGTATTAGAAATCAGTTTTATGGGTAATAGACTTTTCCCCCAAACATGATTGAACTTGGTTTTTCGAGGGGGTGTTAGCCTTGGATTTTCGGACAAATTGATCCTGACTAGACGAGCCCCATTTAAATGAGTATTAGCCTTATATTTCTAACCTTGTTCATATCCAAGCCCTTTTAGTTGGTATTAAACTTCAGTTTTATGGGTAATAGACTTTTCCCCCAAACATGATTGAACTTGGTTTTTCGAGGGGATGTTAGCCTTGGATTTTCGGACAAATTTGAACCTGACTCGACGAGCCCCTTTTAAATGAGTATTAGCCTTAGATTTCTAACCTTGTTCATATCTAAGCCCTTTTTAGTTGGTATTAGACTTCAATTTTATGCGTAATAGACTTTTCCCCCAAACATGATTGACCTTGGTTTTTAGAGGGGGTGTTAGCCTTGGATTTTCGGACAAATTGATCCTGGCTCGACGAGCCCATTAAATGAGTATTAGCCTTAGATTTCTAACCTTGTTCATATCGAAGCCCTTTTAGTTGGTATTAAACTTCAAATTTATGGGTAATAGACTTTTCCCCCAAACATGATTGAACTTGGTTTTTCGAGGGGATGTTAGCCTTGGATTTTCGGACAAATTTGAACCTGACTCGACGAGCCCCTTTTAAATGAGTATTAGCCTTAGATTTCTAACCTTGTTCATATCCAGGCCCTTTTTAGTTGATATTAGACTTCAATTGTATGCGTAATAGACTTTTCCCCCAAACGTGATTGAACTTGGTTTTTGGACGGGGTGTTAGGCTTGGATTTTCGTACAAATTGATCCTGGCTCGACGAGCCCCATTAAATGAGTATTAGCCTTAGATTTCTAACCTTGTTCATATCCAAGCCCTTTTAGTTGGTATTAGACTTCAGTTTTATGGGTAATATACTTTTCCCCCAAACATGATTGAACTTGGTTTTTCGAGGGGGTGTTAGCCTTGGATTTTCGGACAAATTGATCCTGACTCGACCAGCCCCTTTTAAATGAGTATTAGCCTTAGATTTCTAACCTTGTTCATATCCAAGGCCTTTTTAGTTGGTATTAGACTTCAATTGTATGCGTAATAGACTTTTCCCCCAAACGTGATTGAACTTGGTTTTTCGAGGGGGTGTTAGCCTTGGATTTTCGGACAAATTGATCCTGACTCGACGAGCCCCTTTTAAATGAGTATTAGCCTTAGATTTCTAACCTTGTTCATATCCAAGCCCTTTTTAGTTGGTATTAGACTTCAATTTTATGCGTAATAGACTTTTCCCCCAAACATGATTGAGCTTTGTTTTTGGAGGGGGTGTTAGCCTTGGATTTTCGTACAAATTGATCCTGACTCGACGAGCCCCTTTTAAATGAGTATTAGCCTTAGATTTCTAACCTTGTTCTTATCCAAGCCCTTTTTAGTTGGTATTAGACTTCAATTTTATGCGTAATAGACTTCTCCCCCAAACATGATTGACCTTTGTTTTTGGAGGGGGTGTTAGCCTTGGATTTTCGGACAAATTGATCCTGACTTGACGAGCCCCATTTAAATGAGTATTAGCCTTAGATTTCTAACCTTGTTCATATCCAAGCCCTTTTAGTTGGTATTAGATTTTAGTTTTATGGGTAATAGACTTTTCCCCCAAACATGATTGAACTTGGTTTTTCGAGGGGGTGTTAGCCTTGGATTTTCGGACAAATTGATCCTGACTTGACGAGCCCCATTTAAATGAGTATTAGCCTTAGATTTCTAACCTTGTTCATATCTAAGCCCTTTTTAGTTGGTATTAGACTTCAATTTTATGCGTAATAGACTTTTCCCCCAAACATGATTGACCTTGGTTTTTAGAGGGGGTGTTAGCCTTGGATTTTCGGACAAATTGATCCTGGCTCGACGAGCCCATTAAATGAGTATTAGCCTTAGATTTCTAACCTTGTTCATATCGAAGCCCTTTTAGTTGGTATTAGACTTCAAATTTATGGGTAATAGACTTTTCCCCCAAACATGATTGACCTTGGTTTTTCGAGGGGATGTTAGCCTTGGATTTTCGGACAAATTTGAACCTGACTCGACGAGCCCCTTTTAAATGAGTATTAGCCTTAGATTTCTAACCTTGTTCATATCCAGGCCCTTTTTAGTTGATATTAGACTTCAATTGTATGCGT
Organism: Salix caprea; assembly: GCA_964035475.1. NCBI lineage: Eukaryota > Viridiplantae > Streptophyta > Magnoliopsida > Malpighiales > Salicaceae > Salix > Salix caprea. The sequence continues at coordinate 2,410,118 of OZ037753.1, read as the reverse complement.
AATAGACTTTTCCCCCAAACGTGATTGAACTTGGTTTTTGGACGGGGTGTTAGGCTTGGATTTTCGTACAAATTGATCCTGGCTCGACGAGCCCCATTAAATGAGTATTAGCCTTAGATTTCTAACCTTGTTCATATCCAAGCCCTTTTAGTTGGTATTAGACTTCAGTTTTATGGGTAATATACTTTTCCCCCAAACATGATTGAACTTGGTTTTTCGAGGGGGTGTTAGCCTTGGATTTTCGGACAAATTGATCCTGACTCGACCAGCCCCTTTTAAATGAGTATTAGCCTTAGATTTCTAACCTTGTTCATATCCAAGGCCTTTTTAGTTGGTATTAGACTTCAATTGTATGCGTAATAGACTTTTCCCCCAAACGTGATTGAACTTGGTTTTTCGAGGGGGTGTTAGCCTTGGATTTTCGGACAAATTGATCCTGACTCGACGAGCCCCTTTTAAATGAGTATTAGCCTTAGATTTCTAACCTTGTTCATATCCAAGCCCTTTTTAGTTGGTATTAGACTTCAATTTTATGCGTAATAGACTTTTCCCCCAAACATGATTGAGCTTTGTTTTTGGAGGGGGTGTTAGCCTTGGATTTTCGTACAAATTGATCCTGACTCGACGAGCCCCTTTTAAATGAGTATTAGCCTTAGATTTCTAACCTTGTTCTTATCCAAGCCCTTTTTAGTTGGTATTAGACTTCAATTTTATGCGTAATAGACTTCTCCCCCAAACATGATTGACCTTTGTTTTTGGAGGGGGTGTTAGCCTTGGATTTTCGGACAAATTGATCCTGACTTGACGAGCCCCATTTAAATGAGTATTAGCCTTAGATTTCTAACCTTGTTCATATCCAAGCCCTTTTAGTTGGTATTAGATTTTAGTTTTATGGGTAATAGACTTTTCCCCCAAACATGATTGAACTTGGTTTTTCGAGGGGGTGTTAGCCTTGGATTTTCGGACAAATTGATCCTGACTTGACGAGCCCCATTTAAATGAGTATTAGCCTTAGATTTCTAACCTTGTTCATATCTAAGCCCTTTTTAGTTGGTATTAGACTTCAATTTTATGCGTAATAGACTTTTCCCCCAAACATGATTGACCTTGGTTTTTAGAGGGGGTGTTAGCCTTGGATTTTCGGACAAATTGATCCTGGCTCGACGAGCCCATTAAATGAGTATTAGCCTTAGATTTCTAACCTTGTTCATATCGAAGCCCTTTTAGTTGGTATTAGACTTCAAATTTATGGGTAATAGACTTTTCCCCCAAACATGATTGACCTTGGTTTTTCGAGGGGATGTTAGCCTTGGATTTTCGGACAAATTTGAACCTGACTCGACGAGCCCCTTTTAAATGAGTATTAGCCTTAGATTTCTAACCTTGTTCATATCCAGGCCCTTTTTAGTTGATATTAGACTTCAATTGTATGCGTAATAGACTTTTCCCCCAAACGTGATTGAACTTGGTTTTTGGAGGGGGTGTTAGCCTTGGATTTTCGGACAAATTGATCCTGGCTCGACGAGCCCCATTAAATGAGTATTAGCCTTAGATTTCTAACCTTGTTCATATCCAAGCCCTTTTAGTTGGTATTAGAAATCAGTTTTATGGGTAATAGACTTTTCCCCCAAACATGATTGAACTTGGTTTTTCGAGGGGGTGTTAGCCTTGGATTTTCGGACAAATTGATCCTGACTAGACGAGCCCCATTTAAATGAGTATTAGCCTTATATTTCTAACCTTGTTCATATCCAAGCCCTTTTAGTTGGTATTAAACTTCAGTTTTATGGGTAATAGACTTTTCCCCCAAACATGATTGAACTTGGTTTTTCGAGGGGATGTTAGCCTTGGATTTTCGGACAAATTTGAACCTGACTCGACGAGCCCCTTTTAAATGAGTATTAGCCTTAGATTTCTAACCTTGTTCATATCTAAGCCCTTTTTAGTTGGTATTAGACTTCAATTTTATGCGTAATAGACTTTTCCCCCAAACATGATTGACCTTGGTTTTTAGAGGGGGTGTTAGCCTTGGATTTTCGGACAAATTGATCCTGGCTCGACGAGCCCATTAAATGAGTATTAGCCTTAGATTTCTAACCTTGTTCATATCGAAGCCCTTTTAGTTGGTATTAAACTTCAAATTTATGGGTAATAGACTTTTCCCCCAAACATGATTGAACTTGGTTTTTCGAGGGGATGTTAGCCTTGGATTTTCGGACAAATTTGAACCTGACTCGACGAGCCCCTTTTAAATGAGTATTAGCCTTAGATTTCTAACCTTGTTCATATCCAGGCCCTTTTTAGTTGATATTAGACTTCAATTGTATGCGTAATAGACTTTTCCCCCAAACATGATTGAACTTGGTTTTTGGACGGGGTGTTAGGCTTGGATTTTCGTACAAATTGATCCTGGCTCGACGAGCCCCATTAAATGAGTATTAGCCTTAGATTTCTAACCTTGTTCATATCGAAGCCCTTTTAGTTGGTATTAAACTTCAAATTTATGGGTAATAGACTTTTCCCCCAAACATGATTGAACTTGGTTTTTCGAGGGGATGTTAGCCTTGGATTTTCGGACAAATTGATCCTGGCTCGACCAGCCCCTTTTAAATGAGTAT